>CM039611.1:9050891-9418548 GCA_022457205.1 Saccharum spontaneum
CAAAACAACAACGGAGGAGGAGAAAAGAGAGAGATCTCTCTCAACAACAACAATCGAGGAGGAGGAAAAGAGAGAGATAACCCAAAAATCCTCAAATTTCCCCAATACCGAAGTACCTAACCCTAACCTGAAGTTGAGCAAACTCACCTCTACTCGCCATGTAGTGTAACCGCCTGTGGCATGAGTCGAAGCCGCTGCACGTGGACTATGGATGCCCCTGAGCCGGCCAAAGCTGACCTTAATGGCACGAGCGGACGTCATAATGTTGCCATGCGCACGCACACCCGGCCTGACCTGACCTAACACGTGCGCGCCATCAGACCCGGCACACGTGCGAGCCTCGGCGGTCGTGAGCAGATTTCACAAGTAACCTAACTAGTTGAGCTTAGTTTGTGATTATGTCAACTTTTCCTAGCAGATCCGATGGATTTTATTTTTGCTCATTTTATCCTACTGGCTCCACAATTATGGCCTATTGTTGTATACTTATTTCATCGGTCCTTTAGTTCAAAGGCTTTCTCTCTTGAGTTATGGACATGCATCATATATCAGGCTCCTCTATCCCAATCGATGGCCCAAGCGTCTCCGGTTATCACTTATCAGGCCCAGTCAGCTACGCTTAAGAATTGGGCCATGACACCCTCCAACCACACATAGGGAATCTACCTGTGACTAGTAGCGGGTCCGTACTAACGCTACGGTTAAAACAAAAGGACAATATGTTTTTTTTGAAAATGAAGTAAATAGTGAGATAGACTAAGATTCATGAAAAAAATGCATAGTTAGGACAGCACGAATGGAACAACGAACAAAGGAAGCTATTGCAAAAAAAAACATTAAATTGCAAATCTCGCCTGCATTATCCCTTCAAAAATTGTGCATCGTGTATCTAAATCATCATAGGCAAAGATTTCTAAAAAAATCATAGTGTAGCAAGAGTGCAAGACCAGTGGCAAAGAAAGCTTAAGCATTAAGTCTTAGGAATCAGGTCACCAGCATCGACCATTCGAGTTGACTTTCAATTTTATGAAGCAAATATTACCCTTCAAGTTTATTGCAAGATTGTGACAAATTCTAGTACATAGTGCAGTGAGCGCTACTTATCCAAGTTACATTACATAGTATATAGTTTTTTAAAATAAATAAAAAGGAGAAAATAATAAACTCCTCTCCTTTGCTAGAATCAATCTTCCAAGCCATGATAGCACCATCAGCACTCACTAAGTACATAATGTGTCTCCCTCACACGAACTGCAAACCATGAAGTAGATAGTAAATAGAATCCAGTCCTAAGCCTTGAAAAAGGGTAAAAAGGAACGACATTCAGGGCCTGAAATCCAGTTGCAACTGCCCCTAGTCTAGGCTCAGAACCCTCCCTGTAGAAAGTTGCAATGTTCAATGGGCACGATAATTCCAATACATAGCAAATTGAACAAAATCAAGAGACATTTCAGCTAGATATTAAATCCAGTTGCAACTGCCCCTAGTCCAGACTCAGAACCCTCCCTGTAGAAGGTTGCAATGTTCAATGGGCACGATAATTCCAATACATAGCAAATTTAACAAAATCAAGAGACATTTTAGCTAGATATTAAATCCAGTTGCAACTGCCCCTAGTCCAGGCTCAGAACCCTCCATGTAGAAGGTTGCAATGTTCAATGGGCACGATAATTACAATACATATCAAATTTAACAAAATCAAGAGATATTTCAGCTAGATATTATATACTATTGCTGCAGAATCATTGCATGATTCCTCAATCCAAGAAACGAACCAAAAGCAGAGAATCTGAGGGCTGTCAAAGGCCAACTCACCAGCGGCCAAATATGTTACCAACAACATCTTCTCGAACAGCTAGGCAAAGTTGATTCATTCTCCCTTTTATATACCTAAACATCATCAGAAGCACAAGCCAACAATCAGCACATGGGGCATGGATGTGTGTTATAATTGCTGCACAATTGTGGATATAAATAACAATAGGAATTGGATATCAACTTTTAAATTAACAACTGTCTGATGATCTTCATATCCTTTTTACTATGGTCTTGTTAATAGCTCGAGAACCCTTTGCTGGGCCCATCAAAAGAGTCCTTGCCTTCATTCTCAACAAATATATATTGCTGCGAGCAAAAAATGAAAGATCAGCTGGAGTTCCCTTCAACTTTCAAATACTTTCACATGCTTATTTTAGTCTAAGCTAAGATGCAATGAAAAGGATCAAACACTTTTAAAGAAAATTTTGACAGCCCATTTACTACTGAGATCAAAGCAAGCCATCAACCTCAGAATAGATAACAAACTATCCAAAGCAACCTTTGTTATCAACAAGTATAATTGCGCCATGGAATATGACAAAATAACAAGAAGCCACATCATTATAAGCATTTGCGGACAGGATTCATATAACATGAGAAATTTTCTTGCCTTTATATCCCTGTGTATGATTCCATTGTGTTGCAAATATTTTAGTCCATGCAAAAGCTGTTTAGTATATTTCCAGATGACCTGATAAAGAAATAAAGTGAATAAAAAAAATACTCTGCCCTGGTTAACTCATCAAAGTAACAGTACAAGCAAGGAGCTCGCCGAACGCACCACTCCCTATAAGGTTGCCCTTCCGCCACTGGATCGGCAGGTTCTCCTCTGCGGATTGCTCCATGCCCTTGACTTTGCATTTCGTCTCATTTCCAGCATCGACATGAGCTAACAAGTGCACTAATCTACTCAAACATATAAAGGAATTGTTCTGAAGAAACATACTGTTAATAATTGACAATGACATAGCGGGAAGCAAATTACATCTAGAGCATGATATTTTCTTTAGAAAAAATAATCTGCAAATAAATAATGAGACGTAATGCAAGTATATCGGTAACCAACCAGTTAACTGGAAACTTAAAATACTATAGTTTCCTAAATCGAGTGGCCTAAGCACAGGTTGGCTCAGAACTTGGCCATGGGACATTGTTTCTGAAAATAATTTGGTAGTAAAAGTACGTCCACAAAAAGAATTACATGTTTTGACACAAACTCACGCTGCCACTTTCTAGAATCCTATAAATCCTGCCCCCATCTCCTGCAGTAATACCCAATCCAATAGCCACTCCTCTTACGTATCACTCCAGCTTGCTGCAATTTTCACCAAGAAAATGTTATCGACAAAATTTGTAACTTGAAATCTTGAATGTCTGAAGGCTCACCTTGTGTTGGTACCTGATACACAGGAAGCACCCTTTTAGGCAGCAAGAAAACAACAAGCACTCCTGGTCGATAACAAATCGATCTTGCTCTTTCCACCTGCACAAACAAAGTAGTGATCCGGCCTTACTGTAGAGTCCAGCCAACCAAATCGATTATACTACAAAATAAAATTTCATTCCCAGCAACAAGCTCCATCGATTCTTCTTCCTAGCCAAATTGAAAGCACCAGTGAAAAATCAACCCAATTGGACTGAGCCTTCTTGCACCTGAAGAGGGCCTCCAGCTTGTCCATGGCGCCCGTCAGCGCCTGCAGGGCAGCCATGTTGGGCAGTGGACCTGCAACGGCGCCGGCTGCCACCGCCGCCACGAACGGCTTCGCGGTATCCGCCTCCGTGCACCCAACCTATCACGAGCGAGACCGCACTAACATCAAAAAATCAGATCAAAACTTGAGACTTGAAGGAGCCACATGCATAGGGGATGGAGGGAGATCAGAACCTTGGTGCGCTTCGAAGGCTGCTACGATGCGACATCGTCACCCGCTTCTGGTCCCGGACCCGCCTCCGCGTCCTCCGCGGGCGCCAGTGCGCCCTTCTCCTCCTCGTCCCCCGCCGCCGGGCACTTCGCCGTGGGCCCGTGGCGCTCCGCCTCATCTCGACCATCAGCAGAGAGTTAGCGGCTCGGAGGTGGCACCCCATGCGATCCCAGCAGCCGCACGCGGAGGTGGCGGCGCTTGAGATCCTGGCAACCGCGTGCGGATCCGCCTGCCTGCCTCACGCCTGGACTCGCGGGCGGCGGCTGGGGTGCATCCCGGGCACACGCGCGCGGTCTCCCACGAGGAGGATTGATATATTTCATTTTTTATGAAAAAAAGGCGTTGGGTGTGGGATTCGATCCTGGCAGCTGAGGGGGTGCCGCTGCGTTTGAAGCCTGGCGTGCGTGGGTGGAAGGCGCGCGGTGTGGATGAGTTTGAAGCCTGGCATCAAACTTCGATCATCGGCCATCGGACTAGGTTGATTTTAGTGGAGACAAACTCATGTGTACATTTCTCTAGGCACACGAGCGGAGATGTTTTTTCGAGAGATCTAGTATAATTTAAGTGTTCCATTATAGTAGAGATTTGTTATTTCCTCTCTCAAAAAAAATAACGGTAATGCTGGAAAGCCCCGCTCCGCTCCGCTCCACATGCTTGAGTGCTTTACTTCTAAAAAACCAACGGAGTGCTTTACTTCAAAAAAAAAACAGCGCCACTCATCTTCTCCATCGCATGGGCCGCCCTGCCGCGGCCTTCTCTAGCGCAACGGCGCCACACCGTCCCCTTCCTGCGTTGCTCCGTGCGCCCACACCACGCCCCCATCCATCTCGCACCATCAGCAGGAAGGCGAGGCCTATGTCATCGCAATTCTCCACTAGGTAGGTTGTGGCCACCGGCGACGCTATATTTCAAGTGTTTCAGGCATTTTGAGACATGTTGCAAGCTTATATATCAAGTGTTTTAGTTGTTTTAGATATATGTTTTAAGTGTTTTATACGGATGTTGCAAAAGTAGAGGATGCTACATATGTTGAAATGGTTGTACACATACGTTGCAAGCGTCTGTCTTCAATGTTTCATCTGATTTTCAGACGTACGTTGCAATTGTGTTTATCAAGATGTTGCATATGTTTCGCACATATGTTGCAAGTTTTATCTGGATGTTACGTATGTTTGCAATGGTTTTCAAGTGTTTTACAAGTATTTCAGACGCATGTTTCAAGTGTTCCATTTGTCTTCTTTTATATGTTGTAAGTGTTGCATCTAAATGTTTCAAAAATAGATCGGGGTATTGCACATGAAATGCGTGTGAAAAACAGGAGGCACGAGCGGTCCCCATGCACAGTCTTGTGGCACGAGCGACGTCTTGGGCAGCATGGCCCCGCTACTGAAGCGCTCGCTTGCTTGCTGCGCAGGTATTGTCCACGCTAACACCCCGGATCGGACGTCAAAACACTAGCAAGTTCGAAAAAGTAAACCCCCTATGATTTGTTATTCATGCACACAATGTTCATGGATACTAATTACGATCCATGCTGCTACATAGAAGATAATCGCCTGCTAATTAATTTGTTGCAACACCATATAGATTTGAATTTAACATCAGTGTTTCAAGATCTTCGCGCAAACCTACACGAACATGCGTTGGCGACCAAGACACCTTCACTAAAACTGCAAATATGTTACTGAAGACCGAAGGAGTATACAACATCTGGACGGTTGTCCTCTGACTAGATGACAGGCAGCACTAACCACGACACGGCATCAGGGAGGAACACTCACGGCATACATACATATATAGCTATCCTACGACAACTGTCAGGCAGGCAACTTGTTCGATAATCTCACGACAAACTGGGGTTGGAAGGAAAACCCTTCGTGGTTAGAACCATCAGCAGCTTGTTCAACAATCCTCTTCAAGACTGCAGTTCTGCATCTGAATCAGTCAAAGGGACTGAAGACTTGCAACTTTCTCTTCTTCTGCTCTCTTCTTCGGCCTGGGAAAAAAAACATAAACGTTATGTTGTCCCTTCAGCTGTAAAAATGTTGAATTAAATCACAGCTTAGGCTTCAGTAAAAAATTATTTCTTAGTCCACTATTACCAACCCGACTTCTTTGATAATGAATGCTCAAAATCAGCTCTTTCCTCACCTACTAGAATTATTAACCTCCTCTTTTCCATCTTCTTCAGTAGCTACAACGTCGACAACAGGCTCATAAAGGTACCATTCTTTCCGTTTCCTGATACACAAAAAGGAAAGGCAGAATCAAGGCGATTTCAACGCCAAACAGCAGTAAACTAGTAATGTACTATTACTTCAAACACAAAGTGAACATTGCCAGTCACTACTTCCCTATCAGTACCATCAAAACCGAACTGCAGTAATCATTAACACATAACACATCAAAGGTTTTTAGAAGAAAAAGATCGTACCGGATGACGCTTCCTTTGCTGCCAAAATACTTGAACAAATCCACTGCATTGTTCACAGCTTTACTGCAAAGTATGGTCATATTAATTTCAGTAACAAATAGAGAAACAAAACAGGAAGGATGGCATTTACCTCGAGTGTGCTAACTAGCATCTTTATGCCAGTTCCCTACATTTCTCCACATTTTTCTTCAAAAGAAAAAAAGGGTAAACTCTTCCACAAACCTATTTGAAGAAAATTCTGGTGCTCGCCTTCCCTTCTTTGACATTTGCTTCTCTCTCATAACAGAGACACTCTGACTAGCAATCTAGACAGTCAATATATATATATTTTCAATACAAAGCCTTATACAAAACAAAAGAATAACAATATATGTGCAGGAACCACAGACAAACTTTATATGTTCTGCCTCTAAAGGAACATCAAAGTCATGATATTGTGAACTAGAGTTAGGAAAGAAAATTATATCTAACCTCGTAAAGCTGTTCACGGATGGATACTGCTATTGCAGGCTGCACGTCAAACAAAAAGACTTTGTCAACATAGAACAAAGTTGCAGAAATAATGCACAAGTTTTACATAAACAGAACTGCAGTGCACGAAATATTCATATAACAGCAAATTCACAACTAAACCCATCACAATTATAAAGCCATGGAAAATCACAGATAATAGAAAAGGATAATAACAACAGTAGTGCTTTACATGACTTCCAAGCACAATAAAGTTAAATGCAAGTTCAGAGAAAATGTGAAAAAAAAAATCCATCTGGGAATCCATCCTGTATAACAATTTGGGAGAATTGTAATGCATAAACAGAGGCCAGTTGACATGGAAAACCATCATCATAAAAGCTGTTGCTTTAGTTCAATTAACAGTTCATTGCACTGAATAATCAGAGCTTCATTATTTAAGGCATACCCCAACTTCAGGATCCGTGATGTTCAAATCATCACACAGCGTCCTCGCAAATTCTTCAGGGTCACTATCAAGGTTGCCGATATCCTGGCCACCAAGAGTAGAGTAGATGGGAGTTAAAGCAAATCATCAGGACATGAGGACCCCCAAAAATCACAAACACACATGTACATACCCATAAGAACTGGTCTCTAATCACAGTGTTGTTCACTCGGAGGTCAATCTGCGGATTCACCATATATATAAGCTGTCACTTGAGCACATATACTCCATTCATCTGAGGATAAAAATACACCAGGCCCAGAAACAGTCTGCTGATGAGCAACAGAAAAGTGAAACAAACCTTGAGAGGCACAATCTTCTCTTTGATTTGCATCTCCTGCCCCTCGTAGGAGCGGAACTCCGCAAGTTGCCCCTACACAAAAAACAATACAATTGATGGACCATTAGCAGTGGAGAACAGAGAACACCTTGCAGGATAGGATAGGACAGCCAAGCAAGAGAAAAGAGGGGGCACCTGGATGGACTGGAGCATCTGGGGGACGAAATTGGCCGGCAGCTTGAGGTCCTTGGCCGTCCGCTTCGCGAAGCTAATTACCTCCGAGTCGGGATCTGCCGGCCAGGCACAAGGGACAAGCGGTCAATCCAGGCAGCGAGCGAGAACACGACGCGAACTGGAGGTGAATGGAACAAGAAGCGGAGGCCGGGTACCTCGCGGGTTCCAGGTGAAGGCATCCCTGTAGCGCTGGCCGTCCACCTCCACGTCGACGCGTATCGGCACGAGGTTGTCCCTCGTCGGCCTGCAGCACGGAGGAGGCAGATGGGAACGAATCAGCCACCCGCGCCCTCTTTCCCCCGCAGCAATCCATCAAAGGCGTCTCTCTAATGGAAGAGGATTAGGAGGGAGCGAGGGAGGGAGGGGGCGTACATGCGGAAGTTGACGGCGGAGGGCCTGGAGGCGCCGAGGCTGACCGTCTTCATCTCTGTACCCCTCGCCGGCGGTCGGTCCGCCGCCGTCGCCGTAGCCCGCTCCAACCCGATGGCTCTCGGTCTGCGCCGCCGTGCAACGCGAAAAGAACGGGTACCGTGTGCGTGTGGGCCTAACTAAATTAACTTGGGCCCAACGATAAGTCGTCTTTGTACGGGCGCCGGGCCCAATTCACGACAACGTTTATTTCCTGCTGACTGGCCCATTTATGTTCCCCTCGATAGAAACGAATAAGATACAAATTTCGTTTTACCTTTTTTTTTGCAGTCTGATTTTCCTTGTCCAAAACACACATCTCCTCCTAACTCTCAAAACCATTCAAATTATCTCCATACCTAATTTTGAAGGTGGTTTTGTGATTATTTTATTCATCAATACAAAATGGGCTGGCTAGCGTCCAGACGCCAGCGCCTGCAGACCGTTTTCGCGACGTTTCATGCGCCCACGCAGGGCCCACGCCACCCCGAACGTCACTAGCATCGGAAAGAAAGCGAGGGGAGCGGCGGATGCCTAGCCGGCATTGGGGGGAGGAGGAGGAGACACCAAGACGAGGCAGTAGAAAGCGAGGAGGGAGATGCAACACCCGATCTACTTTTAAAACATCCAGATGCAACACTTGCAATATACGTCTGAAGGAAAATGAAAACATGCATCTAAAATATTTGCAAAACACCTGAAAAATACTTAAAAACCATTCTAAAACATATGCAGCATCTAGATAAAACACTTGCAACATATGTGTAAAACATATGCAACGTCCAAACAAACACACTTGCAACATATGTCTAGAAAAATAGATAAAACATTAGGAAAATAAGCTTGCAACATACATGTACAGCCATTGCAATATCCAAATCTACTTTTGCAACATGTGTGTGAAACACTTGCAACATACCTCTGAAACATATAAAACACATGAAACATATGCTTATAACATGCGGTTTCAGCACAACATCTCCTTGCTACTTAAGTGAATAGAGGCTCGTCGGGTATGTAGTTCACCGGTGGCGCAAAGCTCGCCGCTCCGGTGAAGAAGGCCGCGGTAGGTTGGCCGTTGCAAGTTACGCAGGGCGAGTTCCACCCCAGCCACGGCGAGCTAAGCAGACGAAGCACGAGATGTGTGCGGGTGGGCTTCGCCTCGGCTGCGGTGACCTGCACACGAGCGAGCTCCGCCCTGGCTGCGGCGTGCTGGGTAGCTCCCGCCTCGGCCAGGACGAGTGCGGGCGGCGGCGGCGAGCACGAGATCAGCGCAGGCAGAGGCCGCCCCGGGCGGTCGCTTCCACTGCGATTTTTTAGAAACTACGGTGAAGAGTTGAGAGGAGAGGGTTATTTGGGCTGTCATCATTGCCCACTAACGGAAGCGTTCGGGCAGACAGACGCCCCGTTCCAAGAATTAACAATACAAAAACCTATCCCATGCTCATGGAAGCCACCATTGACAATCACAAAATAAATATTGACGGTGCATTTACCAGGAGGCTAGGCTTTGTGATTAGGGACACATGTGGGGACATGCTTGTATCCGGCCTGAAGTACGAGATATGGGGGCTCTACTCTACGAACTGAAGCAATGGCAGCCCTTTGAGCAATCCAGCATGCAACACATCTTGGTATGATGCATATCATTCTAGAGATAGATGTTGCAACCTTAACATTAGCCATGTCTTCAACAGGAGGGACAAAAAGCACTATCAGTTCCTTAATTCACCATACTAGAGACCATATCGATATGAGTTTAGTTCTTGCCAAGTCTCTGCTGATGGTCTAGCCTCTCAAGGAGCATGTATGTTAGCCCCTGACTCTTCTATGTTTTTTTAAGTCAAGCTCCTGATTTTGTAACAGACCTTGTATCTTCTGATTTTGTAACGGACCTTGTATCTAGTGATTTGCTTAGACATGGTTCTAAGTGGAATCGAGGATTCCGATAAAAAAAAACACATGACATTATGTTTACTTTGTTCTTGCCCAAGCGTAACTGGCAACCGTACTTTGATTTTTTTTAAGGGTTATTTTGATCTATATCATTATAATTTTCGCACTTCTGAAATATACCACTGCTATTCATCTATTTGGAAACATGTCATTACGATTCATACTTTCTTTTGAGTCTTGCCATTTTATACGTTTGATTCAGCCTTGGACCCATCTGTAGGTCTGTAAACTTTAGTATGTCCAGTTATACCCCTGACTCCCTGAGCATATGGATAAGGTACTTGTGCTCTGTTCTCGCCGCCGCCGCGTCTCGGCTCTCCTAGCTGCTGCCGCCATCAGCCATTGGTCGCCGCCTCCTCCTCTCAGCTTTGGTCATCGGCGTCAATCCTCTGTTGCCGCCGCAGTGTCTCAGCGCTACTCGTCGCAGCCCGCGTCTGGGTGCTCCATCTTGATGTATGATGCTGAGGGAAAGTCTGATGAAGGGAGCTGCAGGTTCGAGCTCGAGAACAAATTGGGCAGAAGTGAACGAATATTGTACTGGCTACTGCTGCTTTCAGTTACCGATGGCTGTAGCTTGCATTTCAGCGGCTGCAGTAGATGATGAGAAACTGAAAGTAACTAACTGTTGAATCCATTGCACATAAGAACAACTGCAGGCAACAACAGACTGCTGAAAATTGCAGGCTTTGATTTTCTTTTCGTTCGTGCTTTAAGTACACGAGGAATTAATTAATTCAGACGGCTATACGAATATAGCTGTGTTTAGTTTTTTATGGAATACAAAATGCAAAATGTTAATTACTTTGAAATGATTGAAATGTAAAATGCCAAAATTTTTATGGGTATGTTTAGTTCCATCCAAAATGTTAATTTTTTTATGGAGTGGGTGATGAATTTTTGGCTTTTTTTTTTTGCCTCTTGAGGCCAAAATCTAAAATGGAGAATGGATACCTTTTTACCAAAAATTTTACATGATGTTTAGTTCCATTCTGCAAAATAATAAGTTAAAACCTAATTTTTTTAGGTGAAATAGGAAACTAAACACACCCTGTATACATTTCTTTTTTCCTTGATCATTCTCTCTCTTCTTTAGTAAATTCGCGTCGTCACACCCAACCAGCGGCTTTGACGACGTGCTCTTGCGGCGCCGGTGGAGAAGGCGACGAGTGCTGCGGCAACCGATCGTCTAGGGAGCCAAAGAAGAGGGACTAACGCACGCACAGAGCCGGGCCACACCGAGCCTCCTGTGCTAGCAGCTTGTAGCTCGCTCCTTGCCTCGACTCGCCTGCGCCGCCGCCACCGCAACTGTCTTGCGCCGGCTCAGGTCCGTGGAGAAGGAGGCGAGAATGGGGACCGAATTGATTCGCTGGGCGGCCGGCTGGGTGAAACTCGTGAGGAGCAGGGGCAATACTGTCCATACATATTTTCAGTAGAGGTACACAGACCTGCATATGAGTCCAAGGCTGGATCAAACGTATAAAATGGCAAGACTCAGAGGAAGTAGGAATTGTAATGACAGGTTTCTAAATAGATGAATAGTAGTGGTATATTTTAGAAGTGCGAAAATTGTAAAGGTATAGATCAAAATAACCCTTTTTTTAAATGGTGTAATAATAATATAACAGACACTAGTACTCTGTTTGGTAGAAGCGTTGGTAATGCAAATATAATTGTTTTAAAGCTACGGATGGTACCGCAAGCCATTCGATTTGAACTAATATTATTTCTGTTTCTGCTACTGTAGAGCAAACCAAACACTGCCCTAGGTTGTATCCTCGCAAAAAAAACACCCTAAGGTAGAACGTAAGAACTTTCTTTTTCTGAACTCCGTGTTTTTTACGAATTTCTGTAAAACTCGTTAAATTCCTTACGTTTCGCGTAAGCATTATTAGATGATGCGAAAAACAAGGATTTTTTGGATTGGTGTCATTACAATTCTCGTGAATTTAAAATACTTTTACTATTCACCTATTTAGAGGTGAGACATTATAATTCTTCACTTCTTTGAACAACGTCATTATGTACGCTTCAGGTGTGGTTGACCCCATTTGCGACAACTTGAAAGTCCTAGTTTGGTTTTAGATAATTGATAAAACCTAAGGACTAATTATTATGCTAAGTGTGTAGACATGAAATGATAAGTTCCATGCCAAGTGATGGAACTAGATGATGGTCATAGTGATGGAGGTGACCAAAAGATGATCAAGTGCTTCACATTTGAAAAAGAAAAAAAGAGAAAAACAAAACCCGATGAAAATCAAGGCAAATGTATTGCTAAGGTTTTTGGTTTGGTGATCAAGACACCGTAGAGGGTGTGATCACGTTTAGGATCGATAGCCGTACTATAAAGGAGAAATCCTTTGGCTATTTGGTCTCATAAGTGCCACTAGATGATGACTTACATACATATGCATTAGGATATAGTGGAGAGCTAACATAACCATTGAATATGTTTGTGAAAATATGCTAACATACGTGCACAAGGTGATACACAAGGTGGTTGGCACATTTGCAAAGGTTTTTGAGAGGAAGAGAAAAGTGAAGACTCCCTCTTGTGGGCACCTGCGCGTCCGATCAATTCAAGCATAGGCGCGCGTGAAGGAGTTGAGCGAGCGGACGCTGGTTGTGGTACATTGGCGCGTCCGGTGCAGATGATGTAAGCGCGTGGCGACGCTGAGTGATCACCGGACGCTGGGGTGCGTCCGATCGCCCCTAGCGGACGCGTCCGGTGCACTTTTTCCCTCTCTGGAACCTTACTGGAGTCGACCGGACGCTGACTCTATAGCGTCCGGTGCAAATAAGAGCTGCGTCCGGTGTGGCGTGTACGCGAGCGCTGTAACTTTTCGACCGTTGGCGATCCAGCGGTCCTCATTCGAATGTGATACGTGGCAGACATCGAGTGGGCAAGCGCTTTAGCCACCGGACGCTGAGCTACGTCAAGTGCAGCAGCACCTGCGTGTCCGGTGCTATCGAGGAAGATAGAGTTGAGAGCCCAACGACTCTATTCTTTTGGGACCCCTATAAATATGTGTTGGCCAGCTCTTGGGGAACCCTCTTGGTATTTTGATTATCTTGACATCCTCTTGAGCTGAGCATATTACCTCCCACTCATATCCCTTGCTTGGTTGCTAATTCAAAGTGAGATTGAGTGATCCAAGTGCATTGTGTTTGTGAGTTTGCATCTTAGTTACACTTGGGTGATCTTTGGCTGCATGATTCTTGTTTTTCTTGGTGGTTGCCGTAAACTAGACGACTTAGTGGCAGCGGAAGAGTTGTGGTAAGAGTGATGCTTGTTTTTTGCCACCTCCTGGTGATTTGTGAGGGGTGTTGTGTCTTCCCCGGCGGAGCGCCAAAGACAACTCTAGTAAATTGCTCATGTTATTGAGTTACCTCACTTGCGGTAGGTTCTTGTGGTGCTCTTAGGGAGCTTGGCTTTAGATTGTCAATTAGCCATCGAACCACAAGGTGTAGGTCGACACAACGGGGACTAGCGTGCCGGCAAGCACGTGAACTTCGGGAGAAAAATTTTGTGTTCATCTTGTGTATGATTGGATTTCTCCCGGTGATTGGTCATCATATATTGTGATTGGTTCATCCTCTACGCGGCGGTATAAAGATCACATACTTCTCATTTACTTTTCAGCAAACTAGTTGCAACAAGCTCTTTAGTGTAATTAGTTTTGAGAGCTTGTATTATCTATGCTAGTGTAGCTTCTCACCTAGTTGAGCTCTTTAGTGTAGCTAGCTTTTGAGAGCTCGTAGTGACTTAGCTTTTGATTGTTATAGTGATCATAGTGACTAGAATTATTGGATAGGTGGCTTGCAACCCTTATAGAGCTAGAGCAAAATTGCATTTTGCTATTTATTATACTAACCTTTTGCTCTAGTAAGTTTGTAGAATTTTTAATAGGCTATTCACCCCCTCTAGCCATATTAGGACCTTTCACAACTACATTTCCGTATTACCCAGAATGCCCCTCTGTTCTCCACTCTCCCTGTCAATGACGCGTGGGCTCCACGTGCCATCTTCTTCCTCCTTCCCCTCTTCTTCCATTTGTGGCAGCAATTGTTGCTCGCCCTCATGGACACTGCGGCGGCTGCTCGCACGCGCGTCCGCATGACCGCGGCAACGGCTGCTCCTCGCCCACATGGGCATGGCAGTAGCTACTGCTCGCTCGCGCGCCCGCATGGCGGCGCTGATGGCTTGACCGCGCGTTTGTGTGGATGCGGCGGCGGCTGCTCGCCATGGAAGGAGATGGGAAAGAGGAAGAAGATAATATGTGGGGCCTACGCGTCAGTGATAGGGAGAGAGTGTAGGGCAGAGGGGCATTCTTGATAATAGGAAAATACAATGGTCTGCAAATAGGCCCAACTGCATCTGAAGCGTATTTTTTTAAAAAAATCAAAGGATTATAATCGCTCATCTCCGAATAAGCGAATAATAATGGTATTTGTTTTAGATATACGAGAATTATAATGGCACCGATAAAAAAAGAAAATAAAGGTCCTTTTTCATTGTGACGACGAAGAAAGAATCTATTTGAGGGGGTCGTCGGGCTAGGTACACCGTACACACCATCCGGTGACGTCGTCTTCTTCCCGAGCTATCCTGTCCATCTCTCCCCCAGTCCCCCTCTCCCCTCTCCCTCGATCCAGTCTGTAGAGTGTAGACAGTGACCCACGTCCCGGTTGCTTGCCGACGGCAACGGCGCCGACTTGGCGAGGTCTTCATCTGCGGTTCACCGGCGACGATTATCCACTAGGTACGCCGCCCATTCCCTTCACTTCCTGCCTTCCTGCTGCTGTGCGGAACCTAGCCGAGCAGAGCACCCCAAGATATCTGCATTCAGAATTCTGACCCGATTATATCACACTGCCCACTGAGTTTGAATTTTTTTTTTTGTCAAAAAAATCATATTTGGCTCGCCCCTGCTGATTGCTAGGTGGGAGAGCATGTCGAGCGCCGCGGTGAACGGGCTGGCCGGCGCCGGCGGCGGCATCATCGCGCAGATAATCACCTACCCTCTCCAAACTGTACCACCTTGTCCTCTTCTCTTCTTGCCCCTTTCCCTCTATAAATCTTACTGCCTCAGTCCAAAAAAGGACAAATTTTGACCAAATTTATATCAAAACGTATTGATGTTTATGATGTGTAACAAGTATCACTAGATTCATCCTGGAATGTGTTTTCATAAATCATAATAAATCATTATTAATTAAAGATCTAACTGTAGATAATATCTTCTATAAACTAGTCAATTTAAGATTGTTTGACTCCTTGGGAAGAGAGACTTCGGCCTTGTTTAGATCACCGACTCGGGGTGGCCGATTCTGCACAGTGCCACCCCCGAGTACTGTAGTACTTTTGTTTTTTTGGTAATAATTGTCCAAATCTTGATTAATTAGGCTCAAAATGTTCGTCTCGCAAAGTACAACAAAACTGTGCAATTAGTTTTTGATTTCATCTACATTTAGTACTCCATGCATACGCCGGCATTTTGATGTGATGGGGAATCTTCTTTTTGCACAGTAGAATTTGGGGGTGAATTTTGGTATCTAAACAAGGCCTTCAATTCTCTTTGGGACTGATGGAGTACTATTATATCCTCTTCTAATTTGGCAAATACTATCCTTTTGCTCCGTTCGATGGTTCATCCAGGTGAACACCCGGCAGCAGACGGAGAGGTCAGCGAAGAAGAGGAAGCCCGGGAGTGGTGCCAGCACCACCCACACCTCCACCCTCTTCCAGATGCTCCAGGTGATTCATTGCGGGCTTCAGGTCTTCCTGTAGGTGCTTTGCCAGATGCCCTCCCTAATTAAGTTTGGAATAATCAAGTGACTGCAGCTGATTCAAACCGAAGGATGGGGTGGGTTGTACAGTGGCCTCAAGCCCTCTCTCATTGGCACTGCCGCGTCGCAGGTTAAATTCCACTTACTGAATTTCGATAACTGCGGAACTGCAATGTGTATGAATGACTATATCCAGTTGTGAACTTTGAATCATATTCGGCTTCGTGGTTCCAGGGAATCTATTACTACTTCTACCAGATCCTCAAGAACAAGGTGGAAGATATAGCGGTTGCTCGTAGTAATAAGGGCCTTGGGGATGGTACTGTCGGGATGCTTTCTTGGCTTGGTATTGCAGCTGTTGCTGGGTAACCTACCTACCTACCTACTACTACCACTCATGCACTTGTTTTGTTTAATTGTTGGAACAGATTAAACGAGATGGGTGGATTGGTTAATCTTCTTATGTGTAGACCTGTGATGTTATTGGATGGGTGGATTTAGTGTTAATGTGTGTACTTCTGTGGTAAATGTGCTGATTGGATTTTGTAACTTAGGTACCAAAAAGCATAGTTTTCAATAGTTTGTACCACTTAGTTTTAGTTTATGAGTTAATAATCTTAATGTTTCGGCATGCTCATGGTCACTTTCCTTTGTTGCAGGTCAATCAATGTTCTTCTAACCAATCCAATATGGGTCCTCGTGACACGTATGCAGGTAAATTAAATTAGGTTAATTAATGCCTTTTTTCTTCAAGAAGATAACCGGTACAGTTCACTAAAGAAGAGAATCAACATACAGGGGTATTGAGTTCTTCTGTCTGAAAAACTACTACCACTGACCCAGTCAGGGGATGCTTATATTAGTGATACTGTTACATCCCATTCCATTGTACTCGCGCGGTGTTGTGTAACTTCTGTTGCTTCTGATATCCCTTGTGATGAGCCTATCTGCTGTTTAGATATGAAATTGTATGTGCGGCCAGGCAAAGAGCTTACATTCCATTGTCTCAAAATGTTTGTATATTGGGAACTTGTATGGATGAGGAAAATCAGGGGACTGAAATGGTCTTCTCTATTAGGCAGCTATAGGAATATTAGCAAAGCTTTTTATGCTGGATGTTTATTGCTGAACCTTGATAAGGTGAACTTACATACAATGTTGTTAACATGTTAAATATACTATAGTCTCATTTTACTATGAGACTCCAATCCAGTACAGTGCTGATAAATAAGATCTTTATTAAGTCATTTTTCCAGAAAAAAGCTAACTTGTAATCCATATGGTTCAGGACCTATATGGTTGTGATTTGTTTTGTTCTTCACAAAGCATTTCCACGCCTCCTAGTTTCTAGTTTTTTTTAAAGCCTATTGACTTGACTATGAATTACAACTTATGCATTCACCATGACTCATATCCAATTTTTTCCAGCCAGAATCATGCAAAAGTGGTTCCTTGATAAAAAGACATTATTTGTATATTAGCTGAACTCCATGTGGGGCCTGCTTTTACCTAGCCTACTGACAATGAAGTGGCTAAATTTAACTGCAATAATGCAATATGCTTCAACACCACTCATAACAAAAACTGCAGCAAATTAGTAATTATCATTGGCTGTCTTTCAGACACATACTCAAGCGAAAAGGAAAATGTTGGAGTCTAAGACGGAGCTTTTACTGAAAGAAATGTCTAGGGCCAATTCATTGGAGGTTGCAGTTCTGAAGGATAGACTGGTTAAATTGGAGTCAGAAAAACCTCGTCCATATGGTACTCTTCAAGCGGTTAGCACTCTTGCCTCAAGTAGGAAATCCCTCATCCTAAACCTTTACTGTTTTTTTGTACGGAAAATTAATCAGAAATGAAATGCATAATGGCAGATCTTCTAAAAGAAAGAATTGGGAAGTATGCTAGGTGCCACTGTGTTAGTTGTTTTCACACTTAATAGTTTGGAAATAGTAAATATATACACTTAATCTAAAAATACAAAGATTCCTGAATGAGTAGTATTTGAATTCACTTTCTTATTGGGGTAGGGGTAGTTTGCTAACCTAGAACATTATAAATTTAAGCAAAGTTTCATATAATCAGATTGAAAATAACTATAGCTGGTGTCTGAAGTTGCAAGTTCTAATTTGCTTTTACTTCACAATTTAAAGTACATTATTTTATTAATGTGTATCGGTCTTAGACAGATCCGGGAGGTTTATCATGAGTCTGGTATAAGAGGATTTTGGAAAGGGCTTGTTCCAACATTAATCATGGATTCATGGTTAGTTATTTGCTTCTGAAATATACAATCAAAGTTTATGGGTTATGTCATGGACCTTGGGTCCATGGGGATAACTGTCATCTCCGGCGAGGTTATACCCCTCTGCCGCAGGCTTGGTTCTAGGGTAGCAGCCCTAGGCGCTTGAGAGTCATTGGGGGAAGAGAGAGATATTAGATTACTGATGTATTGCTTGATTCCAACTGCCGAGTACAGGGACTATATATAGCCATTGGCCGGCATGACTAGAGCCAATCGGCTCCTAGAATTAAGGACTAACAATAGCAACTAATCCTATCTTTCCTCCTAGCCTTGGATAGCAACTAATCCTATCTTTCCTCCTAGCCTTGGCACCGATTGTTGCTTTCCTTTCCTGCTGGTGCGGACTGCATGGTGACCGCGCCCTATGATGCCCATGACATCTCCCCCTCCCTTGAGGACCAGCTCGTCCTCGAGCTGCCATAGACTTACCTGACACGACGTAAGGTTAAGCCTTTTACATCTCGGCTTACCTTTATTATTTAAGACAAAAATACGAAATAATTGTGGAACTAAAATATAAATTTGAACTGCAGCTATGTCCTCCTGTCCTCCTGGATCCCAAGGAAAGAGCTGAACTGCGGACTTCATGTTGGATGAAAGGTGAAGGAGGAACCAGCCCGTTCTTATGTTGGGTCTATCCAGCACCCAGGCAGGTGCCCGAATGAAGGAGACGACCCTCTTTGGCCGTGCAGGGGGGCTGCATACCCAGATCTCGACTTCTGCAGGGGGTGCAAAAAATATAGACGAGACCTGGTTGTTGGGCGCGCAGGCTGCGAGTTGGTGCAGCGATGAGCTGATCAGCAAGCGCAGCTTCCGCACCGCCCGCCTAACAAGGAAGCCGCGCCCTGCGGCTTGCAGGCGCACCGCGGCCTGCTCCTGTGATGACGGCCATGGGATGGCCCTGGAGACCACGGCAAGGTGCCGCTCCCCAAAAAGGGACTGCACCCGGCGGCTTGCCAGGAACCCTCGCGCTGCCGCCTGAAGCCGCACCGCAGCCAGGTGTTCACGCAGGTTCCGGGTGGTGTGCCGCACCATGAATCCACGCGCTGCCGCTTGTATGCGTACTGCAGCAAGGCGTTCATGCTCGAACTTCTCCATGTGAGCACGGCAGCGGTTGAGCATCTCAGCGACGCGATCCATGTTCTCTTGGAGATGGCGCATCCCATCCGCATGGCCTATGGTCGCAGCAAGAGGTGATCCGAATCGCAGGCGCAGCAGCTCGGTGAAGCGACGCCACGCTGGGGTTTCCTCATCCTGGACCTGGAGGAACCACGTACGCGCTCCATCTTCCAGATGACAGGAAGCCATCCACACCTTTTCTTCCGCCATGATGCGCTCCCGACGGAAGTACGATTCGCAGCAGTTAATGAAGTTGTGGGGGTCAGATTTACCGTCGTAACGCGGAAAATCCCGCTTCTGGAATCGCGACGGACGATCGTTGTGGTGTTCCCCAGAAGTGATCCGGCTGTTGTTGGAGAGGGCGGTGGGGGATGGTGGCGCGGCGGCTGATGGTGGCGCGGTGGGGAATGGTGATGCGGAGGCGGCAGTGGAGGGATGCGTGGCACGGCTGTGGCTGGTGTTGGCGCATGAAGGGGGGGGCATCAGGTTGGTGGGCATGGCGGCGGCTGGTGAGGGAGGACGGACGGGCGATGATGACCAGGAGGCGGATATGGCGATCATACCTGGATCTTTGATACCAGATGTCATGGACCTTGGGTCCATGGGGATAACTGTCATCTCCGGCGAGGTTATACCCCTCTGCCGCAGGCTTGGTTCTAGGGTAGCAGCCCTAGGCGCTTGAGAGTCATTGGGGGAAGAGAGAGATATTAGATTACTGATGTATTGCTTGATTCCAACTGCCGAGTACAGGGACTATATATAGCCATTGGCCGGCATGACTAGAGCCAATCGGCTCCTAGAATTAAGGACTAACAATAGCAACTAATCCTATCTTTCCTCCTAGCCTTGGATAGCAACTAATCCTATCTTTCCTCCTAGCCTTGGCACCGATTGTTGCTTTCCTTTCCTGCTGGTGCGGACTGCATGGTGACCGCGCCCTATGATGCCCATGACAGGTTATGTATGCAAGTCAAAACCTTTGAAACATTTAAAATGGCAGGTATGTAATCCATCAATTCAGTTCATGATCTATGAAACATTGGCAAAGCGCCTGCAGTCAAAGCGTTCTGGAAAGCAGCTACCAAAAAGGAACCTCACTGCTATGGAGGTAGATAATTTTCAGATTTAGGTCCTGCATTATTCTTGTTGTTGTGAAATGATGCGTGCACCTGACTTTGTGAAAGCATGATTGTTTGGGCTCATTCATGACCTTAGCTGTTTATTCTGCACCTAGAAATTTCATTTTTATATGATGTCATATATTGTTATATTAGATGTTCCACACAAAAGAGCTGTTATTACCTACAAACCACTTTCTGCAATTGTGTACTACTTAATGGGATTGTAACAATTAGCAGTTGCAAATGATTATGATATGGCATTTTCTTGTGAAAAGTTATGAATGTTCTAAGCATGAAAAATTAAGTGTAACTATGGGAAGGTTTGTTTATATATATATGATTAGTTTGTTATCCAAAACGTCTTTTTCGGTCTCTTCTAAAGTTCTAATCCACATTATTCCTTTTTACTTGAAACAAAGAACATGATTCATTTGTATAAGATCCTGGTTTTAGTGGAAAATGCTTGGGTACATATGGTATGTGTTCAGAGCAGCGTTGGCAGCCAGCTAATGGAGAGCATCAAGATTAATTACTGCATTGATAGAGCATGATATATTACTCAATAGGGGCATAGGGCAGTTCTTAGTTATGAAAAAAAAATAAATTCTTTATTTGACCATGCACCATTTTAGCAAGCAATACGGCTCCACTGCAATATTTGTTGCAGCCTTTGATTAGGGTTCCATTTAATTTTTATGGAAAATAATTATGCTTGACTAATCATCAATTAAACTAATTAATATGTGTCGGTTTACCCTTAATCATTAGTAACTTCTTATGCTTCAAAATTCACGAATCTCTCTATAAGAGGACTAGCAGAGCAATTTTCATATGTTTAACTGCATTTCTACATACTCAAGAAAGAAGAATTCAAGCTCATGACTTCTCTATCCCATATCACTATCTAGATCATATATTTTCTTTGTTACCACTCTAAATTCAATGACAAACTATTAAACTAGCAGTATGAATGCACAAGCAGATGGCAATGTTCATACATGTACTTATGTAGTCTTTCTCTGCACTTTCCTCCTTGAGCAGGTTTTTTTATTGGGTGCAATAGCAAAACTTGGAGCTACTGTAGTCACCTATCCATTGCTAGTCGTCAAGGTACATTTTTTTTTGGATTTAGAGACTTGTTAATAGTTTTACCCCGTATTCTGAGCAAAGTTTAACTCGACTACCAGAGCATTACTCTAGCTAACTTTATTCTTAAATACATTGGTCTGGAACTGAAGTAAGTAGCCTAATTCAAAGACATATGAAAATCTTGAGACATGATGTTTTTGAAATTCCTAGAATTGATTGGATTCATACCGTATATGTAGCCTAATTGCAATAATTGTGCCTAAATTCAAATTGTGTGGCTTTACAGATTGCAGTAATTGAAATTTCACTCAAATAGACTGGTACTTAGGTCTGCTTTAGATCCACCTAGTTACAGGCACTAGTGGCACAAGTCCATCTGTAGGCTGTGGAGGGTGGTGAAAGATTCAATTTTTGCAACAACTGGTGCTTTAATTGTTTACTCATTATGTCTTAACTATTGCAGTCAAGGTTGCAGGCAAAACAAGAAATTGGCAGCAATGTGATGTCCAGATACACAGGTATATTTCTCCACTGCAAAACGGAACTAATAACAAATTGTTGATATGTTTTCTTCGAGAAAAGGCTCTGGATATACTTTCTTTGAGATCATTGTTTATATGGTTACTTTGAGAAAAAAAAACTGTTGATTTACTTTGAGAAAACAAACTGTTGATATACTTTGAGAACAAATTGTTGATATTTTCTGTAGCATTGTGCTTTGATAATAAACATGATATCCTATTTATTTTAGTCACACATATCTAATTTCGTTGCTGTTAACATTACACCGACTATTTTCACCAGGTACACTAGATGCGATAATAAAGATGGTTCGCTACGAAGGACTGCATGGGTTTTACAAAGGAATGGGTACAAAGATTGTACAAAGTGTCTTTGCTGCCTCGGTTCTCTTTATGGTTAAAGAGGAATTGGTTAAGTTAGCAGTGCTTTTAGTTGCAAGGAGTAGGACTATGCTTATTACTACATCCAAGAAACAATAGGTGTTTGTCCATGACCAATATTTTTTGGGGAGAAAAGCCCCCTTTTTTTGGTCTCAACTTGTAATATATAGGGTCTCATTATACATATCTTATTCATGATCAATATGAAATTCTTTACTAGTTACTAGAAAAAAGCTTAAAAGCCTCTAAAAAATCATACCTCTCTCCTGGAAGTTATAGGGTCTCATCTGGAAATTATTACATGTTTTGGGTTTAACCGGCATCCCAAATTAAGTGCATTTCTAGCATTTGAAATTTGTCCCAAAATAAGTACACTTCTAGATGTATCCACATAGTTTAGAAACTTTTGTTTTTTTTAACTTTCTCTACTTTCAAAGTGTAACCATTACATGCTAAAATAGCTTTTGATATGGGTAAATATGAACTCCCAAGTAACATAAATCTTCTCTAAGAATCATAGAAAATTCACTTATTTTGGAACGGAAGGAGTATGTCTCCTAATCTGTGCTTGATATTTGAATGATGAGTAATAATGCATGGGAGGTACGACAAACTTGTATGGTGGGTGCAAGTACAGATCATAGTTGTTGCAAAATTAATGCTCAAACTAGTCATCGAAGTTGATAGACTTAAAGCCAGCCATTCCAGCTGCTAACTTGTGACACAAAGACATTGTAGCTACAGTAAAAACAGCAGCTACAGAACTGGTAAAGAGCCAAACGAATGGAGTAGGTGCATCGTTGTGAGTTGTGACATGATGGACAGGGGATCGTTGAAAGGGCATGCCACTGTGGTGTGCTAGTTTGGCATCCACGGAAGCAATGCTGAAAGGATGATTTCCAACTGCCACTGCGCGCTACTATGCTGCTGTGCCTGCCACCAAAACTGAACCATCAAAAACAGAGGAACACACGTTTGGTCATGGCATCCCGCCAAAATGAGACAAAAGAGGGCGTAGATATGATTGCTTTCTCAATGTTTGTAGAACCACATAGAGATTTTATTCTCTCAAGCAGACCAAAAGAGATCTAGGGCTTTCTCATTGTTAGTAAAAATACAGATTTTGTTCTCAAGCAGAGCAAAAGATCTAGGCACGACTACCGCTGCTCCAGCATCACGGGGTCTTCTCCTAGGCCCTCGGCGGAGCCGTGCTCACTGCTCAACAGGAAGGAATAAGGAATTTTTTTTGACTAGAAGGACAAAGGAAATTAAAGCTAATGGATAAAAACTAGGTGTTTTTTTTGAAACTTAGAGATTCTATTAATTTGGCTAATCCTAGAAGGGTAACTATATAGTAACCATACATGAGCCACATGGGCCTTAGCCTCATGGGCCTAATACATACTCCAACACCCCCCGCAGTCTGAACTACCGGCGCAGCGGAGTTCCAGGCTGAAAACAAGAAAGAACACACGCGACCCCCCCCCACAGACGTAACTAGCCACCGGTGATGTTGAGGCTGGAGCAAAACTCGGCGAAGGTCGAGGACGGGAGACCTTTGGTGAAGATGTCCGCGAACTGGGAGGTAGTCGGAACATGAAGGACCCGCACCTCGCCCATGGCCACCCGATCACGGACAAAGTGGAGGTCGATCTCCACATGCTTCGTCCGCTGGTGCTGGATGGGGTTGGTGGAGAGGTAGACCGCACTGACATTGTCGCAGTAGATCAGTGTACTCCGGGAGGGCAGAGTGTGCAGCTCAGCAAGCAGCTGCTTGAGCCAGGCGGCCTCCGCCACGCCGTTAGCAACGGCGCGGTATTCCGTCTCGGCACTGGACCGGGAGACCACCGGCTGGCGCTTGGACGACCATGACACCAGGTTGCCGCCCATGAAGACGGCGTAGCCAGAGGTGGAGCAGCGAGTGTCCGGGCACCTCGCCCAGTCAGCGTCGGTGTAGACGACGAGGTCGGTGGAAGAGGCCCGGTGGAGGAGGAGGCCGTAGTCGAGCGTGCCCCGGAGGTAGCGGAGGAGGCGCTTGAGAGCCGTGAGGTGAGGCTCCCGGGGGTCATGCATATGAAGACAGACCTGCTGAACCGCATAGGTGATGTCCGGCCGGGTGAAGGTGAGGTACTGAAGGGCCCCGACGAGACTCCTGTACGCAGTGGGGTCGGCCACCGGAGGCCCCTCAACCTCAGACAGCTTGCCCTGAGTGTCGACCGGAGTGGAGCAGGCGTTGCAGTCAGTCATCCCAGCCCGCTCCAGGATATCCCGAGTGTACTGCCGCTGGTGAAGAAGTAACCCGGCAGGACGGTGCTCAACGGTGACCCCGAGGAAGTGGTGGAGCTCACCCAGATCCTTCATCGCGAACTCCTGCTGGAGAGCGGCAATGATCCGGCGGAGAAGGGGCTCGCTGGAGGATGTGAGGATAATGTCATCAACATAGAGCAACAAGTATGCAGTGTTAGCCCCATGGTGGTAGACGAACAGTGACGTATCAGACTTAGCCTCCACGAACCCCAGGATCAGCAAGAAAGCAGCAAAGCGGTGGTTCCACGCCCGAGGTGCCTGCTTGAGGCCGTAGAGAGACCTGTTGAGCCGGCAGACCATGTCAGGACGGGTGGAATCGACGAACCCCGCCGGCTGACTGCAGTACACTGTCTCGGTAAGAAGGCCGTGGAGGAAGGCATTCTTGACGTCCAGCTGATGGACTGGCCATGACCGAGCAAGCGCCAACGAGAGCACTGTACGGACGGTGGCCAGCTTGACCACCAGGCTGAAGGTCTCATTGTAGTCGACTCCCGGGCGCTGAGTGAAACCCCGGAGGACCCATCGAGCCTTGTAGTGCTCGAGAGAGCCATCGGCCCGGCGCTTGTGGGTCCAGATCCACTTGCCGGTGACGACGTTGGAGCCAGGCGGCCGGGGCACCAACTCCCACGTCTGGTTGGCGAGTAGCGCGGCGTACTCCTCTTCCATCGCATGGCGCCAGTGAGGGTCCAATAGGGCGTCGCGGACGGAAGAGGGTACCGGGGAGACCACCGCGTCGCCAGTCGAAGCCGCGAGGGCACGAGGCGGCAGTGTGCCAGCCGCGTGCCGTGTCACCATCGGGTGAACATGCCACGGGTGTCGGTGAAGAAGCGGCGGGTGGTAGACCGGCGGGGCACCACGAGTCAGCGGGGACTGCGGCGGTGGTGTCGGTGTCCCCGGTGGAGAAGGGACCGCGAGCGGCGGCGGCCGCGGCCTGCACTGGTACACCCGTACCGGCGCGGCGAACCTCGACGGAGGTGCCGGGGCAGGTTCCGACGTCGGCGACCGGCACGCCCCCCCGGGGGCAGAAGCGGGGGACGAAGGCCCCGGTTCTGCACCAATCGAAGAGGACGGGGCCACGCTAGAGGACGATGGGCCCGGACCCACTGGGGATCCGGGACAGGTGGCCGGCACAGAGCGCGGCGAGGCGGTACCTGCAGGAGACCACGGAAGAGGCAGCTGGACCACCATGTCAGCGGGAAAAAGAGAGGGAGGGTCAGGGACCGGAGGGGTGGTGGTGCTAGAGAAAGGAAAAACGGACTCATCGAACACCACATGGCGAGAGATGAGGACCCGTCGGGAGGTGAGGTCGAAGCACCGATACCCCTTGTGATCCGGTGAGTACCCAAGGAAGACACACAGAGTGGAACGGGGATCAAGCTTATGGGAAGAAGTGGCAGCTGTGTTGGGGTAACACGCACACCCAAACACACGGAGGTGATCATACCGAGGAGGGGTACCGAAGAGGGCGTGGTGTGGCGTGGGAGCGGGACAAGCGGCGGAAGGAAGACGGTTGAGGAGGTAGGTGGAAGTGTGCAAGCCCTCAGCCCAGAAGCGAGCAGGAAGAGAGGCCTGAAACAGAAGGGTGCGCACGGTGTCGTTGGTGGTGTGAATCATTCGCTCGGCCTTGCCATTCTGCGAAGAGGTGTATGGACAAGACATGCGCAACTGAACACCGTGAGAGAGGAAGAAAGCTCGGGAGGTGGAGTTATCAAACTCGTGACCATTGTCACACTGGACGGCCTTGATGGTGAGGCCGAACTGTGTAGACACCCAAGTAAAGAAGTGACGGAGCGTGGTAAACGTATCTGACTTCGCACGTAGGGGAAATATCCACGAATAATGCGAAAAATCATCAACAACCACAAGATAGCACTTATAACCGGAAAGACTCAGAACAGGAGATGTCCATAGGCGCAATGTACAAGATCAAAAATGCGGGCCGCATGGGAAGAACTAGAAAAAGGAAGACGAACATGTCGGCCCAATTGGCACGCATGACACAGTTGCTCATCATGAGCTCGAGTACATGGAAGACCAGAGCTACGACTGAGCTGTAGAGGAAGTAGAAGCGGCGAAGGCAGCTGACAAAACGGGCGGCGAAGAAGACGAAGGAGCCACCGGGAAGCGAAGGGTGTAAAGGGGCCCGGTGCTGTCACATCGGAGCAGAGGACGCCGGGAAGCCAAATCCTTTACAGTAAGACCAGAAGAGTCAAATTCCACAGAACAAGAATTGTCAGCTGTAAAACGACGAATAGAAAGAAGGTTGTGAACCATAGAAGGAGCAACAAGGACATCAGGAAGACGGAAGGAGCCATGAGTGCCGGTGGCACCCACAGACGTGACTGGAATACAAGAACCATTTGCAACCATAATGGACGAAGAAAGAGAGGAAGAGGGAGAGTGGAGTGACGAAAGTATACCGGGGTCAGGAGTGGTGTGGTAGGTGGCCCCCGAATCAGCGATCCACTCAGGTCCGACCGGAGGTGTCAGGCCCATGGTGCTGAACGAGCGAGCCAGGGCCGCCTGGTCCCAGCCGGCGACCCCCGGTGGAGTCCCAGAGGGTGGAACCCACGGCGTAGCAGGGAAGGCGCCGGGTGGAGGACCAGCAGGAGGAGCTCCGATGAGCATGGCCACCGGTGGACGAGTGTCGATCCCAGTGGCGTGGTAGGGCCACATGGAGATGCGACCGGACCACGGGTTCTGGAACGAAGGCCATGGTGCCCCCCTGTGGCCCACCCAATGCCGGAGCCTGGGGGTGACCCCCCCGGCCACCCCCGCGGCCCCCTCCGCGGCCACGACGACCACCACGACCCCTCCCACCTCCGCTCGGCCCGGAGGGAGGAGGACCCAGGAGAGACGGTGGCGGTGGAGCGGTCGACCGCGGTGGAGCAGACGGACGCGGCGAAGTAGCAGCCAGGGCCGTCGAGGAGGATGAGGACCCCAGGGAAGTGGTGGAACCCGGCTAGAGGCCCTGCGTGAGCTCCTCCATGACGAGATCGTCACGGACCTCTAGGAAGGTGGGGAAGGGCCGCTGACGGGTGATCCACGTCCGGAGGTGGGCGTAGCGGTCGCTGAGCCCACGAAGGACGTTGAGGACCAAGATGCGATCCTCCACGGGCCAGCCGAGGTCGCCAAGGGAGCCCGCCATGCCCTTCATCCGACGGCAGAACTCGCCGACGGAGAGGTCACCCTGGACGAAGGTGCGGAAGCTCGTGTCGAGGCGCAGAGCCCGGGCCTCGGCGTTGCCCAGGAACTGGCCCTCAAGGGCAAGCCACACCTGGCGCGCGTCAGGGGAGGTGCGGACGAGGTCGTGGAGGTCCAGAGAGATCGTCCCCAAGATCCAGGAGAGGACGATGCTGTCAAGACGGAGCCACGACGGCGTCTGGACGGCGACCGAGGCATCGACGAGGACGTGGTCGTCGAGGGCGTAGCGGCGAAGAGTGAGAACCACCAGATCCCGCCAGCGGGTGTAGGAGGGCGACTCCGGCTCGAGGACGACCGGGACGAGAAGGCGAATGTTCTGGACCCTCGGCCTGGTAGTGGAGCTGGGCCACGAGCGGGTCAGCCGGGTCATGCCAAAGGTGGTGTGGGAGATGGGGCGCCCCGGCGAGGCAGAGGAGGTGGCACCAATATCCTGGGAGGGGGGGGGAACGAGGAGCTGCTCCGCCTCGGCGATCTGGCGAGCCAGGGCGTCGGCCGCGTCGCGCTCGCGCTCGCACACGAGAGCAGCCGCACGCACACGAGCGTGCCCCTCCGTGGCAGCAGCTCGAGCAACGACGAGGGTGGCGGCGAGGGCGGAGTCCGGACCCGGTGGAGGAGCGGTGGGAAGAGAACCGGCGGTACCACTGAGGATCAGAGGCGCCAGCAGTGAAGGGAGGCCGAGGCCGGACTGCGCGGGAGCGGCCAGGGCACCATCAGCAGAGGGGAGGGCGGCGGCTGGCTGTCTGGGGCGGATGCCAGCCAGAGGATCCTCGAGGGGTGCTGGATCCGCGGCAGGGGAAGAGGAGTGGAGGGCCAGAGCATCACCAGAGGTGGGGATGGCGGGGTGGGGAACCGACCGGAGCGGCTGCTCGACGGGCGGGCGGACGCCAGCAGCAGCTAGTGGCTGAGCGGGCGCCAGAGGGGAGGGGGCGACCTCACCGGATCCCGCAGGCAGGCCGGGCGCGGGTGGGGCGCCGCTGCCCGGTGCCGCGGGCGTGGCGGCCAGGGCACCGGCAACGGGCGCGCCCTGTGGTCCGCCGGCGCCTGGAGAAGAGCGGGAGGCGACCTGGGCCCAAGATGTGGAGGAAAGGGAGGGGAAATAGGCATAGTAGGAGGGAGGGGGAGTGGGGTGGCCGGCCATGGCTGCGGCGGCGGCTGGTCGGCCGGCAACCAGGTGGCGGCGGCGGGTGGGAAGGGAGGAAGAGAAAACTAGGCTGCTGATACCATGTTAAGGTTAGAGATTCTATTGATTTGGCTAACCCTAGAATGGTAGCTATATAGTAACCATACATGGGCCGCATGGGCCTTAGCCTCATGGGCCCAATACATACTCCAACACTAGGAAATGTCATATTTATAGAAAACACCATATTTATAGAGAAGACAAATGATCGTTTGCAAATTTACAAGATACTCTCGTTCCAGCTACTATATTCCCAACACATTTAGAGGAGAGTAGTCTTTTGCCAAATTCAATAAATGTGTGGTCTCTGCTTGCCTTGCCCCTCATGTTTCCTGTTCGAGGTGTGTCGTAAACCTTCAAGTCTCCCAAAGGTTTTATCTCCTCATGCTTATCGTATATCTTCAACATCTTCGCGGAAACCTCTGAGGCTCATCTTGAAACCTTCGGGGGGGAGGGGGGGGTCTTTTGTGTGTCCTTCTGGAGCCACTCTTCGTCTTCTCCCATGACTTCAACCTACCAAGACATGGCGTACCTTTGCAGAGAACATGGAAAGGAGAGAATGGACGGGGGTGGGGGGGTGGGGGGGTCCGAAGATCTCCACCCCAACAATATTATTGTATTTCTGTTGAATAGATGGAAATGTGGTGTATCCTCAATTTGAAAAAAAATCCAAAGTAGAAACCAAGATTTAGGAGATGATGCTAGGAAGGCTCAAAACAAGGGTGAAAAAATATACGGAGAGATCCTACTTAGGAAGTAGAGACCCTGTTGTAGGAAGTATGAGTGGAGATCCTATTTAGGAATTACTTAGGGCATCTCTAATAGTACCAAAAAAATCCTAAAAGTCAAGTTTCACAACATTTCAAATATTTATTTGAAACAAAAATAACCTACCTGCAATTTCCAATAATTTGCTCTAAAAATAAAAAAATAGGTACCCATGCCACCCAAAATAGTGGCCGGAAATCCAATTCCAGTGAACCTGCCAGATGGTGGAGGCGCATCCATGGCCGACCGTTGTTGGCCATCCCTGACACCCTAACTCACATCTAGAACCTTCAAAATAGAATCTCCATTGCCTTCTCTACTTTCCAGTATTTTCGTATCTAAAAATAGTTACTGGAGATTAATCCTGTTTAATCTCTAGGAGACGGCTGTAGAGGGGATAGTGTTGTAGAAAAAAAAAGGTGCTCCATGATAAGGAGTAGAGCAGTCGCTCGCGTGTCTTTGCGCTTGGATACCTCTATTTTTCAAGCGCGGATAGATTAGGAGTTATACTAGGGAGTTGTTGGGAGTAGTTTATTTTGTCCTGCCAAAAAATCAAAATTGGTAGTGACTTTACTAAACTGTTGGAGATGCTCTATAACCAATAAAAGCAAGGAAGTGGAAAAGGCAAATGGGTGATGATAATGCTGTCACCACCGGAAGTTTAGATAGTAGCAATACACGCTAATTGATGATAGGGTTGATCGTAGTAGGTACACATGTAATTTTCAGCAGGATTCCATCCTACAAACTTTTGCTCGCATAATCTCCATCGGATCTGGATGTAGTGACAATCTTGAGGGCTCTAAAAAAATCCAAAGTAAATTAGTATACAATTACAATCTCTTGAGCAAGAATTTTCCAGAAAAGAAAAAACATAACAGTTGATGAGCTGGCATATCGCGCCCTTGTGTTTTTCATGCATTGATAAGAGTCTCTTATTGGAGAGCCGAATTCTGCACAGCGCGCTGCGTGCGTAGGATGAAGACGACACAGCACGTGGTCAGGACTCAGGACTGCAGACGTGGCCAGGAAGCGGCAAATTCATGATTGGGAAACGCAAAAACCCGGTGGAAATCTGAGAAACCGATCGGGAGTTTTGCGCGATCGAGTGGAACACCAAATCGGGAGTTGTTGGAGACCGGTTTTGAAGATCTCGGCCAAAACCAAAATTCGGAAAGGTTCACCGTGTGGCAATTATTAATTTGTTCATCACCCTATCCCTGTCGGTTATCGATGTTATATTACAGAAACCTGGAATTATGTTTCTTTCAGGCAACGCACCGTTTATCTTCCTCCTCTCGCCATGGCGTCTGCATTGGCCCGCTCCTCGCTCCGCCACTGCACACTATGGAGCTCCGATAAAATCCTACCGCGCCTGTGACGGCCTCCTTCTTTCCCTCCCCATCCCGCTGACGACGCCATATGGCCATCCTCGCCCCACTCCGACCTGACCCGGCCACCTCCACCGTTGCCAGGACCTAAGGCCGCCCTCCCACGGTCCCCACCTCCTGTCCGGCTTGCCTCCCCCAAAATCCCTTCTAAACCCACCGGAGATGAAAATCTTACCACGCCTAAACCCTAACAGCGGCAAACTCCTCGTCTATGGCACCAACGAGCTCCTCGCCGGAACCCTAGCAGTCGTCTTCTCCTTCAACTTCGGTGGGGGCGCGGGTGCAATGGGGCGTGGGTGCAGGCATCGCACGGACGTCGAGCAGGCGCGGTGGGGCTTGTGGGAGCGGGTGCCTGAAACGTGATTTTTTTTTATTTTTTTCTGTTGGTAAATTATTATTTCTCTGTTAGTAATTGCATCAGAAAATTCTGGTTACCTTCTAGTAATGAATAAACCATTAAAATACAAGCGATATTTTAGTGAGTGAACAGAAAAATCTAACGCGCTACTGTAACCTTGACCAAAATATCGCACATCGCCTTCTGTTCATATTTGGATGGGATACCATGCAAATTATGTCAATGATGATGTGTTTTACCACACTTGTCGCCCTCTGTGCTGGCCTGTTGAACAAGTATCACTTTCACTAGATTAAAGTTGCACAACCAAAATTATCAGAGATAGCTACTGCTACTAATTGTTGTTATTCTTGTAATACACTTTTGGATGTGAATTTTATTAAGACTGGTGGGGTCGATCCACAGAAACAGGTGAACTTCACGCTATCGGTAAAAAGACGGACTAACAATTTTCGTTTAAAAAAATAGGAAGAAGACGGACTTAATATAATGGTAGCGACTAGACTACTATTAGAGCAACTCCAAGAGACTCTATATTTTTCATAACAGATAGAAATAGAGATTTTGATGAAAAAACCCAACAACTTCTTTATTTGGTTATATAAATATAGCCATCTTCTATTCCGGATTTAGAAAACTATTGGAGAGCGGAAAGATATAATAAGCGAATTTTATGCAAATGGTTTTCCAAAAGATGATTTAGAGTGAGATTTAGCATGTGTTTGGTTTGGGGACCAAAAGAGATATGGGTTGGACCCAACCTTGTGTTTTTAGGATGGGTTCAACCCATTTCGTGTTTGGTTTAACGGGTTGGGTCCATCCTAGTTTTTTGTGATATGCCACGGGTGTCCGTCCCGTGACTCTCGTCCGGATCCGGCTCCACAGGAGCGGGCCCAATCTCCCTCAGAAACATAAAACAAATCCTCATTCGCTCATCCGCTTATCCGCCCGGCGCTCGAAGCAGCATAACCGCTCATCCATCCACCCCCTTCCCCCACCACGCGCTCGTCGGTTGCCACGCCGTGCCCTTCCCCCTCGCCAGCCTGAGCCACTTGCTCCCTCGCTGTTCGCTCGTCCCCCATCATCATCGCGCACGCGGTTGACCCCGCCATGGCCGCTGGGGCACACATGACGTGGCACCTCAGGTCTTCCCTGGCCGAGTCAAGGGCACCAACAAGCGTGGCCAGTGTTGGTGGTGCTCGCGTGCCACGGCTCGCCGCCGGCTCCCACCCTGGTGCCTGGAATTGACAGGCCCGGCCTTCCTCTCCCCAATGTTGCATATGTATGTTTCAAATATTTTAAACGTTTCAGAGGTATGTTACAATTGTTTCATCTTGATGTTGTAAAAGTAGATCGGAGGGTATTGCACATGTTTCATATTTTGCAAGTGGTTTAGGGGCACGTTGCAAGTGTTTGTTCACAATGTTTCATCTGTTTCCAGACGTATGTTGCAATCGTTATTGATCTGGAAGTTGCAAATGTTTCACACATATGTTGCAATAAGTGGTTTCATGTTGCAAGTCATGTGTTTCATACCTATGTTGCAAGTGCATGTTCTAAATATTTTTTTTTCAGTCTTACGTTACATTCATGTTGCAAGTGTTTTATGTTGTTTGGTTGAGGGGCGGCAGACGGGTGCGCGACGCATGGGAGGCCGGTAAATGGGGGCGCTGAGGCCATCGGACGGGGGTGCTATGGGTCGGGCTGCGCTGGGGGTGTGCTCGTCCTTAGCCGCTCATCCTGGCTCCTGAGTGTCACCCACTTAGAGAGTCCAGAGAGAGAGAGAGAGAGGAGGGGGTCAGGGAAAGGACCGGTGGGCACAGAGACAGGGTTGGAGTGCACTCGTGGGACAAGGTGAAGGCGGACGGGGGCGGGATGAAGGAAGACGAGGGTGGGCTGCACACGTGTCTGTTCGGACGTCCGGGCGCTACGAAGGGCTAGGTTTGGTGGGATTGGATACTGACATGCGGGACCCGCACGTCATCCTCTCAGCTCTCTTTCTTCTTGCTTCGTCTCCTTTCTCCTTCCCCAACGCCGCCGCTTTGTGTGCTCCCTCTACGTGCGCGCTCCACCGCTGCTGTGCTAGCCAGGCTCCGGCAACCCAGGTCCGCCCTCCACCGCCACCGCTCGTAGCCGCACCTGGGCTGCGCCTACCCCACTGCCGTGCGAGGCCGTCATCGCCGCGCGTGGCTTGCGTGAGCCGCTGCCGGGGCTGTGTGTGGCCGCCGTCGTCCGCTGCCAGGGTGTGATTCTTTCATTTTTTATTTCCCACAATGCCTTTCTGTCTCTCCTTATTTCGTTTGTGACTTAGACTCACACCCCATGCTCATATGAGTTAGAATCACGCACGAGTTTATGTGTCCAGGGCAGTATTGAGGTCAATTTCAATACATATTGTGATTACACAACTTTACATAAATCTTTGGGCCACAAGTCATTGTTTAGGTAACAATGCAACATGGTGTACGATGTTGTAACGCACGTGCACGCTCGATAGTTTATATACATAAATAAATTAATCAATACACCATTTATGATACCAAATAATTGTCATTACTTTCACTTGAAAACATATTTTCACAGTAGTATGTTATTCTGTGTCGTAAATGTTGATACTCTTCTTCAAAACTTGATTTACTTTAGAATGATTTGACATAGGACGAACTACAATTAATGAATTTTTTAAGACGTTGATGAAGTAAGTGCTTACCTCTCTTGGTGTCTTGTCGATTTGTTGTAAAGTTTAAGCCTGTGGGTTCAGTCCCTCAATGGATCATTATTCCTTTATGTAAGTTTTCTCTTAAAAAGTTGATGCAATATTATATTTTCTTTACATGTGTGCTGGATTCTTGTTGCAGTCCACCTTATCCAAACCCTAGGGGCATGATTGGTTTCCACATCCGGCCTGGGCAGGCTCGCGGGGTGTGGCGGTGGCTTGATTGGTTAGCTAGCTATAGCCGCATTTTAACTAGACATGAGATCGAGATGGAAAATCAGTCCCTCCGCTAGGTTCACAAGGTATGAAATTTCCTCATGTTTCTATTGGGCCTGGCTTGCCGCATGCGTGTACGACCTATCTGTGCCAGGTGAGAGTGTAACATTTACCTGTTTAGATGCCTGGAATATTGGAAAAACTCTGCCAAAATTTTAAATAACTTATATAAATATAATAAACTTTAGATGTTGTTTGGTAGCCTCCGTTAATGTTCATACCCAGGGTGCAGAGAGAGCCATGCATGGTGCAGGACAAGTGCCCAACAAAACGGCTTGTCTTCAAGGGCTTGGTTGGATATAGATACGGCAAGTGCAACCAAAAACAAAAGGCTGCTGCATGTGACAAACCTGGCCACCGTGGCCCATGAATCGCTCGGACGAGACTGGCTATGTCGGAAGAAGGAAAACCTATCACACTCAAGATTGCTTACTACAGTAGTGTCTTGACTCTTGCTTGATATCGATTGAGCTTCCTTGTAAAATGACCAACCGTCTCTTGATCAAAAAATAAAGCAGCAGCAGAAGAAGAAATTTCCTTTCCTTGTCTGTAGACTGTAGAAGTGTAGATAGAGAAGCTTTCTGCACTTGGGCTGTGTTTAGTTTCAAAAAGTTTTCACGAAAAACTACAGTAACGAATCTTACGACACGTGTATGGAGTATTAAATGTAGACGAAAAAAACTAATTGTACAGTTTGGTTGGAAATCGCGAGATGAACGTTTTGAGCCTAATTAGTCCGTGATTTGACACTAAAGTGCTACAGTAACAAATGTGCTAGCGACGGATTAATTAGGCTTAATAAATTCGTCTCGCGGTTTCCAGACAAACTATGTAATTAGTTTTTTATTAGTATCCGAAAACCTCTTCCGACATCATACGAAACATCCGATATGATATTTTTCCAAAAACTTTTCACTAACTAAACCCACCATTGGTATGTACGTCCTTTATTGTATATATACAAATGCCCATAATTGGACATTATACCAAATCGACGATAGTGTTGGACTGTTTGGTTCTTCCTCTTCCTATAAAAGGGAAGCCTTCCCCACGATTTTTTGTTGCATTGTACTTAAGAATTTGGATCAGCTCTACCCTAGTAGTAGTTCATATATATTTGCTGTGGTTGAGCGCCGTGTTCATGGAAGCAGCAAACAACGTGGAGGACTCAAGCCTGTTCATGCAGTGGGCGATGGACACGCTGCTGCAGGAGGAGCCTGCGGTCGACGACGTGCACTGGGCGATGGACACACTCCTGCAGGAGGAGGAGCCTGCGGCAGTCGACGACGGCTTCGGCGACGGCGAGGCAGTAGTCTTCCCTTCTCTCCAAGCGCTCCGCGACGCCTCCCACGCGGCGGAGATGGTGCGGGAGCTGATGGCCGCCGCCGAAACCCACTACGGGGCAAACAGCTGGTCGAGCGGTTCCGGCGACGGCGGCGAGGTCACCGACGGCGGCAGCAGCCGGGCCACCGACCATACAGCCCCGGCGGCCACGGATTACTACGGCGGTTCCTGGCCGCCACAGTCGCCCAACTCGTCGTTCGCGCGCGCGCCACCGCCACCGCCGCCGAGCAGCAACAGCAATAGCAACACCAGCCTGCCGACGGTGAGCTGGAACTTCATCACTGGCTCGGCGCAGCCTGGCAGCGACGGCGTGCTGGAGGAAGCCGCCGTCCCATCAACACGCAGCTTGCCGCCGCCGGAGCTGGCTCAACGCCGCCGGTCACCGCCGACGCCGAGGAGAGCCCACCCACTACGCAGCAAGGGAGCCCCATCGTCGGCGTCGTGCAAGCCGGACCACATCGTCGCGGAGCGCAAGCGCCGGGAGAAGATCAACAAGCGCTTGATCGAGCTCTCCACCGTCATCCCAGGACTCAAGAAGGTCCTCTCCCATTCGATCCAAATGAACTAAACCAAGCCCTTGTTCTCTGCTATGTATCGATCAAATCCTCGATATGCTACTGGCAGATGGACAAGGCGACGATCCTCTCCGACGCGGCCAAGTACGTGAAGGAGCTCCAGCAGCGGCTCAAGTCCCTGGAAGAGGCTGCCGCCGGCGCCGGCGCCGGCAGCATCAGGAGAAAAGCGCCGCCGGCGGCGGACGAGAATGGCGGCTCCGGGTCGCCGACGTCGGCATCCTCCTCGTCGGGGGCACCGGCGCTTCCGGAGATCGAGGCACGCTTCTCGGAGAGGAGTGTGATGGTGAGGATCCATTGCCGCGGCGGCAAAGGAGTGGCCGCAGCGGCGCTCGCCGTGGTCGAGGGCTTCGGGCTCACCGTCGTCCATGCCAATGTCATGCCGTTCTCCGCTTGCACCATCATCATAACCATCACGGCAGAGGCAAGTCCGTTTTCTTCTTCTTTTTTATCTGATCTCTGCAATGGATATATTTGTTTTATTTGGACTAATTCATTCAGCACTCTGATCTCTGCATGCTTTCTATATTTGAATATACAGGATGTACTAAAAATACTAAACTTTTGATTTGGTATACCAAATGCCTGAAAATGCGCTGTTTTAGTTAGCTGGTTAGGAACATCTATAAAATGGAGGGAAAATCGTTGACAAAACACAAATGGCTGGTTAAGATCATTTCAATATTAAAAGCTTATCCACACATAATTAATGATAATCTATGTTGTAAGGACAGTTTGGCAGTACAAACCAAATACATAATGTCAATTCATCCCCTCTTCTTAATGAAAAGCGTACCAAGACATGTTCCCCAAAAGAATAATGTCAATTCCTCCTTAGGCCAATCTAGGTGGAAGTTTTATCAGAGTTTTATTTGCATTTAATAAGTTGTGACCTAAATATTTTTATGACATGGCAATGTTTTAAGAAGAGAAAGAAGAAATGTGAAACTCTCTTGACTTAGTTATCAACTCAAAATGACTCATAGAATTAAATGTCTATGAAACAAAATAATAAAACTATTCATTGAGAGTGATGGTTTCATCTATATTTCATTGCATTCTATGTTTTTTGAAACAACTCTATGAAACTGTCCACTGAGAATGACTTTATACAAAGTAAACATATTATGTCATTGTGTAAGGTTCTGGGTATAGTATGAAAACAGAGGTTGTACTGGCCGGTTGTTTTAACAAAGAGAACACATATCTTAATTTCATTTCGACATTGCTAATGCGTATTGCTTGCTAAGTGTGAGTCAAATATATGCACACAGCGAACGAAACCAGGTGAATACTAGCTACGTGTACTACATTCTCTAGTGATATGTCATGAGCACACTATACTGATGAGTGTGTTCTTTGGTGTATATCAGGCATATCAGTGTGCGCACAATAAACAAAACTGAATGATATTTTCCTGTTAAATTTAAAAATAAGTACATAAAAAACCAAATATACATCTATAGGAAGATCGGGTTCAACGAACCTCTCTTCCATTTTTAAGGCTTAGCTTGGTAAAACATTCATATTTGTAAATAAAACTAGTAACAAACCCTAAAATTATTTGAGATAATAACAAGCTAGAAAAGGGTTACTTGCATTACTTATTATCTTGGTGTGTGACCGCACCACAACTCAACAATGGTGACTAATCAACTATATGTCAGATCACATCGCTGAACAAAAAGAAAAAAAAACTACTTGACTACTTTGACTAATCACAGTTAGAGTTATTCGTATGTGCTAATATAAGTATTGCTCCCTCCGTGTCCAGAAAACTTCAATTTGTCGATTTCAATTTAAGTTACTTACACCTTGATGTTTTAGGATTTTAGGACACATATTAAGAAATTACCCATGTACCTCTTTTATTAGAGGTGAATCATGCTAATTAAGCAACAAACCCCTCATTAAAAGGAATGCATGCAGATCACAATCTCATGTGTGCGTCCAATCTATTGCCAATAGCTAAAACATCAAGTTTTTTGGGACATTTTTAAATCCTAGAGCATAAATTTTACATGACGGAGGGAGTACTATTTTTAAATTTCTAGTAAAATATATAGCAAATGCAATTGTATACAAACGACATATATAGTACATATTTATATATGTCATGTACCTAACAACTACTCCCTCCATCCCATCTCAAAAAGCTATTTTTAGGATTCAAAATTTGTCCAAAAAAAACCTTGATGTTTTAGCCCTCACTGCTAGAAACGTGAAATTCCCTGACGGTTTCAAATTTTTTTGATGGTTATTGCATAAACCGTCAGGGAAACAACTACCCTGACAGTGCACCGTCAAACATTTTGTATTCCCTGTCGCTCTAGCCCTGATGGTTATTCCCTGACGGTGCACCGTCAGGGAAATTACTTTTTAGTTTCCCTGTCGGTATTTTATATTTTCCGGTCAATAATCGCACCGTTAGGGAATTTCACGTTTCCAGTAGTGCCTCTGAACTAGATTGGGCCCATAGCAGCTTGAGATTGTGGTATGCATGCCTCTATATATTCCCTTTAATTAGTGGCTTGTTCCTTAATTAGCAAAGATCACCTTCAATAAGTGTACATGGGCAATTTCAATTAAGCACTAATCTATCTATCTATATCTATATCTCTTATAAAAGCAAACTCCACTATCTTTTCAATCTCTACATGCAAGCTATCCATGAAGTGCCACATCATCCTTTAATAAGTGCTACAACATCTGCCACTAATATGAATTACTATTTTCAGTCTACCAATATACAAGGCATTCATACAGTACTATTCGTTTGGCCTTCACGTTCTCACATAATTCGATCTAATATTCTACACGTGTTTTTATTTGAATCTACCATTGGCTTACTAGTTTTGGCAGCATAATTATTACATGTAATTATGGGCAATTTTATTTCTAAGAAATTCCCGAAGTAACGCGCGGGGTATTCTTCTAGTCTATCCCAAAAATCCAAAACATCAAGTTTTTTTTTGGAGTACAATGTATTAGCAACTTAATGCAACCAGATGAGGCGAATTCTAATACAGACATATCATGTTGGTTTATTTCTCTTTATATTGTATATATAGGGAACCACTCCAATAAAAAGTGTGAACTTGCGAATGGTTTCTACTCTATTTATTTAAGAATATGTGTGGAAAAGTTAGTAATATTTAAGGAAATAATTTGAAGTGTCTATTCTCTCTTATATGGCCTACTTAGAGCTGTCAGCATTAATTTGCTTGACTTGGTCGTATTTATGTGCAAACCTGCATAACTGTAATATATATACCGCAGCAAATTAACTACTCATGCTGTTGATGTATTTATATTTATTTGGTGCAAACGTCAATTGTTCATTTCAGATGGAGGGCCGCCGCCTCACCTTGACAACGGAGCAGATTGTTGGCAAGCTCAAGTCTGCATTATCACACCTGCAGCGTAGCATCAGCTGCAAAGATACCGAAGAGACAGAAAATTGACTGAATATATATATATATATATATATATATATATATATATATATATATATATATATATATATATATATAGACACACACACACACACACAGCAGCGCAACAGTGAATATATCTTTGTAAAAGTTTTACACGTACGTTTTGATTTTTTTTCTTCGTGAAGTGTGATCCGGCATCATCACGTAGCTATCTATCTATAGCAGCTTCCCATGTGATTGCATGAGGGTGGATTCTATGAGTATAGGTCCTATAGGGTGGATTCCCATGTATAGTAAATCACATAGTAAGAGTTACTATAATCTCGTAAATTAGCATAGCAATTATCGTAACTCAAAGTGGCTACAGAATAAGTTATTTTGTAGCCAGCTGTAGGGTAATAGACGTATATTATTGTTTGGTGAGCGTTAATGATCGAAACAAGTGACATTTCTTAATTAGGTAGACTAGACAGCTCTTGGTCGATCTCCGATCCGCGATTGTGTATAAACCAACCTTTGAATATTGCGAGTGTATACGTGTAGGTACTTTTAAATTTCCATTTGTGGTGAAGCAAATCAAAACGTATTGCCCTATATAATAGTTTTAGTTCTCCGCGTCTATTCGCAACAGTGCATATTTTTTATTCGTCACTGCCGGATACTTTAAAAAGATTTCACAAATAATCTATACTATAGGTAGGGTCTAAGCTAATGTTATTTTCTATTTTGTTATCTTCTCTAGACGCTCACTTTCAAGGATACTATATATACTATTAGCTTACACAGTACATATATAGTAGTAGGAGTTGGATATATTGTGGTAGGATAATATATAGTGGTAGGAGTTGGATATATTGCAAGGATTTTTAGCATCTGCTATACATAATATATAGTAGTAGGAGGTGACGTCACAGCAACATCAAGGCCAATCGCAAATATGCACGGTACAATATACGAGACCTGGCCCTAGCAAGTCCCGTACCATATTATGGACTTCCACTGGGCAACACTTCTCTATGCAAGGATGACATCTCCCAGTACAACTTGGTAATGCATCCGAACCTTCCTACAGTAGTTTTTCCTTCCTTCGTTTTTTGTGGTTAGTGCTTTGCTGTCATTTTTTCTTTTATCTAGGAGTTGTCATGGGCTTGCAGTCATGTTTTGGAGTTTCTTTTGACCTTGGCTGAGGCTTGTTGTTGTGTTTCTTGTTTTTGTTTTTTCATTTACCCATCTAATAAAAATTGCGACAAATCCCTTGCTGTCCTTTTAAAAAAAAAGTCCCATACCATTAACTCAATCATGTATCAACCGGCTGAGCTGTCATTCTATTTTTTCTACACATATCGGCATGATCAATTTTTATTGTGTATGTATACTGTTAGAAATAGATAATTATATTATTAGAGATCAGTTAGTTAGCACGCTAGTTATTATTATGTCATTCGTGGTTGCTAATGACGATTAGAGAGAGCCATACACATGACCTTTTTCATGGAGAAGCCTAGACGTACTAGACTAGACCTTTATTTTATTGAGTCCATGTCTCTTGTGTGTGTGTGTGTGTGTCTATATATATATATATATATATATATATATATATATATATATATATATATATATATATATATATATATATATATATATATATATATAATCACTGAATGTTCGAATATTTGTTAATTCTTCACAACATATTCTTAGCTTTTTACCATTCACTTTACACTAAAACATATACGTTGACTAATCAGCCACTTATTCTTGCGGCCGAAACACCCCCAATTATTTGCGATTGCTGCTGCGAGGGGCAAATCATCTACCGTCAGCAATGTGTTTGGTCTTATATATTTTGCTACTTGCTAGAGACTGCTTTATTGTAACCATGTGCAAAATCACGAGCAGAGCACCGGTCAATATTTTCGGCATGTAGCTGTTGCAATACAGTTAATTGACATTGCGTGTAATTAGTGTTGATTTCGTCTTGACATTGAAAGGATCATTTTCCCTACTCTTTTACACCCTGTAAATAATGTAGTATAATAGAGAGATCTGGTACACGAAAGAGAAATTATCTTGGGATATATGAAAAGGGCTGTGGCAGACAATGCGCCAGTTAACTCCTATTCTTGTACTGAATATTGAATAGCGAGGAAACCCAAGACCAAATTCCTTCTATGCCATTCAAAATTGTAGCCATCCCTTATGCGCCATTCAAAAATATAGAATCGCTTCATCGTCATCAATTTAGAATTTTCACCAGTAGTTAGAGCCAGTGGTGAAAATCGATTGCCGGCTTGGTATATGATCCGGTGGTGACAATCACCACAGTTTCCACCGCCGGATCGCCCACGGATCTAGCTGTGATAGAGATTTTCACTTGCCGGTTTGTTCATCCACTGAGCCCCACTTGTTATGATTCAGTGGTGAAAACCCCCAGGCACAAAACCCCTTTTTCCTCCTCTTCTTCATCACTCCCTACACTTATTTACCCGCGACTCACGCCCTTCCTTCACTATTGTTGCGGACGTTTTGCACCATGTTGCTCATGGAGGCTCTCAATTCTCAAATGCACCACTTCCTTTTTCTAAGGTTGGTAACTAGCGACCGTTTAATTTCCTAGCTTGTTCCTTTGGTTAAAACGTCAGATCAAACACCGCATAGGTGGTGGTGATCAAGACTTCATCGCTAGATCGTACACTAGAGTGACGATGTTGTGTACTCAATCATCGCCAGATTGTACGAAAGATCGACAATGATGTCTCCATCATCACCATCAGATCGTACATCATACCGATAGTGGTGTTCCCTTTATCATCATCGGATTGAACACCAAGTCGGCAGTGATAATTAAGGTTATCACTGAAAACTTTCACAAACGACAGTGATAACGAGTAGTGATATGAGGTTTATGAACCGGTGATGATGAGCAATCTGTAGTAGTGCCTTCCACTTCACAGATCCAATAGACTTCCCTTTGTCCCTTCCTCCCTCCTCACTGACTTCATCGTGCAACCATGATGGCGTGGCAGGTCCGATAACAAGAGAGATGGTATCCCAGTTGAGGAAGAACATGTAGAGGAGGCAAGATGGCTACACCCAGCCAAGGGCATCTTACCTAGGTGTTGTGGGCATTGGCGAGGCGTTCTCAAGTGGCGGCGGTGTCATCCGATGATCGTAAGGGGTTTCAAGCTACATCGCCAGCATAAACTACTAGATCTGAGTGGAAGAGGTGTTCTCTTCATTGTACTTTGTTGTTTTGTGATTTGTGCATGTGATGGTCCGAGGTGGTGGCGGTGTCATCTAGATACGGAGGGAACCTTAAGGTGGCAGAAGGTGGCACGCAAATGCAGAAGACCAAGGTAGCAAGCTGATGGGCGCGATGACGGCTGCAAACAGCACCATAATGAACCAAGAAGTAGGGTGCGCCCTAGATTTGCTTTATTTCTTTATTGTGCATTAACTGAGGCCAGCATGTTGATCTATCTCTACAAATGTATATTAACATAGGTGACTTTCTTGAAGCTGACATTCCCATTGCCTCTTCAAAAAGGTTTTGCTTGTCTCTACAAATAAAAATTGTAGCCGTGTTAGAGAGGTGGTCACTTGAGAGGTCTGCCTAAATCGATTTCCTGAGGCGGGCCTTAGCCATTGGACCTCTAGATGATTTCTAAGTATGGTCGAAGGAAAGGTTTATCTTTACAAGTAAAATCCAGTCACTACTGCAATTTTGGTTTTTAGAGACAGGAAAATTGTTTTCCTGAGGCCATGGGACAAACCACCTCAAGCATATTGTCTCTATTAACCTACATTTGCAGTGATAGATCAAATGTGCTCGCCTTTGTTAGTGTACCAAAAAATAAAAAATATAAATCTAGCACCTAGCCATTCTGGCGCCATATCTTTGTCCTCATTGTCCCATGTCGTCGTCCCACTACTGTTGAACATGATATTGTTGTAGTAATAAGCTAGCTTCGCCTCGTCTGTCATTGCTACAACACCACCACAGATTCTGGCTAAATGCGACCTCCACCATGAATCCTACACAACCGTGCCATTGTGTGGAGGCCCCTGCCCACCCTGGGTCTCGTCCGGTCGCACTAGATGCACTAGACTAATAGTTTAGTAGCTAAAAGTTAGCTCGGGGTCGTATTAGGGCTAATAGCTAGGCCAAGTAACTGTTAATTAGGCATCCAAATAACAACTATCTCACTAGCTACAACAAGCTCAATAATAGCATCATACAGATCGCCAAAGGACAAATTTTCTCTCCACGGTAATCTACCAATAGCAATTAGAGTAAGGACATTATAGAGAAAAAATAAATAAATGCATCAGCGTTTTAGATACCGAATCCAAATAGCATCCATCTGTCAGTTTTTTCTTTGAGAGAAATCCATCCGTTAGTTACTTCCTCTGTTCCAAATTATAGGTCACTTTGACTTTTTTGTTTCATCCATTTTGCTATGTATTTAGACATATTATTTATTTAGATGTATAGAAAAATAAATACATAAAAAAAGTCAAAGCGACCTATAATTTAGAACGGAGGGAGTAGTTAGCTAGCTGTGAACTAATGAGCAAACTATCGCTAGCTACTAGTGTATAGCACCTCACACGGAAAGCCGATGGACCAGAACACCCATGTCACCATGTGAGCCCATTTAGCCAATCCCTTCTCACGAGCCCATTACTGTCCATAGCCCAAACTGAAACACCATCTATATATAGATGACGCCGGCCCACACAGCAATTCAAGATTCAGGTGAAGCAAAGGCCGCTAGCTACCTGCTGTGTTCCAAAGAGAATATGCGTATATGCTATGCACAAAACGATTTGGCGTCTGTTAATGAGTAATGGAGAGCTCTTCCATGTCAAAAAAAAAGTAAAATAAAAAGTTGCAAGAAGATACCACCAGCACAGCACTAGACACAGATGATGTAGATACAAACGTTGGACCGAAGGCGAGAGCCGGGCCGGGACCATGCCCCATGCGGCCATGCCCGTGCGCGTGCGCTGCCCCGCCCCAGCGGACAAGGAGTTGTGGGGGGCTGGGGGCTGATGGAGATGGTCACCAGAAAGCAACAGCAGCGTCGACGGAACAAGACGGCCGGTGTCGATCGGGTGGTGGTCCGGCTGGCCGTGCATGCGCTAGATAGGAAGCTAGCTGCGGTCGGCCGGCGAGCACACGCACGAGAACGCTCGGCGAACCTGCGGCCGGCGTCGCGACACGACGCCCGCGAATCGAAAGCTGCATACCCAGGCGCGTACGTGCGCTGGCCGCTGCTAGCTGGGGACGCCTTGGGCCTGGCCACGCGGATCGGACGGATCAGCAGCAGCCAGCAGTGGAGAATCTAAAGCTCGTCGCGTGTGGCATGGCACCACATTATTGGCAGTTTGGCACGCAGTCCCGTCCTGTGTTTGCTCTGTGGATTCACATGAGTCACGTGAATGTTCTTGTTTACCAACAACGAAAGGCCTCGTTTAGTTGCCTCTGTTTTTTTTAACGAACATCACATTGAATGTTGTGGCACATGTATGGAGTACTAAATATAGACTAATTACATACATATCGGCACAGATTAAGAGTAATTTACGAGACGAATCTATTAAATCTAATTAGTCTATGATTAGACACTAATTACCAAATAAGACGAAAGTACCTGTTAAACTTGAACAGGCCAAACCTAACACCCCTAAGCTACTGCTGCTCTAGTACAGGAGTCACATCAGACAGAGTACTGAAATAAGAAATATGTCGTTTTCGAACAACAAGAGATGGTCCCAAAACGCGACATTATTTGGCTAAACAATGTTCAGCATTCTACTCACCCGGCATTCAATCGTTGTAGAAGTTGTTAGGTGTTGATGGTCCTTTTCAATCTAGTGAGTTAGGGTTTCTGAGGTTAATTTGGAGGCTTCTTCATGGTTTACGTGGGAATTGAATAGCTTCCGAGGAGGCTTGGCGCTAGCTAGGCGAGAGAAGTCGAGCACCAACACAGGCATGTAGTGTGGCATGTGGCGAACAGCGAGGGCACCGATGGTGTCAGCGACGTAGGTGGCACAAAAGGTGGTTAGCTAACGGTGTCTCCGATGGCAGCAAAGCGCCAGAGCCTCTAGACTGATAGAGAAAAATGTAGGGCAGGTGCAAGTTGCCTAAAGACTAAAGAGAAGGCACGCAAGATACATCGGCGATCAGCGCTAGAGGTTGAAGATATAACCTGTGGCGCGTGTGATTAAGATGTAACGAGAATTTGAAAAGCAAGAAAAAAGGCATCTAAATTATAGGTCAATTTATGTTTACATTTGTACTCTGCTCTGTTTTAAAATATATGAAGTTTACGACGTTCTATTTTTTGCTTTAGAATTAATTGGAATGTTCAAATAAAAAAAATGGACGACCAATAGAGAAGTGAAAGGGAGCCTTAAATTTTCTTTATCAAACAGAAGAGTATTATGCTGCGATCATGTAGTCATAACATACCTTAGGAACGCTACTAGGATGATGCGGAAGCCAAACGACCAAATGAACTTGAGCTACAGAGAAACATATGGTTGGGATGCAAACTCGGCTAACTTACAAGAGCAGGTTGAAAGATTTGAAGCCCGACAACGCCACGCGGAGAGATAGGAGAAGGCCCCAAGCCCCTGACTTCCTTGATCCGAGGTAAAAAAAAATATCCTTCTTTTTTTTATTAGCTTCGAGAGGACCGGATGCAAACAACTTATCAGTTTGGGTATCTCTACGACTCTGCCATTAGATGGACCTTGCTCCTCGACAACTCCAGCCACCAGTGCGAGGACCCTCCGGTTAACAAAGCTAAATTGAATTTACATTCTTTTCTCAGCTACAATTTAACCTAATTAATCCGCCTGTCCCATTCATGCTAGCCATTCTATGCAGCCATCATCTTAGATCATACTACAATATGATATACATAGCTCAAACAGGTTCAACTAATTATTATTTAAAAGGGTAGCTCAAGTTTAGCAAAGCATGAACACTGGAGAAGATGGAGCTTGATCTTCCATGAGTCCTTTTATCAACACCTACTCTAAAGATAGAAGTCATGAACGTGCTCATAACCGAGAGCGCGACAATCAAATGGTCAATGTAACAAAAAAAAACTTTGCAAACAGACGAGTTATTATGCTGTGATCATGTAGTCATAACATACCTTAGGAACGCTACTAGGATGCTGCGGAAGCCAAACGACCAAATGAACTTGAGCTACAGAGAAACATATGGTTGGGATGCAAACTCGGCTAACTTAGATACAACAAGAGCAGGTTGAAAGGTTTGAAGCTCAACAGCGCCACGCGGAGAGATAGGGGAAGGCCCCTGACTTCCTTGATCCGAGGTAAAAAAATGCCTTCTTTTTTTTATTAGCTTCGAGAGGACCGGATGCAAACAACTTATCAGTTTGGGTATCTCTATGACTCTGCCAATAGATGGGCCTTGCTCCTAGACAACTCCAGCCAACAGTGCGAGGACCCTCCGGTTAACAAAGCTAAATTGAATTTACATTCTTTTGTCAGCTCAATTTAACCTAATTAATCCGCATGTCCCATTCATGCTAGCCATTCTATGCAGCCACCATCTTAGATCATATTACAATATGATATACATAGCTCAAACAGGTTCAACTAATTATTATTTAAAAGGGTAGCTCAAGTTTAGCAAAGCATGAACACCGGAGAAGATGGAGCTTGATCTTCCATGAGTCCTTTCATCAACTCCTACTCTGAAGATAGAAGTCATGAACGTGCTCATAACCGAGAGCGTGGCATTCAAATGGTCAATGTAATAAAAAAACTTTGCAAAGTGCACATGTTTTACCCATCCAAAAAACAAGGTTACAGCCCATATGACCCATCATACATAAAGAGTAACTTACGCCTCAACCATTCTCATACATATCTGGCGAATTCATCCATGAAAAATTTGAGATGTGCTAGAGTACTAGCATTCTAGCTACTCGCTCCCCAAGTCATGCCGAATCACGCGGTTACCTGGTCGCAGCATGATACTGGGTTTATCAATCCTATACTTGGCAAGTGTGGTTTGTAAAAGGGAGTGTTCAAGAATCGCTACGAGAGACAGATGCAGCGGTCCTTAGCTCACCAAGCAAGTTATACCATTTAAGACCCTGTCTCACCATGATCCTTGGCAACCCAGAGTGCATACTCCAGATTTAGAATGAGCTATGTCGGCATACTTGGTGACGATCTTTGGTGGAGCCTAGACTTTATGTTCGGTTAGGTGCAACAACTGTGCACTCGCTAAGAGGATCTGAGCCCTCCACAAGAAGTGATGGTTAGACGTGGGAGAATATTGCCAATTGGCTAACGACGTATACGTAGTGGCAAAGCTAGAGCAAATTGGAGGGTGGTGCAATTCTCTAGTAAATGTGAAAATTTAAGCTGCAATTATGGAGAAAATTTGATTCCAATAGTAGTTTTTAAAATTTTTGTGGGTGCATCTGCACCCACAACCATGAACATAGCTTTACCATTACTGCTAAGGACCGAACTTTTTATACCTTATTGAAATGGGTGTAACATGATGTATTCTCAAGCTCATAGTTTTCCTGTTTATATATATACGCTAGGAGCGGCCTGACTTATATTACATCTTGGGTTACATGGGTGGATTCAAGGGTATTCCCTTGTATTCCTAGGAATACTCAACTATTTTGGGACACCTTTATGTATATATATGTGTATATACTCATATGTATATATGTATAATACACCATTTTGCAGCACTTTCACTCAATTTAGCCCAAAATCTTAGAGTTGGCTAGCTGAACAATTTGTTATTTGAGTATTTTGTAACTTTACTCATTGGTAACGGACTACTCTAAATTATATTTGAAGCCTATGGATTCAGGTTTTTTTTAATGATGTGGAAGTAGGAATACCAAAGTTTCGAATCCTAGCTCCGCCATTGTTGGGTTACAAGAAGAATCAAACTACAACAACCTTATTAGCCAAATGACCTTGGGAAGCAAGTATCTCTCAAATCTCGATACAACAACCACGGAACCAAGACTTACTACCTAAATAGAGAACCTATACAACGAATAAACAGAGTATATACGTGAAAAAACTACAACGACGTATTGTATCGTAGTAACACGTACAAATGTGGATTTGCATTCGAACGATTGACTACTACGAATAAACAGAGTATACGCGTGAAAAAATATAGTAGAAGCTCATTTTTTGTTATAAACAGTAGAACCTCGTTGGTTGAACATATAAAATAAAAAAACTAGTCAAAGATCTTTTGCTTTGTGTGGAACGTGCATGGACATCCACACAGTCGCAATGTCGTTAGGGAGTTTCTGGTCCAGCAGCGGGCCACACTTGTTGCGTCGTTCGGTACGAGGTGGCTCCTCGTCTTTGTCGTAAAATAGGATTTTGTGTAATCATAACCACGTGCGAGAAGTGTGAGGGGTGTGGGCTGTGGGTTTCAGTAATCATTGGAGGATTATCATAACTTCATGATTTTGTAACAAAACTTTCTACTCTTGCTTAATGAAAAACATGCCGAGGCATGATCTCGAAAAGAAAAGATCTTTTGCTTTGGAAATAGAGACCGACCCCTTTGGTCCCTTTCATGGCGGCTCGTGGTGCTTGCCACGACGGTGACAGACAAGCCACGCCACCATCATCGGATGACCATTCGTTCTGTGACGATGACGAGGCAAGCTTTAGCACACTAGGATAAGCTAGCTAGGGCGTACAAGTGGCGGAGGAGGAGAACCGAGGTGAGCCATCAGTTCCATGGAATAGATCGAAAGCAACGACGAAGAGGGACAGGCGGCTACGAGGAATAGGAACAAACAGCAAGCTACCACTACCACAAACCAGACTATTCCTGACGGTTTTTGTATGTCCTGACGATTCAGGAATGAGGTAAGACTCCTGTCGGCCAGCGAAAACCGTCAGGAATGGTCCATATATTTCCGGTCGGTTTGCAAAACACACAGCAATACGTGTGCTCATCGGTATCTCTCATCCTCAATCGCCTCCAATCCAGCCGCGCGCGGCCGTCTCTCTCAACGTCGTGCCTCCCCGTCTGCACGCCGCCGGGTCCATGCAGGCGACCGATCAGACGAGACCACCAGCCGGCGGCATTCATCAGGTCGCGCTCCCACGTGAAGCACCGCACGCCACGCACGCGCGTGCCCTGCATGCGCTTGCTGCTTGGTAGCACTAGCTAGCACGTCGACGACGACGGCGACTAACCAACCCAGAGATGTTTCCGTTCTGTGTTGGGCAAGCGCGAGCCGTAGCTGCCTCTACACGCAGCTGGTTCCTCGTCCCTGGTCGTCTCTCGGACACGGTTGCAGGTACTAGTTCCTGGCTGGCTAGCGATCGACGACTGCTGTAGTGATAGTCTGTGGCTGTCAGGACAAGTTGACGGGCACACGTTTGTGTTGATAGGGATCCGATTATTCTCCATTAGTTTCCAGGAACTACGTCTGATGTGATAGACTGGTTCACCTTTTATTAATCACTGCTGGTAGCTTCAGCAGGCCGGGGGACAGAATTATGACGCTGGAGCCATCACACACGTACTATGCACAGCTGCTAATCTAACACGTCCTCCTCTCTCGCTCCTCGATCACTGTATAACTGGCCTGCAAAGTCGCGAGGCCTCGCGTCTTCCACGTCGCGGTTTATTTTCTACCACTCGCGGCTCAGGGATGGATGAGTCATGAGTCGTCGTCCCGACTCCGATGTGACGCATTTCACCGCGTCCATCACTCCATCTCGCTCCATGTATGAAAGCACAGTCAGAAGGGCTAGCACGTGCTTGAACATGATGGATTGATCGACAGGATGACCACCACCATTGTCCATGCCACGTCTGCATGTTGTGCTATAGGAGAAGACCAAATTAAGAACGAAAGCAAGAATGGAAAACCACCAAGTTCTCCACCGGGCAGTCTAGGTGCTAGCCAACGCTAAGAGTAACAAATATTCAAGCTCTTTCAACTCAAGAAACCCAAGCAAGAACACCGAGAGCACTCGTGGCTAACACTCAATCATCACTTCTTAGTTTCAATGGCTCTCCAAATGCTTCGCTGACCTCTTCTACAAGTGCTGGCAACAATAGAGCATAAGAGCATATTCAAATGAGCTAGAGGTAGCACTTATATAAAGGGTGAAGAGGCTGCTAGCCGTTCGACAAGGCTGGTACACACAATAATCACCGGATGATTTGCTTGCCCCAAAAGGCCAGCATAATCATACGGTGGCGCTGCTATGAGATTCCTATAACGGCTATTAGGAATATACCAAAATATTCCTCTCCATATGATACGCCGGTGGGTCACTAAGTCTAGCTTGGCCCATCAAATGATCCATTGAGGTCAGACAATCCTCCGCTGGAGCATATGGTGCACTCCAGTAACATGCCAACAAGTTACAAGGTCAAGTCGGAGTTTCATCGAATAATCTGCTAAGGTCACACAGTCCTCCACCTAATCATATGGCGTACCATAGTAAGCCTACCAACTAGTCACTAAGTCTAGAGATTATATTGGCTTCTTCACCAGATGATCCATCAAGGTCACGAAGCGCTCCACTAAATCATACGACGCTCACATTGTTAGTGGTCTCTATCTAAAATAAAAGAATGTATCCTTCTATCCAAATCCAATTTGTAGAATCAATGGACGATCTATGAGGGTTAACCCTATTGTCTGGTGCGCTCTGGCACTTGTTTTCATCCTATTCTAGTAAGTCAGATCTCGGCCAAACCAACTTCGTCTTTGAAATCTTTGACTTGAAACCTATTCAATGAGGCCACGAACCACCTTCAACACGACTGAGAGTTACTCTTTTACTCTTTCAAGTAGCCTTAGACCTCCTTTGATAGTGCGGCCAAATTAAAGAGAAACAAAGACCTATTACGCACTACTAAGCGAATGTAGCCACAACTGCAGCCTACATTTGCTTCTAGAGTGAACTTAATCTTCACAAATGTCCTTTGCGACATACACTTCCATACAGCTATAATGGGTGACCCGACACAGGCCTGGCCAAGGCACGACCTGATGGGGGTCAGGTCAGCATGACCCTATCATCTCATCATGTCATGTCGTGCCAGCCCACGGGCTGTGCCTATAGCCCAGGCACGACCCTACAAGGGTTGAGCCGTGCCGAGACGGCTTGATAGCTCGCTAGGCCTAATGCGCCCCTACCCCTGCGCGCCTACGCCTCACGGGGAAGAAGTCGCATGCCGCTACCCTGGTGTCGCCGGGACACCGCCTCGTGACCAAGCCCTACATCATCATCCCACGCTGACCGATGACACACACCCTTGGGAGGGAGTCATGACGAGCTGTGGGGAAGGGATGGAGGGGGCGCCAGCCTTGGAGCATAGCTATGAAAGAAGGATGGGTGAGCGGCTGTGAGAGGAGAAGAGGAGGGGCAAGCAGCGGCTACCAGGAGTCAGAGAGGAGTCGGGCGGGTGGCTGCTATGAGAGTCGAATCAGAGTCGCGGAGCGGAAGTCTACAGCGAAGAGGAAAGGAGGAGGCGTGCGATGGTGGTTGGGAGTTGGACTGGTTTGGGTCTAGGGTTTTGATGGGCCCAGCACTCCGCGCCGAGACAGGAGCCTAGCTACGGCCCTGGAATCGGGTCGGGTCGGCACGGGCCTGATGGCCGCCATCATGTCATGCCGTGCCGTGCATGGGCTGAGTCAAAAACAACGGGACATGGGCCGTGCCGACGGTCCGTGGGACTTATGGCCATCTAGGCATACAACAAGTCTTGGGGCTAAGACATGTGGCCATTCATATTGTGACTAAGTCAAATACGTTTATTATCCCTATAAAACACAGGTTACTTATAATTATTTGTGTTAATCGATCATCGAGACGCTATAATCTTCACAACAGGATCCAGATACTTTAGGACTCGCATTATGGACTCCCTTTGCGGATTCCATCGATATGAACTACTTGGTCCGTATAAGTATATATTATGTATGCCCTTATAATATATGATAGGAAAAGTAACAAACGAAATAAATTAAGGGTACCATCAATAATTCGCAAGACAGGGCGCTGCTCCACGGATTGGAGACACGGAAATAACAATTCACATCGTGCGTTTTAACGAGTGGGTGGAAGCAAGCCTCCAATGCAATAAACATTCTTTATCTTTCAATAATCCACTACTGATGTGCTCCAGAGTCCAGACGACGTCCTACCATACCCTTGTGCCACCAGGTGCCGACGAGTGGAATCAGATATGCACCGTCAACCACGATAGCCAGATACGGTCAGGCGCGAAATTTCTGTGGAACTTTCACGAACAAAAGTTGGTCGGCGCGTAGTAGGCTGTATAGGCCTAACAGCACTGCCACTGCAGCAGCGTTGTCCTCAATTTTTAGTACGGAGTACTAGTTTCCTATGATCACGGGTAGCACGTCCTATGTTCCATGCCATTTTTTCAGAGGCAGCTAAAATTTAATTAAGACATAATTTTAGGATTCTAAAAGATTTTAAATAAAAAAATCATCAACTACAAAGTTACATACGTCTTCCAGCTCTTCATATTGATCTAACTCCATTTCAAAAAGTTAATACTTTTTGTGCTTCACCTATTTTTAAGGGTGGTTAGTCACAACAAATTGCATCTAGAAATCCGATTTCTAGAGTTGTTGGTCTAGAAATCCTATCATTATACCTTCACCTTGCTTTGCTTTCGTCTCCTCCATCATCTTCAACATCACTTGTTGAGCACTTGCACATCCATGGTCCTTGCATTCTCCCCTCATGCCTCCATGCGACTCAAAATTGTGGACTAACTCACTCATTCACCTCACATTGAAAGTGTTAGTCCACTAATGTTGTTACTCAATTACCAAAACCAAACCGGATCTTCCAACCCTATAATTGCAAACCAAACATGCCCAAGTGCCCAATAATCTAGGGACTCGTCCCCTCACGTCTTGCCACTTCTAAGCATCAGACCACTTGTGCGAGCGACAATGTTGGCTTCGTGGGCACACTTGGGCACCGGTGTTCATAGAGGAGGCAGCGCGTGAGGGAGACAGAGAGGAGGCGGTGCAAGGGTGAGGAGCTTCAGTTACTTCATCACTGAGGTCGCGCAAGGTGCAGAGCGCCGCGAAGCTTGCCATCGCCAATCTCCCGCAGGCTGCATTTGTCCTCCACACCATCCTCCTTGTGCCACCCTCCTGTAGCCCTCCATGTTGTCCTCCTAGCCTGCACCGCCGATGCCCCCTACACCGCCCTCTACATGCTGCCTTGCGGCTCCGGCAAGTTTCCGGCTTTGTTTGAAATGGACATAATCTTATTTATCATGGTTTCCCAAATTGTTTGAGACCCAACCTCAAACCGAGCTTAACAAGCCGAGAGCCGAAGTTGAAAATTACTCAAAATCAACTCATTTTTATTTTAAAATAAATATAAGTTCAATCGGAGCATTTTTAAAACGAGCCACCGAGCTGGCTCAATGAGCTTTTTATCTATCTCTACGTGGCGGTGCCCACTTGATTTGGGAAGGAGAGTAGACAGATTTTTTTATATGAGGAGAGAGAGAGAGTTGGTGTTGCAGAGAGGAGAAATGGGATGCAAGATTCGTGGTTGGGACGCTCGTGTTTTGAGAGCTGAAGCGTCCAGACGAGCAGGCAGAAGCATTGCTGAACTGACAGAAACTTTTTTCACGGATCATAGCTGAACCAAACATACCTTTAGTTTATAGTTGACTAGTTGCTTACACCTTGGGTGTTAGCATTTTGTAGTGATGTTTGTTAGAAAGGAGATGGTTAATCTGGAGCATTTTTGCATTCTAAAAAGTCCAATAGGTGTTTTTTACTAAAAAATTAACTCAAGCTAAAACCCACGTATGTTTCATCAGTGAATGACGAGTTTTATCAGATGTTCAAATTTTTTTGACGCCTCTCATCTGGGTACAGTTGTAGCATCTGTTCATACACATGCACGTCCACTCAACATACGCACACTACACACACCACCGGTGTACAAATAAACCTACAACTACACTCAGATCTGAAGACTGCGTCCTTCTTAAGATCACAGAAATCCTCTGATTTCGTAGGCGATGGACACGTCACGATCCCTTTGTGGTTTCACACGTGCGAGACAGATGCTTGAGACTGTTTTATTTGGGGAACCTACTGTTCCTGGTGTCTCCCTGGTGAGACGCCAGTGTCGAAGCTGAGCTTCGAATGCTCACCCACCGGCTTTTGCCACCCGCACTCGTGCGGTCCTCAATGAGCAGCTGTTTGCAAGTTGGAAACAAGCGTTTTGTGCAGTGTATACTCTCTCCATCCTGAGATATATGTCATTTTCGCTTCTCAAGAAATAACTTTGACTAAATATATATTAAGTAATATTAATATTTATAATACACAATTATTATTATTAAAAAGATCTTTGAATCTAGTTTTTTAATAAATTTATTTAAAGATACATATATTACCCACATTTTCTGCCAATTGAGTCGCGGCACGCACACCGGCGACAGATATCTACCCGAACCAAGCGCATGCGTCGCCGACTCGCCGTTGCCGTCGCGCCCCCACCTCCCATCCCCTCCGCTTCTTGGAAACCCATCACTAGCCGTCCGGAACGGCGACGCCTCCTCGTCGTCGGCTCCTGCTGCTACGGCGGTAGGTGCGGCGTCGCCTTCCTTAACTGCTCCTGCCCACACCGCGTCTCTTCCCCTTCATCTCACTGCTGCTCCCATTCCTATCCTCTCTGCTCTGCCCGTCCGCGTGTGTGCTCCATCCTTCTCCACCTGTCGCCGCGCCAACCGCCCCGCCGCCCCTCTGATGTCAGTCCCTGCCCGCACCATTTCTCCTTGCATGATTCCATCCAGAGGCTAGCTCCGGATTCTGATGCCCGTTTCGATTTCCGTCTGTAGGACCGGGCCGGGCGACGAGCTGGCCGAGCTGCTGTGGGACCACGGCCCGGCGCTGCGGAGGGCGCCCGCGCCGCCGCCGTTCCAGCCCTTCACCTGCAGCGCCGCCGGCAGCAGCAGGTCCCAGGAGCTCAAGCGCCACGCCGCGGCCACCAAGGCGGCAGCGTTCGTGACCCCCGTCGTCCCCGTCCCGCTGGGCATGCACGGCGCCGGCGCCGGGCTCGGCCTCGGCGGCCTCCCCGTCCAGGACGACGACGACGACGACGCCGTGCCGTGGCTGCATTGCCCCGTCGTCGACGACGGCGACGGCGACACGGCGCCGCTGCCCCCGGAGTACTGCGCCAGCCTGCTGTCCGAGTACTCGGAGGCGGTCGCGCCAGCGGCGGCCTCCCACGCCGCGGCCGTCGTCCTGGCCGCGCCGCCTCCGCCAGAGGCTGGCGCGGCCAACAAGCTGGCCCCGCCGAGCGCCGCCGCCGGCGGAGGAGGGGAGGGCGTCGTGAACTTCACCTTCTTCTCGCGGCCCCTCCAGCGGCCGCAGGCGGCGTCCGCGGCCGCGAGCCACCCCGTCGAGTCCACGGTCGTCCAGGCGGCAATGAACCGGCTGCGGAGCACGCCGCTGTTTTCCGAGCAGAGGATGGCGTGGCTGCAGCCGCCCAAGGCGCCGCGCACCACGGCGGCAGCGGCGACACCACCTCCACCACCTCCTCCGCTGGCGCCTCTGCTCCCAGATAGCCGCCATGGAGAGACAGTAGCTCAACCCCGACCGCAACCAGAAACAAGACCCCCCGACGCGGCAGCGGTGACGACCTCTTCGGTCTGCTCCGGCAACGGTGACCGGAGCCAGCTCAAGAGGAGCAGCCACCTGCCCGCGGACTGCTCGGTCAGTCCGGACGAGGTAGCAGTAGCATGCCCGACCACGGTCGCCACTGCAGTGCACCCATTGATCCGATCCAATCTCGCCGCGCGTCCCTGAATCCTGCCTGATTTGGACGCCCGCCTCTCTGCTCTGCAGGACCTGGACGACGAGCCCGGCGCGACGAGGAGGTCGGCGGCGCGGAGCGCCAAGCGCAGCCGCCCCGCCGATGTGCACAACCTGTCGGAGAGGGTACGCGCCGCTCCCCTCGATGCCAATGCGTGCGCACTTGCATGCCTTGCCATCTCACTGACCGACCTTGCTGCGTGCGTGCGTGCGTTGCAGAGGAGACGGGACCGGATCAACGAGAAGATGCGCGCCCTGCAGGAGCTCATCCCAAACTGCAACAAGGTCTGTCTGCTCCACTCGATCGAGCCGCTTCGTCGTCGATGTGCCGAACGGCTGACGGAAAGCATCATCTGGCTTCTGTCGCATGCAGATCGACAAGGCGTCGATGCTGGAGGAAGCGATCGAGTACCTCAAGACGCTGCAGCTGCAGGTGCAGATGATGTCGATGGGCACCGGTCTCTGCATGCCGCCGGCGATGCTGCTGCCGGCGATGCACCAGCACATGCAGGCGCTGCACCACCACCCCATGGCGCACGCGCACTTCCCGCACCTCGGCATGGGGCTGGGCTTTGGCATGGGCATGGGCGCCACCGCCGCGCCGGGGTTCCCGTGCGTCGCGGCCGGCGCGCACTTCCCGTGCACGCCCATGGCAATGCCGCCGCCGGGGGCCATGTTCGGCGTGCCGGGGCAGGGGATGGCCACGCTGCCCGCGGCGTTCGCTCACATGGCCGGCACCGTGCCGGCTGAGCAGATGGAAGCTGGTGCCGGTGCTGCGGCGGCTGCTCCTGCAGAGCACCCGCCGGGCCACGGCGTGGCACAGGTACAGCGCTGCTGCAGCAGCGATCAGAATTGTCCTGCAGCCGCAACACGCTGCGCTTCAGCTACTAATGTCTGATGAGATCGCCATTGTTTCTTTGTGTGCTCCATCCATTACAGGGCGATCAGGAGGCCCAGCAGCACCCGGAGCAGACGTGAAGGCGAAGGCGACGAGGCGGCTGGCCACTGTGGTTTGCTGGTGCTGGTGAGATGAGACGACATCGCCGTGACGCCATGTTGCTCTGAACGTGATCTGCTCCATCTCCATCGACTCCGACGAAGCGCATGCATGCAGATGCAGTGATGCAGCCATGTCATGCGAGGCCTTGTTTAGATACGGGATCTGGGACACCCGAATTACTGTAGCAGCATTGTTTAGCACGGTAGCATTTTTATTTTTATATGGTAATAATTGTTTAAACATTGATTAATTAGGCTCAAAATATTCGTCTCGTAAAGTATAATAAAACTATGCAATTAGTTTTTGATTTCATCTATTCCAATGAAATGCCAAATGCAAAGCGGCAGGCTCGGGTTCTGAAGTCCGAACCGAGCAGACATTGTTGTTGGTACCGTCCCTGCTGTAGCTTTGTTTGTACTAGTATTCCTAGATTGGAGGAGAACGTATAGAGAGGAACACGTTTTTTTTCACGCAAGAGACGGTTTTTGTGATGTTTCATGAGCAGGAAAACGCCGTCCCCTGAACAGAAGCTGGCGGCCGTCAAGAGCTGAGCTCGAACTGTTCTGCCTTTGATTAGGTCTGCTCGCTTGGCTGAAAAAGCGGAGGTTACTGTTCCTCATCTGAAAAAGTAGCGTAGGTTCGGCAGGCAGCTATTTAACTCCTTGCCAACCACTCGCACCTGGCCCCGTTTAGTTTCTAGAAAATTTTGCAAAATTTTTCAGATTCCCCGTCACATCGAATCTTGGACACATGCATGAAGCATTAAATATAGATAAAAAATAGAACTAATTACACAGTTCAGACGAAATGAACGAGACGAATCTTCTAAGCCTAATTAGACCATGATTGGACACTAATTACCAAATAACAACGAAAAGTGCTACAGTGTCATTTTACCAAAAAAAATGGCAACTAAACCGGCCCCTGGTAAAAACCTATACCAATGATCCAAACAGACAGGGGAGAGCCATCAAGTGCTCAACTGTGAGTATGGATGGGCTCATAGCCTCATACATGATGCATGTACTCCACTCATCCGTGCACCCATACTGTGCATGATAGTACGCTACCATGCAGAATGCAGATGCAACACTCCTACTACTCCCTGCCTCCAAAGTCCAAATAATCCAAATCAAACTCGTGATGGGCAAGGGCGTGGTGTTCGTCGTCTCATTCATCTCGCTCTGCTTGGATTGTGCGCGCAATGAGCTTATCATTCGAGTTCCTCCCTGCCAAAGTGCCAAGGCAGACGGATCACATTCCTCACACACACTGCGGCGGGAGCAGTAACTGTGCTGTGCTGTGAGCTGTGACCCTGAGGCCTGAACAGTGAGCCATCTGACTGCGCAAGAGGATAAGCCGGAACAGTGGATGCTGTCGGAATGGCGGATCTGCGGCAAAGTTATTAGGACCGGACCGGATATCGAACCGGCGAGGTTATCGGTTCGCTGGTTCACTGGTCCGACCGTTAAGAACCTGTTGAACCGCCGGTTCGATAGTTTTGGACCGGATGAATTGAACCAGCCATAGATATTTCGAACCAGTGCAATATAATGATTTACAATAAATAATTAGCATCATATAGTTGATCACATATACAAATAAGATGATAAAGAACTAAATCATGTAATTAGCTCTCAACTGATCTAACCACAGTTCCACAACATGTACCGAGCATACAAAAAATAATATATGAAGCATTTTACAAATTAGTGCAAAAAAGACTTAAATAGTAATTGAATATTCACTATTGTAAAAGAATCTTAAATACTGAAATGGAGTGCGTCATTGTCGAGAGCTGGTTGGGTGAATCAAAATAGATATATATTTGTCTAATTTAAAGCTCATATTTATGAAATAGTTATAAAATTTTGAAATACAAAAACAAAGTCAACACAGGCATGCACACGAGTTCCTAGGCTAAACGGCTTCACGCAGCATCCAAGGCCTTATTTAGATGCAACCCAAAAGTTAGAATTTTTTCACTCTCTCTCCATCACATCAATCTTTGGACTCATGCATGAAGTAGTAAATGTAGGTAAAAAAATAACTAACTATACAGTTTAGTTATAAATCACCAGATAAATTTTTTGAGCCTAGTTGGTCCACGATTGAACAATACTCCCTCTGTCCCACTTATATTTGCACGTCTAAGTTCTGGTACGGAAACCAAGAAGAAGGTAAAATTACAAAATTGCCCCTATGAAATATCTTCCACCGCCGTCTTGGTCGAGCTTCGTCCAACACCCAATCCAATCTTCGGTCCATCTACCTCCCCTTCACTGCTGGCACTGCATCGCCGCCTCCATGACATGCCGCACCTCTCCACCGCCTCCTCCGTAGAAGTCGCGTCGATGTCGCCCTTCCCATGTCTCCACGCGCTATTGCCCATCTCCGCCTCCTCTTCCACAGTGCTGCGAGTGTGGGGAGCAGACGGAGCTGCCTGGGCCACGACGTCGGAGAGGTGACGGAGGAGTTCGACGATGGCAGCGTGGTATTGGGCAGCGCTGACGACAGGGCCATCGGGCTGCCCCCGACGCCGCGGGTGCTCGTCGGCTGCACGTGCTCGCCCCCCCACGCGGGGCTGCAACCGCTGCACGCGGCCTCCGCGCTGGACGGCCGCTGTAGACTGGGTGGAGGCCGTCCGGGGAAGGGGAAGGAGTGGGCACGCCCAAAACGGTGGCGCAGCGATGCGGAATGAGATCCGCACCCTCGGCGCGGAAGGCTGAACGGGAAATCGAAGTTGTGTTCCTGTGAATGAGACGAGGAGCTTCTGGAGAGCTCATGATGCCGTTCTGGAGAGCTCACGAGAGCCTTCCAACGAGATCGTCGGTTCTCTCTCCTTTTTTTTGACATAAATTAATTAATTTTTTATTTTCTGATCCCACCTGTGGCTGGTACAGTTTGATGTGATAGTTACAAGTGACTTTTATTTTGGGAAAAATTTTGAATGGCAGATGTAGTTTTATTAGTGGAACGGATGGAGTATTCGTCAAATAAGATGAAAATACTACTGTTCATCAAATTCAAAAAATTTACAATATAAACGTGATCCAAGCCTGCCTAGCCCACCCCATGGCAGGTGGTGCATCGGTTCAACCTGTCCAAATTCCAAAACAGCAGGTAGCAGCGTAACCAGCCAATCGGTGCATGCAACGTCTAGCCAAACGGGCCCACTCATGACAGAGAAACGCCACACGCCATCAGCCAGGAGAACACTCACCACCAGCTTGGAACCGGGGCGCTTCAGATGGAACCAGCCGGTTCACCGGTTCAAAAAAACCGGTCAGTTCAACCGGGTTTTTTAAGTGAACATAACTGTTGTAGTCTCTTGCTACCGGTCGGACAGCCGGTCCGGTACGGTAGTGCGGTCATCACTCGTCACCCGCCCAGGTGCTCTGTTCCTGCTGCCTCTGCGCGTCTTCAATTCCGGTTGCCTTTTTAAAGAAAGGCCTCTGCAGCTCTGCTCTGCTTACTGCCGCCGCTCTACTGAAGTCTGAGGCCATGTTTAGTTCTCTAAGGGTGTATTTAGTTTGCAAAAATTTTTAGGTTTGGTTATTGTAGTACTTTCGTTTGTATTTGTTAATTAGGCCTTGTTTAGATGACATCAAAATTCTAAGTTTTTTCACTCTCTCCATCACATCAATTTTTAGCCGCTTCCATGGAGTATTAAATGTAGCTAAAAAATAACTAATTACCAGTTTAGTTGAAAATCACGAGATGAATCTTTTGAGCCCAGTTGGTCCACGATTGGACAATATTTATCAAATAAGACGAAAGTGGTACTATTCATCGGGTTGAAATTTTTTCAGCATCTAAACTAGGCCTTAGTGTCTAATTATAAACTAATTAGGCTTAAAAGATTCGTCTTGTGGTTTTCTACCAAACTGTGTAATTAGTTTTTCTTTTCGTCTACATTTAATGCTCTATACATGTGTCCAAACATTTGATGTGACGGAGAATCTTGAATTTTTTTTAACTAAACATGGCCTAAATTTGGGTCTAAAATACACTATGCAAAAAGAAGATTTCTTGTCACATCGAAATGCCAGCACATGCTTGGAGTACTAAATTTAGATGAAATCAAAAAAATAATTGCACAGTTTTGTTGTACTTTGCGAGACGAATATTTTAAGCCTAATTAATCAATATTTAGACAATTATTACCAAATAAAAACAAAATGCTACATTATCAAATAGTAATTTAGGTATCCTGTGATCTAAACCAGGCCTGAGACTATCCGCATTCACGGACCTCTATATTCATCCTCTAAAAGGAATATTCCATCCTAGTCATCATAAAATATACAGTTTTCCCGCATCCATCCATCCTCTATATCATCCTCTATCTATTGTGGGGCCCACTTGTCATTTTATCTAAATATATCAATGTGACATCTTATTTTGAAGTATTTATTGAAACGAAGTTAATGGTGCAATCGGAATTTAATTTGGTGTTTTGGTTCGTGAGTTATAAGATTTTTTGTTACATGAAAAGGTGGGACCCGCACTCTCTCTCCTCTCCTCCTTCAATCCTGCTCGCTGGCTGCATGCGCGCGCAGCACTGCCCATGGGCCACGCGATTTAGCGGATGTACGCAATGACGCTAGGAATAGCGGATGAAAGGCCATGCGGCAGGTTTTACCGGACGCCGCTGCAGTATTTTCGTGCGCTATCTGCTCCTTCCGGATGAATTTAGAGGATGCAGAGCAACTTCTGACGCCGTCCATGGACCTGTGTCCTGAACCTGAACCGCCGGCCACGCGGCAGCGGCGGCACGACCGCCGGCGTGGATCTCCTCTCATCCACACCGTGTGTGCGGTGTGCGGTGTTGCTGCTTTTTGTGGCGGCATCGCGTCATCTCCAGAAGTACTCCTACTGCTTACGGCTACAGCATGTTGCCGCTGTGGGGAGCATTGGCGACGCTGAGCAGAGCTGCATGTGCAGACATGCAGTGGCCACGGATCCATTGAACATTGTCCAGCTGTCTCTATTGGCTGCTACACCCTCCCATCCAAATTAGGGGCTTGTTCGGCTGGTACATAAGCCGGCTGGTTTCGACTGATTCAATAGTATTCTGTGAGAGAGAATAAGCTGAAACAAGCTGAAACAAGCTAAAATATGACCAGCAGAACAGGGCCTAGATTAAGACCTTGTCCTTGTTTAGTTCTTGAAATATTTTGAAAAATATAACTGTAGCGCTACTGTAGCGCTACTGTAGCACTTTCATTGTTATTTGGCAATTATTGTCTGATCATAGCCTAACTAGGCTTAAAAGATTCGTCTCGTCCATTTCATTTAAACTGTGTAATTAGTTTTATTTTTTTATCTATATTTAATGTTTCATGCATGTGTCTAAAGATTCGATGTGACGAGAATCTGAAATATTTTGGGAAATATTTTAGAAACTAAACAAGGGCCTTGTTTGGATACTTCAAGATTAAGGCCTTGTTCTCTTTCCTTCCAAATTCTAAGTTTTTTTCGCTCTCTTCGTCACATCAATTTTTGAACGTATGCATAGAGCATTAAATATTAGTAAAATAAATAACTAATTGCACAGATTAATTGTAAATCACGAGACGAATCTTTTGAGCCTAGTTAGCCCATGATTAAACAATATTGGTCAAATACAAACGAAAGTGCTATAATTAGAAAAATTCTAACTTTCCACGATCTACACAAGGCCTAAAGTGGTGTCTACATGCATGGAGTAAAATTTAGGGACGTCACCTAGGGTATGTTACATGAGAGTGTTCATACAGTAATAATAAAATAAATTATAGAAGTCCTGTAATTCGTAAGACGAATTTATTAAGCCTAATTGATCTGTCACTAGCATATATTTACTGTAGCACCACATTGTCAAATCATAAACTAATTAGGCTTAAAAAATTCTTCTCACAAATTAGTCGTAATCTTTATAATTAATTATTTTTAGTCTATATTTAATACTCCATGCATGTGCCTAAACATCCGTGGTGACAAAGAGTAAACTTTAGGGGAGGCTAGATTCCAAAAGCCGGTATAAGTGGTTGTTTGGATCCTGGATAGTAGAAGCTGCTGTGCCCGGTCCATTTCCCTCTTCTGGATTCTTCTGCAGGTCTCCTGGACAGGAGGGACACAGATAGGACAATGCACCTGCGTGGTGGATAATGGCAAACGGAGGTAATATCTAGGAAAGCACAAGGGCATTTTTGTCTTTTCTGTACCTACAAGTTGCTGGAAGCTGGGTTCTCTCAGCTTGAGATTGTGAAGTTGAAGAGGTTGGACTGTAAAAGTTGTGAATAAAGCTGGAGCATTTGGATCCCGTCTAAGATTATATAAGTTGGATTGTGCAATCTAGGGAAATCCAAACAGGGCCTATAACACCTTTTAGCTTTTTCTAGATATATTTCTTTTACTATTTTTTTAAACATAGTGTATATCTATGGCTCTGTTCGCTTGAATTTATCAGCCATGTTACAATATTTTTCTCTCATAACAAATCAGCCAACAATACTTTTCAGGTTGGCTTTTTAGCGAAGTGAACAGGGCCAACAAAAGCTATGTATCAAAACGTCTTATAATTTGGAACGAGTTGAGTACTACTGTACCTACGGTACATACCAGAAAAAAATATAAATCTTATTTTTCAAGGTAAGATCTAACATCTAGTCTCGGCATACACGGCCTAGACCCATTCTGCCGAGGAGTGGTTCCACCTGCGTAGCGACCCGCTTGAACTTTCGTCCTCGCTTTGCTCAAAACAGTTAACCGAAGATAATTACGTGTGCCTAGCCCTGATATTTAAGTCGATCAAACGCCCCAGGACGAAGAGGGCCCTTGTGGGTCAAGATCTAAACCCGATAACAAACAGGCCTGACGCCCAAGAAAGGAAAATGCCTGAATCGAAGCAGATCCAAAAATATCTTCCGGCTAGTTGATCGGAACACGGAGAAAAACATGCGAACAAAGGGAAGGAAAAACCATCTCAAAGAATACATACTGATGAAGATGCAGATCAAGACGATAATACCCAACAAAATCAGATAATACTTAACTCTAGATCATCACTTTCTACTTCCCCACTTCTTTGGACTCAAAAATCTGCATAAAAACTTGAAAAAAAAATCAGATTCAAGGTTCACAGTTTACTAGGCTGTTGTCAGCCTGATCTCTTCTAAAGATACACCACCAAAAGTTTCTCGTGCTTGCATTTTCTCTTTGTAAAAAAAAGAATCACACTTTGTGTTCCTTTTTTTCTCAAAAAATAGAATAAAGAATCACAAATTGATACTTGCTAGCACAACTAGATTTCGTGTAGGCAGAAGGGAGGACAGACTAATGCCTTGTTCGGCTGGCTGGCTCCCAGCCGGAGCCAGCCAGCAGCCAGCCAGCAGTGCTTTTCTCTCACACCGATTCAGCACCAGCCAGCAGCCACCAGCCAGCCAGCAGTATTTTTCTCTCACAACAAATCAGCACCTGCCACCAGCCACCAGCCAGCCGAACGAGGCGTAAGGCTCGTGAGATTTCAAAATGAGAAGAGACTTTAGCTGGTTTGCACGCAAGTCAAGATCAATCAGGCTGGAAAGTTCCGCGAAGTATCAGGCAGATTGATCATTTGAGTGGAGGTCAAGCTTTGTCAAGTATCTAAGGCTACCAATTGTTGATGGGAGTGCCATGATCCTATTCTCTCAGATAGATCAAGCTCAGTGACATCCTGTAATTTTCCAAGCGAGACAGGGAACCACTCAACTTGGTCCACCAGCTTACCCCGGAGATTGAGCTCTGTAGTCCTTCTTTGCCGATGACTCTACTACGTATAAGGCTAGCCACTTGGATAAGGCCCAGCTTTTCTGTGTCAGTACCTGCAAAAAATGATATATTTTATTAGGAGAATACAGACACTAATTTTTTTTATGTTACCGTAGAAGAAGATGGTCTCCATGCTAGGCCTAGAGAAAATATGGCTAATTGTTCATTGTTCATTACCATCTCTTATCTACTCCAAATCAGGAAAAGTGTAAGTTATTTACAGTTTTCACGACACGCTGTAGAATTCTGTTCGAAAGAAGTACTGGCCACTATCCAAATAGTGGAAGTTCAGTTGAGATATCCCTCACATGTTTGAAGCAGAGAAACCTGGAAAGTATAAAACTACCTCACAGAATCATCACAAATCACCCCATGTCCTCTACTCCTACTACTACTCATAGTGAACTAATGGGAAGGAAAGTGTAGCTATTACAACCAAGTTACTAATACCATGGTGGCCTATGGACAGATCATCTATACAAAACTATCGTCAGACAAAATCTTATGTTACCATAGATACTGAGTAAAACAAAATAAACAGCAACTTGGCGAATTTTACCATAGCACTACTAATAATTAAAATGAAGAACATCCCAGCAATCATAAATTAAGCGTTGAGGAGTGTTAGATAGCGTGCATGCATTTGTAATAGAAGATAGGCACAATCCCACCAGGACGATGTGCGTGGTCAAGAGCTATTGGTGGATGTGCGTGGTCAAGAGATGTTGGTGTAACGTGTGTGTGCATGTGTAAGATAGGCGCAATCCTAAGATGTGAGTTGTCAAGAGCTATTGTAGATTAGTTAACAAGATCTCTTGGAACAACCTTGACCACTACTTGGAGGATGCCGATCTCATATATGCAAGTCACGGACGGGGCTGTTCCGTTCCTCTGATTAACACGCATGCGCTCGTAACCTAAGATAGGTACGCCGTTTCTCCTACACGCCTCTGATATTTCTTACATGGTATCAGAGCCAGATCTCCACAAAATCCAATCCACCAAATCCAGCGCCATGTCTAGCTCCAACTCATCAAACAATTTTCTCTCTGGCCTAGTTGTCTCGAAGAAACTAGGAAAGCTGAATCATGCGCTGTGGAAAGCCGAAGTTTGTTCAGCCATACGTGGCGCTCGTCTCCAAGGGCACATCACTGGTGACACCAAGGCACCCGAAGAGGAGCTCATCGCCACCGTTGATGGAAAACAAGAGAAGAGGCCGAACCTGGCCTTTGAGGAGGGAAGCCAAGGACCAACAGGTCCTGAGCTTTCTTCTGTCATCGCTCACCAAGGAGGTGAAGATCCAAGTCTCCACATGCGAGACCACGGCGGTGATCTAGAAAGGCCATCGAGCAGATGTATGTGTCTCAAAAGCGTGCATGCACCGTAAACATTCGCATCGCCCTCGCCAACACCAAGAAGGGAAATTCCACGGCTACTGAGTACTTCGCGAAGATGAAGGCACTCGGCGACAAGATGGTTGCAGCTGGACGACGGCTTGATGATGAAGAACTGGTAGAGTATATACTCACCGGACTTGGAGAAGACTACACTTCACTGGTCACAACCCTAACTGCTAGGGTTGAGCCCATCACAGTTGGGGAGTTGTACTCACAACTTCTTAACTTTGAGACCCGCATGGAGCTGACCTATGGAGGTAGTCTTGGGTCTGGATGGGTGAACGCCGCCAGTCAGGGATGTGGTGTGTCTTCGCAAGAGGAGGAGGCCGCGGCTGAAAGCCCAAGTTTGGTTTTGGTAATTAATGACACTAAGTTGCTAATGCTATTGCATCAAGTGTGATTAAGCTAGGCATAAGCAACATGTGATGGAGGTGAAAATAGCATGGAGAGATGGCCACAAGATCACATGACTTGGTGCATGAAATGATGAGCAAGATCATGGCGGAGATGCACATAAAATGATGGACATGATGATCAAGTGGAAGAGAAGGATCTAGGAGCGCAAGGCAAAGGTATAACCATAGGGTTTTCCTTTTGCCGGTTTAAGATGAGTAGAGAAGTGATTGACCGGATTTAGGATACATAGCCGACTATCAAGAGGGGCAATCACGGTTAGCTCGGGAATCAAGTGCCACTAGATCAATGTCTTGAGCATATGCATTTTAGGATCTAGTAAAGAGCTAACATAACGCCTTTGAAAATGTTTGTGAAATGCTAACACACATGCACATGGTGGTGTTAGCACTTTTGCGAAGGCGGTGGAGTTTAAGCGGTATAGAGGGGTTTGGGTTCCTCTCTCCCTCCCGCCGAGCTTGCGAGGCGGGATTCGGCGCATTTTGGGGAAGTGAAATGCCTATTTTCCACTGCGCCGGAAGTCGGAAAAGTAACGGAGGCGAACGGCGGTCACTGCGTTGACCGGACGCGGTCGCGGTATGACCGGACGCGTCCGATCAGTTCAACGCGGCTCGATGCTGCTAGGGTTTGTGACCGGACGCGGGTCTGGCCTGACCAGCGCGTCCGGTCAGTTCAACTGGGCATAAAGGTTAAGCGCGTGACCGGCGCGTCCGGTGCCTCACGGGACCGGAGCGTCCGGTCAGGCGTCCAGAGAGGCCGAGCACAGCGAAGCACGTTCGGACGCGGCTGGCGCGTCCGGTCACGTGCGACCGGACGCGTCCGGTCGCGTCGGGTGCTTACTGGAACGCGACCGGACGCTGGCACTGTCGCGTCCGGTCGATCGAAGGAGCGCGTCCGGTCACTGTAACGGCTAGTTCTGACGCGCACTGTTCACGTTCGTCGTGTAGTGACCGGACGCGTCCGGTCACCCTGACCGGAGCGTCCGGTCAGCGCGATTTTCGCTGCGTCATTTGCAACGGCTAGCTGCGTACCCCTTCGTTATAAATAGATGGTGGCCGGGGTTTGAGGTGAACTCTTGCACATTTTGAGACCTAGAGACATCCTTTGAGCTAGAGAACAACCCCTCCACTCATCTCTTTGCATAGTTGCACATCTTGAGTGAGATTGAGTAAGATTCAAGTGCTTTGCTTGAGAGTTGCATTCTAGAGGCATTTGATCTTCGAGTTGCTGCGGATTTCTTGTTACTCTTCCGTGTTTCCCGACACGGTAGACGGCTTGGAGCAGCGGAGGTGATTGAGTTCGCAATTGAAGATTGTTGGAGCCTTCACCAAGTGTTGTAAGGGGTTCTTGATCCTTCCCCGCGGGAGTTCGCAAATTGGATACTCTAGTGGAGCTCGTGGCTTGGAGGATCCCCATCTTGTGTGCGGTTGTGCGGTGCCCGCCGAGGGCTCGACTCTTGATAGTCGATTAGCTCGCGAACCGACAAGTGGGTGTATCGCCACAACGAGGAGTAGCTTGCCGGGAAGCAAGTGAACCTCGGGATAAATTCTTGTGTCATTATCTTCCCGAGGATTTCTCTTGTGTGTTTGTTTGTTTGGTACTTCTCATCTCTACACGGCGGTATAATCTCTCGAAGCTCTTCTCTCGTATTACATCTCGTTTCTAGCTTGTTGTTGTTGTGTTTAGTGAATAGCCTTGTTCTAGACTTGTGTAGGTGGCTTGCTTAATTAGTTAGAGCTAGTGCATTTTGCTCCGCCACCTTTTGTACTAACTTGTGGTTAAGTATTTGTTGTAGAAGTTTTAATTAGGCTATTCACCCCCCTCTAGCCTATTTGGACCTTTCAGCGGCCAAGGATGACACAGCGGCCAGAACAATCAGTGTGGCCGTGGGCGTGGCGGTGCATCAACACGTGGTCGCAGCAACTACAACAACGTGTCGCAAAGGGGCGGCAGGCAGTGGGTACAACAACAACCACCGTGCACCGCAGTCTGATGGTGATGAATGCCCTCTATGCCAAGTCTGCTTCAACCTCGGGCACACGGCGGATCGATGCTGGCACAGGTTCGATGAGAACTACGTGCCAGATGCAAAGCTAGTAGCTGCTGCGACGAACTCCTACACCATTGACACCAATTGGTACACCGACACCAGCGCCACCCACCATATCATGGGTGAGCTGGAGAAGCTGTCCTTTAGAAACAAATACCATGGGGGTGATCAGATCCACACCGCTGATGGTGCAGGTATGGATATAAGTCATATTGGTCATAGTACTATTCATGCCCCATCTCGCAATATTCATCTTAAAAATGCCTTATATGTTCCACAAGCCAAAAAGAATCTTGTTTCTGTTCACAAGCTAGCTTCTGACAATGATGCTTATTTAGAATTTCATCTTGATTTCTTTTTGATTAAGGATCAGGCAACGAAGAGTATCATCCTTGAAGGGAGGTGCCACAAAGGGTTGTACCCCCTTCCTGTACATTCAATAAAACAAGCTTGTGGCGCATCTAGAGCTCCTTTGTCAAGGTGGCATAGTCGCTTAGGTCATCCCTTATCAGTCATTGTGAATCAAGTTATTAGCAAAAATAATCCCCCTGTTTTAGATCAATCATCATCTAGTGAGTCGGTTTGTGATGCTTGTCAACAAGCAAAGAGCCATCAATTGCCTTATTCTAGATCATCAAGTGTTTTCCTTTAGAACTTGTTTTCTCAGACGTCTAGGGTCCTGCACCAGAATCTGTTCGTCGAAATAAACATTATGTGAGCTTTATTGATGACTATAGTAAATTTACTTGGATCTATCTGTTGAAATATAAATATGAAGTTTTTCACAAGTTTCAGGAATTCCAAACGCTTGTTGAAAGATTGTTCAATAGAGCTATGCAAACTGACTGGGGAGGGGAGTATCAAAAACTTAATTCCCTCTTTAATAAGATTGGGATTATACATCGTGTTTCTTGTCCACATGCTCATCAACAAAATGGAGCTGCCGAAAGAAAACATCGCCACATTGTAGAAGTTGGTCTATCCTTGTTATGACATGCATCCATGCCTCTGAAGTTTTAGGATGAGGCATTTCTTACGGTCACATATTTAACTAATCGCATTCCTAGTCCCACTATACACAATCTTACACCCATGAAACGTCTTTTCCAGCAAGATCTTGATTATTCCATCCTCCGGGTCTTTGGATGTGCATGTTGGCCAAACCTACGTCCCTATAATTCTCACAAACTTAAATTTCGATCTAAGCGATGTGCTTTCCTTGGGTATAGTAATCTTCACAAAGGATTCAAGTGCCTTGATATCTCCTCTGGTCGTGTATATATTTCTAGGGACGTTGTGTTTGATGAAAATATCTTTCCTTTTTTCAGAATTGCATTCTAATGCCAGAGCTCGTTTGTGTTTTGAAATAACTCTCCTTCATCCAGCTTTGCTAAATCCTAGGGCTATATCAGTAGTAGATCAATTAACTAATATTCCTCAAAATGATCCTACTGATGTTGTTATTTTGCATGAAGAAAATCCAATACAGAATGCAGGAGAAAATTGTGGAAACAGTGCTGGAAACCAGGTTCCAACTGCTGGCACAGGTCCTGGAGAGGATGCACACAACCATACCGTGCCAGAAGGTGGTACAACGCATGCACACATGCATACCACGCCAGGAACTGGATCCTATGAAATTTCCGCACCAGAAGGTGGTACAACGCATGCACACATGCATACCCGCCAGAATCTGGATCCGAGGAAATTGCTGCTAGCGCTGGATCCCAAGAAGAGCATGCATCTGGATCCTCCGTGACACCACTTCAAGCTGGACCAAGGGCCCGTCTCAGAAATGGCATTCGTAAGGATAAGGTATATACCAATGGTACTGTTAGATATGGTTTTCTGACCTCTAGTACCTGCAGCATTGATGAAGCACTAGGAAATGAAAAATGGAAAGAAGCTATTGGAAATAGACTTTGTTCCTTTAGGTGATCAGGTGGCAGATGGGTTTACAAAACCACTGTCAGTTCGGCTCCTAGAGAATTTCAAATACAATCTCAACCTAGTACAGTTATGATTGAGGGGGGCTGTTAGATAGTGTGCATGCATTTGTAATAGAAGATAGGCACAATCCCACTAGGATGATGTGCGTGGTCAAGAGCTGTTGGTGTAACGTGTGTGCATGTGTAAGATAGGCATAATCCCAAGATGAGAGTGGTCAAGAGCTATTGTAGATTAATTGACAAGATCTCTTGTAACAACCTTGACGGCTTGACCACTATTTGGAGGATGCTGATCTCATATATGTAAGCCACGGACGGGGCTGTTTCGTTCATTCTAATTAACACGCATGCGCTCGTAACCCAAGATAGGGTACGCCGTTTCTCCTACGCGCTTCTGATATTTCTTACAAGGAGTTAGCAAAAAGAATTAAGACCACCTAGTTTTCCAAAGCAAACCTGATGACCTACACTTGTTATATGCTACTGGTTGCTAGTTTGCTGCTACTGCTATCTGGGGTACCTGCATAACAGATGGAGACAGGAAAACAAGCTGCTAAAAACAGAGGGAGGCAGAATAGGAAACTTTAGAAAGGAAATTGCAGATTATCAGACTATCTTCCAGAAAAGTAGCAGCAAGCCAATACAGCTTGCGTATGTAAAATATTACTGAACCTAGATTCTACAAAACTGAACCAAAACTTAAATGAGAGTTTGTGAAATGAGATGCAGGCAATCTGATCTCTCATGCTTCTCATATTCTCCCTTTCTCAAAATCAAAGGCCAGAAGTCTGTAATTTTCCCATTAGAAAAAAAAAACTGCGATCGATTTTCTCAATGGGAAAGGCAAATACAACAGAAGTTAACTTTGAGTTGTTGCAACACAGCAGCACAGACTCAATGTCAAAAAAACCAGTCATGGTCAACCCGAACAAAGCTATCTATGTCAAAAGAATTCAGTTATGGACATAGGGAAAACCAAAAACTGCAGTTCGACAAGCCATAGTTTTTTATCCAGATAGACATTTGCAAAAAAAATGTAGTGCTACTCTGTTTGCAAATTAATGAAAAAATAGTTCTGAGACTAGTTAAGCTCTTGGAAAGGCTATACAGTGTCAAAACTCAAACAAAAAAAACTCCAGATCTTTATACTTGTATATGCAAACAAAACCAAATAAAGTTTTGCATTAGGTTGCACAATATGAGCCCTGAACTTTCAGTTATCTTGTTATGTTCTATCCGACTGGTTGCTAACTTATCAGGAAAACTTCAAGTGGCTTTTGTTGAACTCTCCAGGAAATAATTGTCCATCACTATTGACTACTAAAAAAAATCTAGCTCACCTTTTGTGGTTCTAGAACTGAGATTTCAGAACAAGACATTCCTGATATGTGTTAATGTGAGTGATAGTGCTTATCTATTCGATCGGAGTCTGCATTAGCTACACAAAGCCAAGTGAAGAAAAAGCTGACATACTCTACTCGAAAGTAAATTCTACTCTAAAGTAAAACTGAAAACTGAACTTAGAATGAAAATAGGATACACTGATCTTAACCAAAACTTGAACATAGATTCTACAAAACTGAATCAAAAGAGATAATATCTATGAGTCAACATTAATAAACTAAAACTGAAATACTGGACCTGAACTACAACTTACTGAACTTAGAATGAAAATAGGATACACTGATCTTAACCAAAACTTGAACATAGATTCTAGAAGACTGAACCAAAAGAGTTAACATCTATGAGTCAACATGGAAGACTCTTAGTTGTGCCATGTGCATTGCCTAATCTGTGTTGTTTCCATGATATATATAATAAACGATTGAGCATAATTACACATATACAGTAAGCTGCTGGAAAATAACTTGAAACTAGATATTAAACCGAAATATAATTTGTCACATGGTCACACAGGTACAAGTAGCACTGCACTTAGACTGCACAACACTGAAGATTTCAATTCAAATATTTTTAGATTTAGATATCAGGTGTATGAGTAAAATGTAATTCTGAAAATGCTAAATAGACAAGCCTGGATAAAAAAAACTAGACTGAAACTCACAAAAAACTGAGCCAATAATTGAATGGGCTTTGCTGTGGTACTCTCAAATAACTGTGGACCGTCAATCTGGATGTCTTTTTCCATGTATTACTTTATAGGAGGTAATCACAATATTATATATTTAATTATTCTAATTTTGGAAGGAAATGATGTGTCCAAATATGTTGTCTATTTCTTTTTGGAAAGTTTAGTATTGATTTTTCTTTGAACGTGATGGAGAGTTAGCAATGATTTTTTATTAACGTGACAAAGGTGTGTGTATGGTACAGTACATAATATGATGGAAACCTTTTTGAACATGATATATACAGGTGTGTTTTTTAGAACGTGATATGTACATACGTGTGTACAGCATCGTGCTTTACTGATTAACTTTTTTTATAATGTGCTGAAAGGAAAAATATGTAATCTTTGGTGCAACTTTTCAAACAAAATCATAACAATATATGAGGTCCGTGACAACTTTGGTGCTTTGGTGTGATCTTTGTTTTTCGTTACATGAAAGCTAGCGTGACACTTTTTAAAATATCCTCTCAATCGATCATGTAACATAGTTTTAATCGTGTTGCCATAATGTACACGTTCAACAATGTAATATGTTAGTGTAACATATTTTAGATTGCCAAATAACGTGTCATGTACTAATCTTTTTTTATGCCGCCGGAGACTTCCGTATGCCGCGGGACTGTCGCTTGTTGATGGCTTTGTTTGCACGTCCGAAACACTTTGCATGCAAAGGAAAAAACAAGTTGCATGCAAAGGAACAAAGAATAGGAAGGGCCATGAGCCCATCCGTGTGCCTCCCGTGATTTGAGGATTTAAAATCTTTTTCTTTTTTTAAGTTAATTAATCAAAGATTAATTTTAAAAAAATCAACAACAATCAATGGCTCAGATTTGTTTGAGGTATTATTCTACTCGATTTGAAGTTAACTAGTACTGAAAATAGGCTGCAATGAACTTAAACTGAACTTGTTGGACTTTAACAGAACTTGAACTAAAAATGGGTTCTAAAAAACTTAACCTGAAATTGAACTAAACCTAAAGTATAACTGAAAATAAATTCTACTGGAATTAAACTGAACTACCGTCACTACGTACCCTGAAACCTAAACTAAAACTTAAAAAAAATATAAAATTAGAGTAAACTAATAACTAAACTGACGACATCACTGAAACTGAAACTAGACTGAAAACACTAAACAAGAGAAAGGCCGGAGGCGTCTTCATCGTGACTTGTTACTTGTTCGTAGGAGGGGTGGCTAAGCTGCGAGAGAGATGAAGTAAAATGTTTAGTGCTGCCGCCACAAAGACCATGAGAGAGAAGATGCACAGTAAAAAAGCTTACATGTGGAACTCTAGATATGAAGTGGGATGAAATAGCTAGCAGCTGCCTCTCAACATGAAAATCGCCAATGAACACTGGTTACTTAACGATAAAGATGTCTCTGTACTTCACTGAGTACTGAACGGCAAAACTGAAAACTGAGCCATAAAACTAAAATACTGAAACCTTTTTAACACATGAACAACAATTTAGGACTGGACATGAATGCTGAACCTTAATCTCTCTTCAATATATTTATCTCTGAATATCGACTGAAATAACTGCTAAAATCATGAAACCACCATTGATACTACCAAACAATACAGAACCAAATGAACTTAGACCACACCACACAGAGTAGGAATCTGAGCATCAGATTTATTGCATGATTATTAAGGGGAAAAAGAGAGAAGGCATGTGATAAGTCGAAATACACATACAATCTGAAGAATGAAGACCAAAAACATGCATTGATTGATACAAATACTGAAAAAATTTGGAGAAACAGTGCCTACGTACGGGAAATAAAAACAAAATCCGATCCATTCAGAAAAAGGAGGCAAACAACTTACACATAGGATTCGGTAAGGGGGAGAATACCTGCACCGCGCCCACAACAAAAACACGAACGAGCTCTGGCACCAGACGGGTTGAGAGAGGCGAACGAGCTCTCTCACCTGACGGTTTGGGGGAGACGAATCAATTGTGACCTAAACACAATCAGACAAAATGAAAACAACAAAAAACAAAAACTCGAATCAATGGATAGGGGAGAGGCGCAAACAGCATAGGCGACCTGCGGCTGCGCAAAGCATCGCCTCCCCACGCTCCCCGCTTCTGGAAGATGAACAGTAAACCACGAGGGGATGGAGAGTCCGCAGGATAGGAAGAGAGAGGAAAGGTTCGACGGAATGAAAAGCCACGATGATAGAAGAGGCGCGGAGTTCGAAAAAAATAACTGCCTATCGGATCTTCGAGGGTGGATTCAGACCCGATACAAGTCACGATGATAGAAGAGGCGCGGAGTTCGAAAAAAATAATTGCCTATCGGATCTTCCAGGGTGGATTCAGACCCGATACAGTAACAAAACCTTCGTCTTGATGGAAACACAAAACGGGCTGAATATGAAGCCAGCCCACAGAAAGAAAACAGCCCACAGAAACATCCGACCAACGAGGGGGAAAAAATCAGCCGAGAGTTGTTCAGAAATTCCGAACGGTTCCGGTGAAGAAGGGCATGCGCCGATGCACGCAAAAGCACAACCGCAAGGCACTGAGGCTTACGCAGGCCATAAATAAACGAAGTAATAATAACACACGACACCACGTACACAGTATATTTAGACCTATATATATCTGCTGAGTACTGACTATCTAAGCCCAACACAAGTAGAGAACCGGTAGCCAACGATTGTCAAAAAAAAAAAAAAAGAGAGGATAACCGGTAGCCAACGGCCAAGGGAATTTTGGGCCCAAAAAGGACCAAGGGATTCTGGACTCCTTGGACGATACACGGTCTCAAATTCCAAGAGCCCATGGGCTGCGACGCACGCGGCTCAACAATAGCAACGGCCCATGGCCCTCCGCGCTGCTTCCAGCGCCTGCTCCGCCCGAAGGAGACAGGCGCACAAGCGAGAAGCGCACCCGACTACCCCGCCCCCACCGCCGCACGCGCGCAACGCACCACCGCGCCGCAGCAAAAGCGAAGCGAGCCGGAGGGGGAATGCACGATCGCCGCCGCCGCGCCGCCTACCTCCCTTCCCCGCGTCGCCGCGGCCGGCGCGTCGTCGCCGAGCTCGGCCTGAGCGAGTGGTTGCTTGCCTGCCAGGTACCCACCCACCCGCTCTGCCCTTCTCTGCTGTTCGAGGTGCCGTTGTGTCGTTGATTCGTGGACGCGGTTAGAGATTCGATACCGGCGGTGGCGCGCTGTTTTGACCCGCCCAGTGGGCGGGGCTGGGCCCGCATTGCTGCGTTTGACGCTTACCGGCGAAGCATCCATTGGTTGGGGGAATGGGGGTAACGGTGGCGCCGGGTGAAGTCTGTGGATTGGATCCTATTGGTGTTGGTGTGGAGATTGGTGTGCTCGGTCCACACTAGGGCTATTGATCGCTGCGTCGCCCTCATTTCAGCTGGTTTGTTAGATTGCAGCCGCGTACGCTTTGATATGGTACAGCGATAGGGCAGTGATTTGTGTGGAACGCGTTTGGCTGAAGTTACTCACTGATCAAACCTGAAAGCTTGGCCCGTGGACATTTATACCTGTTCAGTTTTTTTTAGGAATGAACCCAGCTTGCAGTGCCATAGCGTGTAGGTCTAATTGCAGCACTGCTCTGTTAGCTGTGTGTGAGCACCACTAATTGCTTCAAAGCAAGGCTTTGTTGTTGAGCTCTCCGCAGCTCATAGGTAGATTTTTTAGACAAGGCTATCTGCTGACTGGGACAGGCAGACAGCTATGAACAGTCCTTATGAAAATGGAATGCTTCTCACCAAGTCAAAACTTAATGACGGTGTATCTGAAGAGTGATGGGTGGATCTTATTTTCTTGGAGGAGACGTGGCCATTTGCATGTTTGTGCTATCTACTATACCTAAATAGGAGAACCCCACTACATGATTTTCCTGCAATTTCGTGAAGCCACGTTAGCAAGGCCTTTAATCGTTGCTTTGCCTCTCCAGATCAGAACATCAGTTTCACGCAAGCACCGTCTCTCCCATCATTTAACATCAAACCATGATCCGTCTCTTTAAAGTCTTCTACAGATCGAGCCCGCACCCACCGCTTCACTTGCCAGTAACAGCTCCACTCAAGTACTAATAAACACGTCCAGCAATCAACGTAAAAATCAAGAGCCACATGGATCGGATCGACCAAGCCGACCATTAATCAATCAATGCAAGAAAACGATGAGTTTCCATACTCATGGCTTTAATTCACGACCACGTGGGGACGTGAGGCCGATGCCACCGCACAGGAACTTGAGACCGCTTCATCCTCAGGCTGCTGCTCGACGTGGACCGCGCCTGCAGCAGGAGGCCGCGGGGGAGGGCGACCAGGGCGAGGAGATGTGTGTCATGGGCGTGGGCTGCCATGGGCGTGGAGCAGGAGGTCGAGGATGGAGGGCGCATTGGCGTGGGGACAGTAGGGGCATCCCTTGGCGCTCGCCGTCTATCCCTGCACTAAGCCTCCCTGCACTACGTCATGGACCTAGGAAGCCTGAACGCGAGGTCCGGAGCATGTTTCAGTCGTCGGTCATGGGTGGCCATCTGTGATGGTTTGTCGGCCAAGTTTTGGACCGACTCTTGGCTACCTGATGGCCTGATATGTTGCTTCACTCCTCACCTGTTCGCCGCCATTGGCAAGCGACATCGCTAGAAATCCGTGCGCGAAGCTATCACCAACAGAAGCTGGGTACGCGATATTCAGGGTGCCCCGACCCCCCAAGTGCTGTGTGATTACGTCGTAGTCTGGGCAAAGGTTGACGGGATGGTGTTTGATGACCTCACAAGCGATAGATTCATTTGGCGATGGACCGCCGACGGCACGTACTCCTCCTCTTCTGCCTACAGGGCCTTTTTCATCGGCATGACTTCCCTTAGAGGCGCTAAGGAGCTCTGGAAGACTAGGGCCCCGCCGAAGTGCAAGTTCTTCTTTTGGTTGCTGTTGCACGATCGGCTATGGACGATGGTGCAAAGGATGCAACACGGGCTGCAAGATGGGGATGCGTGTGCCCTTTGTGGCCAGGAGCAAGAGACGACACGGCATCTCGCTGCGGAATGTGTGTTCGCCCGGGAGGTGTGGTTCAGGGTGTTGACACCCATCGGCCTCGCCATCCTTGTGCCACCGCCTGGGATTGCCTTCCTCGACTGGTGGCTGCTATACCGGGTACAGCTCGAAATGGCGAAGCGCAAAGGTTTCGACTCCCTCATCATCCTTGGAGCTTGGTGTCTTTGGAAGGAATGTAACTAGAGGGTTTTCCATGGGATTGAGGAGGTGGATCGCTGGTCTCAGGCGGGGTACGGCCACCTCGCCGCGCAGTGGGCGTCTAGGGACATTGGTTGATCTTCGTCGGTCGGAAAAGTCGCAAAATTTGTTCTTATGTAACACCAAGTTAGAGCCGCCGTTTCTCCTGTTGCAGGGTTAACTTTGTTCGGCCATAGTGTGCCGCTCGCATTCTAGGTGGACCAGCGTTTACCTTTGTAACAACTCCTTTTCCTCCTTAATGATACTAAGCATGGTCGTGAAAAAAAAAACTCCTTCACCAAAGACTTCGACCCCAACATGCGCGGCTAATACGTCTACAGCCACATCCTCTCCGCCACCGTGACTCCGTGAGGTGAGGCCTTGAATCCCGTGATGGCTGTTCAGTTCTGAACCGAGATGTCGAGGAAGCTTTTGCCGGCCGGGTGTAGTAATCATGGAGCAGCGGAGGATACGCTGGAGGGAGACGAGTGAAAGAGAGATCGTCCATGTATCTGCACGTGTAGTTACTGCTGATTTTCCTTTTCAAGGTACGACGACTTTTTTTTACATTTTTTATGAGATATGGATGATGCGTGAGGTGCCTCCTCCACTGACTACCCATGTTTCTAACTCGAAAGTAGTACTCAGTAATCTGGCACATGCCAATACATGAGCTCCAATTTCCCTACTCTTCGGAAGTATGTATAGTGCTATTTCCAACGAAAGGAAATGACAACCGAAATAATGTCACTTTTATACATTTTCTTTTGTTTTTCTCCTGTCCTATTTTTAAACTAAATTGTGATAAGTTTTTTCAGTAGTCTTTTAGTGGACCAGTAAAATAGTTATTACTCTTTGTCATATTCACACTTATGTTTATCTAAATTTCTCTCTCAAATTCCATGACAAAGCACTATAATGTTGTTATTAGATAGTACTATTTAATTCTCCTGATGATTCCCGCACCAACGCGCGGGGTATCATCTAGTTCTAATAGAAACATTGTGCAGTGGCACTGTGACATCCTTTTGACTGAATTGCAGGTAGCAAGCAATCTGTGTCACCTTCTTTAGCACCTCCCTCTGTCTCCACACGTTCAGTATGTAATTTGTTGTTCCAGACCATTATTTAAAACATCAGCCCCTGTAACATATCTGAAAAACAAACCAAATTGGTGCTATAGATAAGTTAATTTGTGTTACCCCTTGAAAAGTAAGGATCCTGCCAAACAGGTGCATAACACAGGGTTTATGGTGCCAAGCTTCAGCCCAGAGCCTAGGCCCAAAACTGAAATCGGCAAAACAGAATTTCACTATCCTCTGTTTCTGCCCATACTACTGATCTTGTTTCAAATACATGGTGCGACTAGAAACTATCGGGCTTGATTATGGGTATCCCTCTTTCTCCGAGTCTAACCTCTGAAGCAATACTTGGCCAATCAGTTTTATGGATGGTCACATTGTTTATAAATTGTCGATGTTTGATGCCTGCTTCATAAGAACACCTCCTGAATGACTTTTTTATTTATTATATAGTATATATTACAACTTTTGTGCTCAAGGTCAAGGATGACCTTGTATTTCAATTATCATTATCCAAAGCCCTTTATAAAACACAGTACTGTGCTAGTGTGCTGTTGCCTGTGAAACTCATTTTTGGCAGTGCACAGTTATTTCCATTCTGTACTTAACCTCCATAGAAAAGGATTCTACCTACAAATCACAAACACTATTATTTGCATGCTGCAATTGTTGTTTTTTTTTGGTTCAATTATGAGTTCAGTTCAGAGAATGGGAATGTGTTGTTTTGTTTATATACTAATCGCATGCTTTTAACTCAGTACAGATCGAGTGGACTATGATGTGGCTTCAAATGCATGAAAGGGGTGGATATCAATATATCATCAGATCTTAATGCCTCAACAAACTCTATATTTGTGATTGCACCTCTGATCATCTGCATTGGTAATTTACTCGAGCAAAATCAGATACATGATCTTAATATTCTTTTTTCATCTGGCAATCCTATTTGGGATTATCATGTAGAAGCTTTCATAGTTAGTCTGATAGGATAGCATCAATAAAACGGTTAGTCTTAAAAAAATCGACATGTTTTCCTATATCTGTAACTCTGTACCTTGCATTTCATTGGCACTCAGCATTTATTGAGAGTGCTTCTAACTTTATTATCTCCTTCCTTTGCTCCTTAATTCTGTCTTATGATTTTAGGCCATTCCTTTTTGTTTACTGTACCTAACACAAATTCTGTGGCACAGACTGCAAATTTCATGTGACCTTTGCAATAACATGGCTTTAGCTCTGTAAATTGTTTGCTTCTATTTGACCTGGTTATCACTGTCATTCATGTGACCTATGCACTATGGAAAGGACATACTTGTAGCACGGTGGTAAGTCGTCCAGTTGCGACTTGTGAGGCTACTAACCAGGGCTGGAACCCTGGTTCTCGCAAAAAAGAAATTGCCCCCTTGCTGTGTGTTCCCGAAAAGTATGGGTGAAGACCCAGCTTGCGGCAACAGTGTCCCTTTACAGTAAAAAGCCAGCTTTGGGGTGCCTTTTCCTGGCGTTTCAAGTAATGCCTTTGGGATGTCTCTCGCTCTCTCCCCTTGGGTCGAGGGTTTTGTTTTGGTTTTTATCTGTTCTGTTTTTTTTTTTGCATGGCTGCTGATTTTCATAGCTGTTCAAAAGTTACCAGAATATAAATATTTCTATGAGGCTTGACATATGTTGGCACATATGTGTGGTCACAGTCCAACAATATAATTGATGGAACTATTTATAGTCACAGCTCATGCATATGGCTTGTCTCTAAAAGTGTAAATGACTAATAGGGGCTGTTAGAGTGTTGAAAGTAAGAGAACTTTTTTTTTTCATTGAGGGCAAAAAAGTAACGAAACTTAACTTGATAGCTGCAGGCCCCACAATGGAGTACTATGTTGGTTACAAGGCTTTCCCAGTATGCTTTCATATCATGCTGATGTCATATAGAAGCAAGAGCCTTTCAGCACATCATCAAGCATGAATATATCTTTTTCTTTGTCTTGTCTTTGTGTTTTCCTGGTACCACTGTATATTGACAGAAATAAGTCCGTGTGTGGCTGGTCTTTGTGGGACTGCAACACATGGTCCTTGTGTCCTTGTAACAGCATCCTTGACTGCTTTTAGGACAGCAGTTAGCATCTTAGGACAGCATCTTAGGACGGCATCTTAGGACAGCATCGGCATCTTAGGACAGCATCTTGACTAGCATCTAGGACAACATCTTAGACTAGCATCTTAGCAGCATCTTAGCATGTGCTTGGCTGGCTAGCAACCCTATAAATATGTATCCCCAACCCCTCAGGTTGGCATGGTATTGTATGAGTTCCAGAAAATTGCCCCAACTCCTAGTGTCATCCTCTCTCAATGAGAGTAAGGATTCTACTGCTACCAAGAGTGCGAATCCAGCGACTAACATATATTATTTGATTTTGTTCAATAAGAGGATAAAAGGATCTCTTATGAGTTTGAATTGGTCGCTTTTCCTAACATTCACATTTTCAGCAAACTGTAGCCATTTTAACTAAACAGGTTTTTTAATTAAAAATAAAAAATATGGTGCTTTCAGTTGTGTTATGCATTGTGTCAGATGGAATCAGTGAACTTTTTTTTTCATATTCTTTATTCCATTAGATCACTGAATAACATGAAATCCCAGGTCGTATCCCTACCTTATTTATATGGTTTGATTTTTTGTATATTGTTCCTTCTTTTCTGTTATCTTCCACTCACTAATGATGATGTTTGGTGGACAGCAATATACTGTTGTTGGCAATGTTGAGACTGCATATTACAATATAACTTAGATGTCTTTTTTTCATCTGGAGGAGCACTGTCACTTCTCAGTTGCCATTTTGATGTCTTACTACTTCTACTTCTCTTTTAGACTTCTTTTTCTTTTTTTGCTTTGTTTTCAACTGATGTATTTATTTTTGAAACATGCAGATACGTCCAATAATGCAGCACATACGTCAGAGTAGATACAGGATTCTTCTAAATAAAGATAATTAAAGTGCATATGGCCATAAGCTGAAACATCATGGTACGGAATCAAGCTCTTCACTAGTATAATATATCTTTTGTTTATAGTTTTTCTTATTGGCTGATTGGTAGATTTCATAGTTGTTAGGCTTCTCTAAAATTGCTTTTTAGTGCTAATGGTCCTTATCAGCATTATTGGTCTCATTGCATTTGTGAAAAATCCAACGACCAGTCACTTTATGCCAGCTTTTTCATGCACATGGCCATGCCCCATTAGTTGTACGACATAAAACGATAGTGTTGTTAATTCTAAAGTGAACCTCTTTTCTTCGGAACCAAATTGGACTAGCTTTATTTGGGAACATTGCAATGCAGGAAATAAATTCATATTGATATTGGTTTATTCTTGACTAGTCAGTCACAAGGAAAGGAACCCACCAGAAAGGCCAAGCCAAATCTGTTAGCAATCTAGCTAAGCCAAATAGCCAATGACATGGCCCTTAAATTATACATCAGCAGGAGCAAGACCATCTTTTCCCTTCTTCTTTTTTTGATAACTCAATTGCTTGATTTAGCATTGTATCCCTATCCCCTGTATTATGTTAAGACGTTTTAGAGTTCATGCAACCAAACTTTCTTAACTAACTCTATGTTTCAGACTATGGATCAGTCCTATGAAAATTGTATCATTATATTTGGAGCTCAAAAATGATTTGGAAATACTATTGTTATTTAATATCCCCTAATATAGTAATTGGCAAAGTCACATCCTGGAGACCTGGAATAGTCAATATAAGTAAATAAAAACGCAGGGAGGTGTACGAGTAAGGCTTCTCAAATCCAGGCAATGTACCTTTTAATGAAGATGTTGAAAAACCAAGTTCTTTAACTCTTTTGTGCTTCTTCAATCATACCTAGCTTGAGGGGGTGCCATTTTACGTAAACAAAATTCGACCTAGACTATTGCACAAACAATGAGGAAGACACCCAGACACCCAGGAAGCATGCTAGCTTCAGCCCCCATGACAGCTGAATATTAACTCATAGCCAAAGTGCAAAGCTTTAACAGATTTTGCTGGCTAATTTACAGAACACATCATGGCTATGTCACATAAACAATAATGCACAAACTCAGTGGAGCATATATTGAGTCTCACCACGTTGAGGCTTCATATATTACCCAATCTACATGGTAGGTATATATTCATGAATAGTTTCTTCCTTTTTCTTTCCTGAATGTGTTTACTTCTTCTTGAGGATGATTGCTCCTTTGGACCCTATCAAACCAACCAATCCTTTTCCATTCCTGTATTCAAGTAGAAAGCGATCAAGTAGCTTGGGTTCTCCACACAGAAAAGTTTACGACAGAAACAGGAAAGTGAAAGGGGAAGAAAATAGCTCTCAGATCAATACTCCAAATTTCTTCCTTTACAAATATACAACTGCCGTTTGTCGGCAACTTATCAAAAGAAATGAAAATACAACATGCAATACTTAATTTTCATGGACGTGCATGGCAGCAGTTGAAAAGTTTGGGGCTGCTTGCATGGTGAGAGCTACCGACACATGCAGTTTTGCCCATGGCTGTCTATATTTATTTAATTTCCACCAGAGAGTGAACAAAAACTCAAATATGCAAAAGTTGAGTCGTCGTGTACAGAAGGAAACATCAATTTTCAAGAGAAAGAAAAAGGAGACTCTAGAACGTACTTTTCTATGCATTCTGCTGCCACTTCTAATGCCAGGGCTGTCCTTTCCTTGATATTGCAAGGTCTTCAACTGAGGAACAGCTGTGGAGGATGATTTCTGTATCAACGTAATGTATCTATGTAAGCAATTCAGCATAGCTCAGCCCATGAATCTCTGAAAATTACAAGTTTCTGCTTCTGCTGATCTGCTCTGTTCCATGTGGTGGAACATAATGCCTAGATATTCTCAAAAGACAGTTGCATTCTTTGCAAGTCCTTGTCATACATGTCAGGTGCAGCCTGCAGCTGTTGCTGTGGCTGCTGATTCTGGAACCAAGAAGCACATATCCCTTCTATGCTGAATTGGCTCTCTGCCTTGATCACGTCATCATAGAGCGTTTGGCTCTGGTTCTGCATGGCTGTGGTCGTCTCGGCAAAGGTTCCATGGAGCAAGTCAGGCCACTTAAGTTCCTCTACTAGGTGAGCCCTTGTATCTTTTTCTTGTCCAATGTCTGTCCATGGGAAGACACTGTTCTCCAGAATTGAGCTCGTGCTCTGTGGTTCAAATCCCATACTGTTGCTTCCTCTGCTCCCAGTACTGCTACTGCTGCTAGGATTAGTACCATCCCAGTAGAACGAATCTACTGCGGTACTTCCAATGCCAGTTCCTCCATGTCGAGGATTATCAGGCGGAAGATTCAGCCCCATTGATGTAGAGAGGGCTGATGGTGGAACTGGCGGCATCACTGTAGAAATTGTGCTGCAGTTGAAGTCACTCTGGTTGAACCAGAGTGAATTCATATTCGCCCCATCGCCACTGCCACTCTCACTGTTGTAGCCTAAAGGCTGTTGGAAAGGGAAATAGAGAGTTTGTCCTGATGAGCGGCAGGTTGATGGACTCTCGTGTCCAGCAGTAAGCTGCCCCAGGAACAACTCCTTTGGTGGCACCTTAGGGCGTGCCAAGTTTGGAGTTTCAGTGCGATTCTTGTCATACACGGGCATCAGCATTGATGATTGAGCTGTCTCGCTGAGGAGGTGGCTCAAATTCCCCAGGGCACCAGCGCTTGATGGGTTGACGTCGCTGGACGCTGAGGTTCTCTCGGTGCTGATGGTGGGAGCTACTCCGCTGCGATCAGCCTCAGTAAGGGGTTTGTGGGTGTTGGGATCAATGCCTTTCTGCCTCAGCTTCTTCTTGATGCACGAGTTCCATAGATTCTTGATCTCATTATCAGTCCTCCCTGGCAGCTGTGCTGCAATTTGAGACCACCTTCTCATGGAAAAGTGAAGTGCTAATATCAGCTAAAATTACCAACTGCTGCTTTGCACATATGCAGTCTAGAATTCTGATACTACTTCTCAGGCTTAAATTTACCTGTTTCCGAGGACAGCGTGCAGCTCAATGATGAGGTCTTCTTCGTCTTGGGAGAATGCCCCTCTCTTGAGGTCTGGCCTCAGATAGTTTATCCACCTCAGCCTACAACTCTTTCCACATCTTTGGAGCCCTGCAACAATTTGTCTTCTCAAATTTAGATAATTGAACTGACCAAGAGGTATTTGAGAGACGAGAGATTTCAGTTGGCAATTGGAACCAGAAAATGCAGAGGAAGGCGAAGGGGAGAATTGAGAGTTGATAACTGAGGACCAAGGGAAGAAAAATTCGTTGTACATACCAGCGAGTTTGGGAACAGAGCTCCAGCAGCCATGGCCATGCTTTGTTATGTGATTCATGAGTTTCTCATCCTCCTCAGGGGACCAGAGCCCCTTTCTCAACTTTTGCTTGTAGCAGCAAGAATGCCTCCCCATCTCAATGCAATGCAGAACCTGGGAGCTCCGAATTCACAGAGCTTACAGGCCTGTGGAATGTATATATTATGCACGGCGAACACCTTCTCCAGTAGCACGAAGCTTCTTCAATGATCGATGATGGCTGAAGGAGTGGGAAATTGCAAAGGTTGTAGCAACTTATATACCACTGGATGATTGGGCTTCAGCTGAGGCTAGAATTGAGCAACTGCATGGTTGCAGATAGGAGATTTCAGTGGAGAGCAAGGAAAGGTTAGGGGCACTCCTCTCCTTTTCTTTGCAGGACAGCCCTTTAGCACCTTCTTTTAAAGGTGGTGGTGGAGGTGGTTGTGGGCTTGTGCCAAGGGAGGTTTAGCCCTTCCTTTGGTTTGCTTCTGGCTGTGTGTGGGCGTCTGTCTCATCATCTCCTAAGAATCTATGTCTGTTGCCAAAACCGGTGGGGTATGCCCCGTAGCCACCTCCACCGATATTTTAATTGTCGTGACCTTTGTGCAAGAAACTGTTACATTAGACCACCCTTCATTTCCTTTCATCCCAATTCCCATGCCTCGTGTGTTTCTTCGGGCACAAGCCAGTGAAAGTGAAACGTGTCTATCAGAGTTCACATTATTAGGACACGGATTGATGCTGTTGCTGCCATGGTGAGTGACTGACCTTTAGCAGCCAGTTTTTCTTTTATCTCTTTTCTGCAGCTACTTCTGTGTCACGGGTGCTCCATGCACGGCAGAGCACACAGTTGGGCAGAAGCATTGTCCACTTTTCCTCTGTTGCTAATTAAGACTCTTCGTGTTAGCTGCTGTTCGTTTCGTGCGTGCATTTGCACCTCATTTTCTTCTCACCTGCAAGATTTTATGCGTCAGACCTAAGTGTTGTCCTTTTTTCTTGCTTTTCAGGTAACTCACTGGGTCACTTCTCTCTGGGGGGAAAAAGCCTTGGTCAATCATCACAGTTGGGATCGTGGGGAAAAAGCGATGTCAGCAGATGTTCGTATTCCAGGACAGAGAGCACCTTCCTTTTGTTTATCTCCGGCAGCTAGCAGGCTGTCTAGCAATTCTAATCACAAATCGTTACTGCTCCAGTCCAACATCAGGAAGCACGTTGCAGGCGCTGAATGTCTGTCAAGAATCAGGCTTCCTATAATTGCAAAGATAATCGTGCAGGTACGAGTATAATGATTTGTCTGATTGACTGTCGCTAGCGTCAATGGAGGCACTGATCACTGCGAGGAGGGAGCTCAGCGCCTGTGAATTTCTTTCATGAAACTTTGCATACAAAAAGGGTCCACTGGAGGAGACAAACTTCTCTTGAGCAATGTATTGGGAACGAGCTAGTCAATGGGCATATTATTGTTGGTATCTTTTACTTGTCTAAAGAACTGAGTGTTTTTGTCCATGATCCCATGATTAGGATTGTAATGGCACCCGTCTGTGCCCATGTGACGGCGGATACTCGTCGCCAATTAAACAAACGTGGCACGAATCAAAAGGCTCTGATTGGTGAATTTTATAGTCTAGTTTCCAGCTGATCATTTTGTCCTTTGATTCCCCATGCAATGGATCTCATCCGTTCTGGAACCTTGTGTTGTCTGTTGCGTATAGTGTGGCACATCTATATCATCATTTCTGAAGATTGTATATGCATATATTACTTGTTCTGGAGATTTTATATGCTAGTTATCAACTGTCGTTGTTTGAATTCAACAAATAAATAGATGCTCCTAGAATCAATGTCACCATCTGTTCTTCCTCCCTCCATGCAGGACTAGCAGTTGAGCCACGAAAAAGGACTGTCAGGTAAGTACCTACCTACCTTTTGACTGTAACTGCTGGTGCTCACACTAGTAGAGAACCGACTTTCACTCTCGGCATCACTTTTGGAATTACTCTCGGTATTTATTGCACCCGGGAGTAAAGGGACAATTACTCCCGGTTTTAGCCACCAACCGGGAGTAAAGTCCCACACTCAACGACCAGTTCATCATGCGAGAACCTTTACTCCCGGTTGGAGACACCAACCGGGAGTAAAGGTAGACTTTTACTCCCGGTTGGAGACACCAACCGGGAGTAGAGGTGGAGTAAACCTTTACTCCCGGTTGGTGGCTCCAACCGGGAGTAAAAATGGACTTCCAGTCCAAGTTTTTAAGCACAACCGGGAGTAAGTGTTTCTCTATATATTGAGCCCTGCATTCCTCTCGCGCTAGAGCCATTTGGAGCTCTGTTCTTCGTCGTTGCTCATCGTTCCTGTGTTCTTGCTCAAACAAGCCAGCTAGTCATCACAAGAACGATTTCTTCGACGCCTCCATCAATTCTTCTGTTGTAAAGGTCATCATCTTCTTTCTCCTCTCATCTTCATCCTACATTTCATGGTTTAGATATTTATAAAAGAATTTTATTTTTTTCATTTAATTTTTTTTATTTAGTAAATGAGGAATTTACAATATTTTAATTACAAAAATGAGTGTAGAGAGTAGATGTAAACAGTTCTAAGGCTTCCGTAAATTAATCAGTTATCATGCATGCCTGCATGTTGTGTAATTAATATAACTAATTATATGCTCAAGATTTTAATACGTATGTACAGAATATGCTGGTGTTATAATGGAAGAAGGTGAAGAAAAACAATGGGACGATGACGTTATTACAGAATATGCTGGTGTCTTAAATGATACCCCAATGGGAGAAGCTGAAGAGGAGGTACAGGAGGTAGCGGCAGGAAAACAAACATTGTGGGAACTGAGGACAAGTCAGACATGTCAGTAGATTACGAAAAGGAAGATATAATTGTGCCCTTCAGAGTGAACAAAGATCAAGCATAGCGCTAAATGATGAGGACACTCCAGTGTCGTATTGGTCCCAAACTTTTTCTTGCATTTCACATGCCATATGTGAAGCAACCACCAAATTTGAGATTTTTCCGAATTGGTTTGGTACTTTTTCCAGTTTAATTGAATTTGTGGAGGTCGTTACAGAATTCCAGTGTTTACGATATGTAGTTCACCATATTTTGTCTCACGCAGCACGAAGAAAAATGTAATAATAAAAATAATAATCAGAAAAACCTAAGATCTTGTGTGGAGACATATTTTGGGTGTAAATGACTGCCAAAAAAATCTCAAGCCATTTTAACAAGGTAGGAGTACACGTGCTTCACAAAAGGTATATATAACCTTTCATCGAACCATGTCTATACACCTGGGTTCTTAGGAATTCTGAGGTCCAAGTGTCGTATAGGTCCTAAACTTTTTCTCAGGCTTGCAAATGCTATATGTGAAGCAACTGCCAAGTTTGAGATTTTTTTCGAATTGGTTTGGTACCTTTTCCAGTTTAATTGAATTTTCGCGCGACTTCACCGGGTAATTCTACGTTGAACTGTGTCCAACCCAGAAAAGATCCGGAATTGTGCCAAACTTTGCCACATGGTCTCTTGTGCCCTAGGAGACAAGTATTTGTGGAGGTCGCTGCAGAATTCCAGCGTTTTCGATATGTAATTCACCATATTTTGTCTCACGCAGCACGAAGAAAAATGTAATAATAAAAATAATGATCAGAAAAACCTAAGATCTTGTGTGGGGACATATTTTGAGTGTAAATGAGTGCCAAAAAAATCTCAAACCACTTTGATAAGATAGGAGTACACGTGCTTCACAAAAGGTATATGGAACCTTTCATCGAACCATGTCTATACACCTGGGTTCTTAGGAATTCTAAGGTCCAAGTGTCGTATTGGTCCCAAATTTTTTCTCAGGCTTGCAAATGCTATATGTGAAGTAACTGCCAAGTTTGAGATTTTTTCAAATTGGTTTGGTATCTTTTCCAGTTTAATTGAATTTCCGCGCGACTTCACCGGGTAATTCTACGTTGAACTGTGTCCAACCCAGAAAAGATCCAGAATTGTGCCAAACTTTGCCACATGGTCTCTTGTGCCCTAGGAGACAAGTATTTGTGGAGGTCGCTGCAGAATTCCAGTGTTTTCAATATGTAATTCACCATATTTTGTCTCACGCAGCACGAAGAAAAATGTAATAATAAAAATAATGATCAGAAAAACCTAAGATCTTGTGTGGGGACATATTTTGGGTGTAAATGACTGCCAAAAAAATCTCAAACATTTTGACAAGGTAGGAGTACATGTGCTTCACAAAAGGTATATAGAACCTTTCATCGAACCATGTCTATACACCTGGGTTCTTAGGAATTCTGAGGTCCAAGTGTCGTATTGGTCCCAAACTTTTTCTCAGGCTTGCAAATGTTATATGTGAAGCAACCGCCAAGTTTGAGATTTTTTCGAATTGGTTTGGTACCTTTTCCAGTTTAATTGAATTTCCGCGCGACTTCACCGGGTAATTCTACGTTGAACTGTGTCCAACCCAGAAAAGATCCGGAATTATGCCAAACTTTGCCACATGGTCTCTTGTGCCCTAGGAGATAAGTATTTGTGGAGGTCGCTGCATAATTCCAGTGTTTTCGATATGTAATTCACCATATTTTGTCTCACGCAGCACGAAGAAAAATGTAATAATAAAAATAATGATCAGAAAAACCTAAGATCTTGTGTGGGGACATATTTTGGGTGTAAATGAGTGCCAAAAAAATCTCAAGCCACTTTGACAAGGTAGGAGTACACGTGCTTCACAAAAGGTATATGGAACCTTTCATCGAACCATGTCTATACACCTGGGTTCTTAGGAATTCTGAGGTCCAAGTGTCGTATTGGTCCCAAACTTTTTCTTAGGCTTGCAAATGCTATATGTGAAGCAACCGCCAAGTTTGAGATTTTTTCGAATTGGTTTGGTACCTTTTCTAGTTTAATTGAATTTCCGCGCGACTTCACCGGGTAATTCTACGTTGAACTGTGTCCAACCCAGAAAAGATCCAGAATTGTGCCAAACTTTGCCACATGGTCTCTTGTGCCCTAGGAGACAAGTATTTGTGGAGGTCGCTGCAGAATTCCAGTGTTTTCGATATGTAATTCATCATATTTTGTCTCACGCAGCACGAAGAAAAATGTAATAATAAAAATAATGATCAAAAAAACCTAAGATCTTGTGTGGGGACATATTTTGGGTGTAAATAACTGCCAAAAAAATCTCATGCCATTTTGACAAGGTAGGAGTACACGTGCTTCACAAAAGGTATATAGAACCTTTCATCGAACCATGTCTATACACCTGGGTTCTTAGGAATTCTGAGGTCCAAGTGTCGTATTGGTCCCAAACTTTTTCTCAGGCTTGCAAATGCTATATGTGAAGCAACCGCCAAGTTTGAGATTTTTTCGAATTGGTTTGGTACCTTTTCAAGTTTAATTGAATTTCCGCGCGACTTCACCGGATAATTCTACGTTGAACTGTGTCCAACCCAGAAAAGATCCGGAATTGTGCCAAACTTTGCCACATGGTCTCTTGTGCCCTAGGAGACAAGTATTTGTGGAGGTCGCTGCAGAATTCCAGTGTTTTCGATATGTAATTCACCATATTTTGTCTCACGCAGCACAAAGAAAAATGTAATAATAAAAATAATGATCAGAAAAACTTAAGATCTTGTGTGGGGACATATTTTGGGTGTAAATGACTGCCAAAAAAATCTCAAGCCATTTCGAACCATGTGACAAGGTAGGAGTACACGTGCTTCACAAAGGTATATGGAACCTTTCATCGAACCATGTCTATACACCTGGGTTCTTAGGGATTCTGAGGACAAGTGTCGTAGTGATCTCAAACGTTTTCTCAGGCATGCAAATGCCTTATGCGAAGCAACCGCCAAGTTTGAGATTTTTCTGAATTGGTTTGATACTTTTTCTAGTTTAATTGAATTTTCGCGCGACTTCACCATGTAATTATACGTTGAACTGAGTCCACCAATGAAAAGATGGACGTAAAATAGATGTGAAAACAAATTTCCTGTCTAAAAACAATAGATTTAATGGTATTACTTGAAGACTATATTTTTGCATTAATGAAATAATAATTATTATTTACATTATATTCAATATTTAAAAGAAAAATAAAATATTTTAGGTTACATATTTTCCATGTCTGTAGTATAGCAAAAGAAACTCTAATTTATTTTTTCAAAAAAATTTATAACAACTATATTAATTTCTACATAAATAATAGTAATTTAGCAATTATAAATAAAAAGAAATATAAAAACCAAAATCCTACTTTGAAAATGGCGGGAAGCCAAAATCACCCTAGCTTTGGTGGGCTGCATTTTGCGCGGGCCCGAAATATATTGTCAACCGGGAGTAAAGAGTTTTTAGTCCCGGTTGGGGGTAAGATCCGGGAGTAAATGTCTGACCTTTACTCCCGGTTTGTATTGCCAACCGGGAGTAAAGAGTTTTTAGTCCCGGTTAGGGGTAAGACCCGGGAGTAAATGTCTGACCTTTACTCCCGGTTTGTATTGCCAACCGGGAGTAAAGGGTTTTTAGTCTCGGTTGGGGGTAAGACCCGGGAGTAAATGTCCTCCGTATATAATGGGCCTCCTTTCCCTTTGCTCTCTCCCCTCTTCTCGGTCCCGAAGTTACTGCCGCCGCCGCTCCATCTTCACGCGTTTCCGATCCAGATCGGGCACCACCGCCACTGCACCGCTGCCGGACTCCACTTGCCCGAGCTCCGGCCGCCGGACTCCACCGCGCTACCGGCTGCACTGCGCGCGCGGCGGACCGGACTCCACCACCGCAACACACAGCGCCGTGAGCTGCCTCCCCGACGCACATGCCCGATTTCTTCCGGACGCCGCATCTCCACGACGCGCTACGCCGCCCCGCCCTCGCGCCGTGAGCTGCCTCCGAGCGAGCCCGGCCGCTGCTGCGCCGTCCGCGGCCGCTGCTCCCCCGAACTCTCCATCCGCCGCGCCGGGATCCAGGACGCCGCCGATAGCTGCTTTCGTTGGTAAATACTCCATCTGAAGATGCAAACTTTTACCCATCAGTTCAATAGCAGATCGAGCGTGAGACAGGAGCAATGGCGCCTGCAATTCCATGTTTTTTCAGATGAGAGTATTCATACTTTTTTCAGATTAGATTAGATTAGATCCAGTATATGACTACATACTCCCTATAAGCGTGTACGTATTCATACTCCATAAAAGCATGTACGTATTCATACTACTCCTTATAAAAAATGTATGTACTCATACTCTCATTACACGTGTGGGCCATACTCCATTGGTAGGTATACATATATACTCACTAGTATGTACGCATACTCTCCTGTGAAGAAAAGTATATGCATATACTCTGAGTATAAATGCATACATGTTTCTAATAGTATGAATACATACTCTAATTAATCTAGTGATACGTGACTGTATGCATGCATACTACTATAGCAGTACGTATGTACTCATACTCAACAAGTATGCATCCATACATACTAGATGTTTTTACATGGATGCATATACGGTAGTAAATAAAAAACTAGTATATAAAGTATGCATCCATACTAGCTGTTTTCACATGGATACATATACGGCAGTCAAAAAACTAGTATATATGGTAGGGAAAAAATATACATGTTTTCGAATATGCAATAATTAATAGTCTAAATATTTTTAATTTTATTGGGCAGTGTTTGGAAAGAAATCATTCAGAAACACCATATGACACAACGCAAAGCGCCATTGCGTGTAAATAAACTTCAATTAAGTACTATATTGCTATATTAGTTCAATTTCTCTATGTTGCTTCCTATATGTATCAATTTACCTATACCGGATCGGATACTGAATCTGTTTTCTTCTAAATTGGATTCTGCGGCAGCCACAGGGGACCAATCACTGTGGATACTATGTTTGTGAGTTCCTGAAGTTGTGCTAAAAAAGAACTCGTCTAGAGACGGAAAAAGTATGTATCTAAATACTACTACTTTTTTCTTGATTTATCATTATTCTTGATATATATACTAATAATATTTCTTTAACTCAAATTGTAGACTACAAATTTGAAAGAGAAAACCCTGCAAACACACAATCTCAAAGCAATGCAAGAGACGATAGCAGGATTTCTTAATGAACAGGTCTTAAAGCCCGGCACCGAGTTCTACTTTAACCCCGATGAACAATGGCTTCCAAAAAACTAGGCTCATGATAACTTTATTTTGAATGTAATGGGTCATGACAACTTGTTATCAGATCTAAAGGACGGACACGATGATGAAAGTATACAATGCAAGCTTGTATTATATATGGTGCACAAATTGTTTGTATATACTTTCTTTTTAGTTGGGTTACTTGCGTACATTGCTCGAAACCAAACTTTACTATATGCACGTGTATGCATATATTATTTGTAGGGCAAAAATCGTATACGAAAACCTATTTTAAAACCAAAATAAATTATGAATTGAAATGAAAAAGAAAAAAGAAAAAAAGAGGACTTTTACTCCCGGTTGGTATTACCAACCGGGAGTAAAGGTGTCTGTCAGGCCGCGGGCCTAGCTGACTCTTTACTCCCGGTTGGTATTACCAACCGGGAGTAAAAGTCCCCCTTTACTCCCGGTTGTGAACCTTTACTCCCGAAAACGTACTCCCGGTTGGACAACCGGGAGTAAAGGGGGTTGCCAACCGGGAGTATATGTCATTCCTGTACTAGTGTCACTTCCTTTTTTGGGCCCCAGGGACAGGGAAGAAGTGCTCATTCGTCCACTCCAGAATCTGGACTGGGTGAGGGTGACCCTACAGGTAATTTTGGATGTAGTTAACCCGTGTGCAGAGCAGTGGTACAAAATCACTGGGTCTATATAGTAAATGCTAAATCTATCACGCATAGTTGTGTGCCTTTTTTTCTTTTCTTTGCGGAAAGGTGATTATATTATTGTATGGATGGATGGACAGAGGTGGCATTATTCTGATGAGAGAAGGGAAGGCGGGCGGCGGCGGCAGAGCATGGCAATTAGCAAGGCTGGCGCTAGAAGATCACGGGGAAGGCAAGTTTGACAACGGGGGCATCTTTTCTGGGGTCCCCAGGAAACATATATAGGCCCACCCCTCCCTAATCCCTATGGTACACACGATGATGCATGGTGAGTGATTTACTTAACAATATCCGTCCATTTCTTCATAATAGGGGTCACTCATTTGTTTATTATTTACAATAATGATAATGATAATAATAATAGGGGTCACTCAGCGTTATTGAGAGAGAGAGATGTGTGTTAAATTGTGATGGCCTAGGCTGGTGATGATGAACGAATGATCGGTACAGCCGGGAATCCAGAGGGATGAAAGATCGGAACAGGACCGCATCGTGTCCATTGTACGCGGGGTAGGCCCGTGGAAGCTTACGGTACGCAGCTTTGTGCTGCCTTTGTGAGAGAGAAAGAGAGGGGGAGAGAGAGTGGGGGTGTAGCGTAGGACAGTGGGGCCGGCCGTCCCTGGTCTTGGAATGGAATGGTAGGGCACCATCCAATCCCAATCCAATCTTCCCGTGTAGCATAGACGGGGAGGCGAAAGCGAAGGGACCACGCCCATGCCCCCGCCCCGCGCGGCCCGTCCGTGTGCCAACCAACTAGACGCGCACTAGCGCGCTAAGCCATTATAGCTTGTAATACAAATTTCCTATCCATCCATCTATCTATCCACGACATACATGCACATATATGAATGTGTGTGTGCGATGGTGATATATACTATATACATGTAACAATTAATAACCTCATCAGGATTTGTTACATGTATATGCGCTTGATTTATATGCACATGTATGTATATATATGCATACATGTATCGTTTATTTAGCTTAGTTTTTCAGGGGTCTTGCTCAGAACAATAAGTAGTGAATGCTGTTGCACAGGAATATCCCTGCGAGTCGCCTTTGTCCTTGTCACACCTTTTGTTTTCTCCTCCCGTTGCTAGCTGTCCGCGGACGTGTACGTGCGCAGGCATCCTACGTCCATTGGCCATGCACTAGGAGGGGCCTACTAGATACGGAGTATGTTCCCATCGTGATTTAATTATATATTGGAAATATATACATATACATCTATCCATCTCGTGTTAATTTCTGGGCCTCTAGTTTCAACAGCTCATCCCACGGAAATCATCCTGAGGTACGAATAATTTAATAATACATGTCGCTCATTTTTGGGTGTCGATTTTTGATTGCCTGAGGTGTTGGAGGTGCAGTTCATGGATGCCTGGCCTCCTCTGGAGAATTGGAATCCCATCGAATTGTGGAGCGAGTTTTGCAGGTAAGGATTCTCATTTCTTCCTTGCGTTTGTTTATATCTGACAAAGAACTGAACTGGTACTTATTTATATTGATGAATTTGTACTCGAGTTTATTTTCCTTTGAATAATATACGTGAGTATTTTACATTAGTGACGACGAGTCCTCTCCGTTTCAAAATGTAGAGCAGCGTATATATTCAAATTCGGAAAGGTCAATGAACATTGTAAGATTTGACATCAATTAGTCACAAATCTACATGTTTGCACGAAAATATACATTAATAAATTCGTACTTCACATGTTTTTTAGCAGTATATGTTGGTTTATAGTAATTGACAACCGATAGATTGTACTAGAAATCAATGCTCAAAGTACACCTTGAAATACTGATCAACAAATAGGCCTTGGAAAAAGAAATGGAGGGAGTAGCTAGTACTCAACTAGCTTAGCGTGCCTGCGAAGATCACACCCCAAGAGATTTCCCATCTGCTTAGCTGTGTCCTTTACCTTTCCTACAATTGTCGTCATAAAGTATTAGCATCATGGTGATTTTAGAAAGCGTTTTGGTTTTGCCACCTAAACTTCTTGCTGAAGAATTTGAAAGATCCACTGGAACCCGAATTCTAGACAAAATAAAAAAATATACAACCCCCCCCCCCCCCCCCCCCACACACACAAAGTTTAGAGTGGTCTTTAAGGTGGTTTTGTAGATGTGCACATAGGACCCACATGTCATTGGTTTTTTAACCATGTAATCTTTTATTGAATATTTGAGCTCTTAAATAATATTAGATGAAAAAAGGACACGAGTGACGAGTGGCGAGTGACGATGGAGTCGATACGTGCCTGTCGACCTCCCTTTTCCACGCAAAGAAATAGCAGATTGTATGAACTTGCTTTCATGCGACATCACTTTCTCCAGTGTGTAGTATATTCGTGTACGCGAAAGCTTTTAACATATCAAAGAAAGCTTGAAAGCTGCCCTCGTTTGTCCTGCATTTTTCTTGTTGATTCTCCCCGCAGTTCTTTCACTGACCAGTCCAACATCCAACCACAAATGCCACGTCGATCGATTCTTAACCATATATAGCATGTAGCCATGCACGTCTAATCTGTCTATCTTTATATATATATATATAATCACAAGAAACCCATCATCAGCAAGTTGCAAAACGGTGATTTGAAAGAGCTATACAAAAATAATGCCTGGTAGAATCAGGTATATATAATAATAAGCTGCCTAATTAGTCAGTGTGGCGTGTCGCGTGTCATGCATTATGTTATTGCAATAGGAGTTTATAATACACACCGCCAGTTGTATATAACAACGAAGAAGACGATTTTGTGAACCTGGCTTTTAAGTCAAACATGTTATATCCATCCATCCATCCATAATAAACTTTGATATTTTGTGAATCCTGCCGACAGATTTTCCTTTCTTTCCATGTAATACAAATGTAACTGGGTCCAACTCAATTTAGGGTAGTTATCTATATAAATTGAACGGAAAAAGCAGGCAATGATTACTACTTAGTTATATAAATTGCGCGGAAAAAGCAGGCAATGATTAGTTAGTTGATTAGTTCTATTGTATTGCAAATGTTACACTTCTCTAGAGCCCGTCGTCCCTTTTTGAAGAGGAAAAAACCCTCTAGAATTTTGTTTCGCGAATATGCAATTGCGTTTTTCATTAAGAGGAGGAAGAAAGTCACAGATACAACCAACCTAGCTTGGAGCGAGACACAAACCCAGCCGGTTGGTCAGACAGACTATTAGTTAGTTAATTACTTCTACTGATTGCAGTGTTACACCCTTCTCTGTTTTTTTTGACTTTACTTGTTCGTCTTAGTGGTCACGTTGCCTGTCACTTAATTTAGGTAGTTGATGTTTGCTCAAATATTTCTGTACTGCTAATGTTTATTGCATTCATTAAACCTACGTACTGAAACTTATATATGTAGGAACACCGTACCTTTCATTTTCAGGTGCAGGTAAACAAAACAGACATAACATTTTCACACGCTTAATAATATAGTACTAGTAGAGTACTGTAATTTTTTGTCGGCACAACTTAGACCCAAATTAAATTAAAGCCCACTTGTATTATGTGGCATTAGCTAGAGGACAGAGCAGGGGTGTGGGAGTATTAGCGGGAGGGGTGGGGGAGAGGGGGCGGCATATCAGGTTGGGCTCCATTTGCACGCTAGCATCACTTTCCTTGACCCCTTTTGTAATTAGCAAACAAATCAAAGCTAAATAATGCAAACGGCGGATGGATGCATCGCATGGCACCAGTGCAAGAATCAGTTGGATCCACGCGCCGATGCTGGGATGAATGGATTATCTGTTGAATTAATTCGATTGCGCGCTTGCTTAATTTTATGGTTGGGATTATGCCCAGAGAGCGGAGCTAGAGTTGATGGCCAATCAATTAATCAAAGAAGAGCGAGGGGGTGGTCCAATAATCCACGCACATAACACGACTAATTAATCCCCCGTCCCTACGATGGTGAAGTCGCACCTTCCTGCAAGGAGGTCAGGCCAGGGTCCCCCCGTGCATGCATACACCATATACTGTATGCATTTGCAATGCAGTGCATGAGCCGGTCGCCGCTGTTTACAGTGGCCGTAACAGCTACAGCTACGTACTGATCCCTGTACTAGGAGTCCAGTAGGACTGCTGACGACTTGGTCACTGCACTCCACTACTGTTTCTTTTGTTCGTTCGTTCTCTATGGTCCCCCATCACATCACCTTTTATGTATGCGCAGTGTGCAAGATACTGAAACACAGGGACGATGATGATATGAATTTCACATGAATTTTACATGAATGCATGCATTCAAGAATTTCATATGAATTTGGAAATTATTATTATTTCACAAATTGTAAATTTTGGGAATCGCCTAGTTTCCACTCTTATCGCGGAGGAGAGGTATTTTATGGTGTGCCTGCTCGGACAGAGGATGGAGCCGAGCGAAGCTACAATTTTTAACTTCTCCGTTCTTGGGCTCCTCTCAGATTTTCGGACGGAGCGGCGTGGAGCTATTGCAGTATTGCTCCTCTTCCTGTTTGGTTGGCGTAGTCGTGAAAATAGATGTGGAATAATGGGTGAAGGAGCGGTATTGTTCTGCTGCACTACTTTAACATTATTTTTCAGCGAACAAACATGATTTTTCTTTCACAACAAATCAGCATAAGCCAAATTTCAGCGAAACGAACGACACCAAAAGAGCTCTATATACGTCTCGTGCACTAGGCGTGGTGTGGGCACGTACGTGCGTATACGTACATGTCCTGTGGTTGGCGGCGTTAACTCCTGTGCCCGTATAAATGATAGTACCTTAAAGTTCCGGGCACTCGTAGCCGGCCGGTGCCCAATCTACACGTACTCCCTCCATGTTGGTAAAAGAAGTCGTTTTAGACAAGGTTTGGGTCAAACATTGGGAATATAAATCATAAATAACTTTTAAGTTGTTGAGTTTGGAAATATGAAAACAATATGAATAGATTTGTCTTGAAATATACTTTCATAAAAATATACATATATCACTTTTGAATAAATATTTTTATAGAAAAATGAAGTCAAAGTTATGCTTTGGAGACCGTGTCGTTGTCTAAAACGACTTCTTTTACCAACATGGAGGGAGTACGTGCACAGTGAAGAGTCGCGTATGTACGTGCGTGATGCGCTACTTGCTTGCCGCATGCTGCACGATAGATAGATGGATGCAAAAAATGGTCCTACTCTCCAATGGCTAGTCTGGCTGACCCTCGACGCAGGGCTCATGTAGGAGTGTAGGACTACTGTCCATTACTGTACGGACGGAAACGTGTGGCCTGTATTGCTATTGCATATACAGGCGCTTGCTGCTTGGCATTAGCTAGACGATGCATCGCGTTTTGGAAGCTAGCGTACGTGCTTGTTTCTGTGGGGTATGTAGTACGACGGTGTGCATGCTATCGGGCCGGGGGTCTAGCTATCACGTGAAAATGCACAAACTTTTATTTCTAGATATATACATGAGAATCATATATATCAATAGCAGTGTATATACATATATACATTCTAGTTACAGATTGTAAATGCGGTGCCACTGTACATGCACATGCACCTGCCTGAGTTTCAGTGTTTGTCTGATGATGAACGAAGAAGCTTAGCAAGGAGGTACGACGACGACGACGACCGTATGCTGGAAACTGTTGATGAGATGCGTTGCAACAGGTGCAAATACCTTGTGCTTCCAGGAAGGTAGGGAACACAATTATTTGTGTAATCCGCTTTAGCTGCTTAAATGTGCAGTGCAGTGGAGGACTCTCGTTCTTAATAGGATGATGAGCGTGAGCCAGTGCATGCTGTGAGCCTGTGACACAGCGACAACAGCAGTAGCTGGCCAGCGCTGGTCCTCGTGTGTCAACTATGCCACATAGTTCGTCTTTTGTCTTAGCATCCTTGTTGCATTGGTCATATGCACGCACAGCATACGTATGGTACGCTACTGTGTGATTACTACTTATTAGCACGACTTTCATTAATGTACGTCGTTTTATGTTCGTTGTCATTATCATGTTTTTTTTTTACTTTGACCCCTTATATATGTATATAAAACATATATAGATTTATAATGTGCGGTTGATGTCAGTATATATATTTGCTATGAAAACGAAACACTTTCATAGCGTGTACGATCCTTTTTTAAAAAATTTAGATGTTACATTTTTATAGAGATAAATTACAGGTCAAAGTTTCACCTTGCTTGTAAACTATATCGATGTCCTAAACAACTTATATTTAACTTATATTTATGATCGAAGAGAGTATGATCATATATGGTCAATAAATTGTTTGGAGAGCATATGGAAATGGAAATACACGGTCGCATGCATTGGGTCTCTTTGTTGTGTTTACTTGACTCTTTGGAGGGTTTTTATTGCTCTGTTGTATTTGCTTAGTTTTGGTTTTTTTCTTTTTAATATAATCGGCAGCTCTTATCGGTTAAAAAACATTGTAGTAGCTAGTACTATTTATCTATGGGGAGAATAATTATTTGAGCATTATTCCGAGCAAAAAAATATGAGCCTCAACTTATACATCCAGTGGAAGTATATATTCCAAAAACAATAAGGTCTCAGGAGAATCATAAATAGTTTGAAACATGCTTCCAGGAAACCGGTATGAATAATTGAACACGCTTTCTGAATGTTATTATTAATACCTATTTTTCTAAAACAAGAATTGGACGAGCCAAAGCATTGATTTGATGTCAATTCCGCTTGAATACTGTATATGATTATATACCACGTACGTACGTGGAGCTCCCTACGTCAGTCAGGTTTTTTTTTTTTACAGCTGTAGTATCTGAACACTGTGTCTTCACGTGTATTCACAGGCGACGGGGCACGTCGCAGTACCATTGTGTCTTCACATGTATGTCCAGGACGTGCAAGATTATTTTTAGGGAATAAATCCCCAGGTGAAAAATCACTGAGCCGAGCACGGCTCGAACTTAGGACCCGTGGCCTCCGCACCAGGAGAGCTCACCATCCGAGCTAAGGCTCGGTCCGTCAGTCAGCTTCTTCATCAGAGAATAAGCTGCCGTGTGGTGTGGGAGCTATGAGAGGCGTAGAGGAGGTGGACGTACGTGTCCATGTCCAACTTCTCTGCAGATGCAACCAAATGAAATATAACTAAAAGAGAGAATCTGATGAATAAACTGAATCTTGGAAGGTCAGATGTAGCTATACGAGCGAGGTGGGTCACGTACGTACGTACGTAGAAACGTAGCTGCCTCTAAAAGCGTTCTCGTTGCTTTCGATGCCTTCAATTAATTCGACGTCGTCCCTCCCTTCCTCGTGCTGTCGAATGATGTTAAGATACGACCCAACTGAATCCTTATCAGAGATGGATGGATCATATATATGGGGTCTAGAGCATCTCCACCAGATTAAACAAACACAATTGTCTTTTCCTATAATATCTAGTAATAAAAGGGATTGAAAGGGGAAAATATGCTTCAATATGTCCCCTTCTAATCTTTTTTTCCTTAAAAAATTTCTCAATCTCTCAAAACATTTCTTCTCTCTCAAAGAAAGAAAAACAATCGGCAATTTTTCTTAATCCTGTTTCTTCCCTGCCCTCTCACTGACATCTCGTGTTTGCACTACCGAGCTCAGAAAGCGCACAACTGTCCTATCACGGTCGCCACCATGCCACCGCATAGGTACAGCCTCCGCCACATCGTGCAGGCGAGTAGCCACTCCGCCATGCTATGTGCGTGAGTAGCCGGCCTCCTCTGTGTCGTGTGGGCAAGCAAGCTGCTGGTCTAGCGTCACTGATAGGAGATGAGATGGAGAGAAACAAGAGAAGAGAGAAAAGGAAGAGATATTTCTTTGTCACTGACATTGGGTCCCACATATAAAGGGGTGATGTTTTCCCAATCAACTTGGAGCGCATATCCCGATAATTCAGTTTTCGGAGTCTCCTACTAGATTTTAAGGGACAAGAGAAAGGAGACCTGGCGAAGATGCTCTTAGTTGGGGGTTGTTCTACTTGTGCCAATCACACTACTACAAAACTACTTTGTTAGAGATGGTTAGAATCGCTTTTCAGAGGTGGTTCTTCCAACCGCTATCCTTTTATATTAGCTTCAGTGAATCTTATATTGAATATTTGGTCCCTAAATGATTTTAAATGAAAACTGAACTGCAAAGTTTTAATCCCATCACACACTAAAACTTTGATATAGTATATGATTAAAGAATCGTTTGAAAATTTTCAAAATTGAATTTCAAAAACTAAAAATTTAAAGCATAATTTTGGGGCCATAAACTATTTTAATTGAAAATATCATCAACTAAAGGTTGTAGATGTCTTCGAGCTCAACAACTTTGATAGAAAGTTTGTCTTAATCTAACTTGAAAGGGTTATGAACTTCATTGCGTTGTATTTCTTTTTGAGACCGGTCACATTATTACCAACTATACCAACTATGTCTAGAAATTGATTTCTAGGGTGATATACCAACCGTCTTTATAAATCGGTTTACAGTGGCAACCTGAAATATCAATCGTAATCTCTGTAACTATTTTTAAAGATAGATGGTGACTAGCCACTGTTTACGATTCTGCTGCTCTACTAAATCCACAGTGAAAGTTTGGGAGTTTGGAGCAATTCAAAAAGTCCCAAGAACCCGTGCCATCGACGGCCGTACGTGCACGCCGGTAGCGCCACCGTATCGTCGTACGCTTAATTTGCCGTTTTCGTTGGTGTCGCTGGATGACACGCGTCGGTTACGCGCGCTAATGACGAAGACGGCCGTACGCTTGTCGTCGTCGTTAAGGAACGGCCTGGCCGACAATAGCCGCTTGTGCACACTTGCGGTACCTTGCCTACGCTACGTGCTGCGTGAGCTTGTACGCTTGCAGCGGACCGTACACCGTACGTTTGTGGTCACGTAAATACACCGGTAAAATTGGTACTCAACTGTCGCTTTCGGTTTTGTACCAGTGCTACATGGTGTGTGTGTGCGGTGATGATGTTTGCTAGCTTTCGTCGCTGAGTAACATTTACATGCATACAGATGTAAATTTGTAATATTTGGAATGGAGACAGACATGCATGTTTCTTTTTTTTTAATGAACGTAACTTTGTTGGTTGGGTTTATTGTAGCGGAATCTCTATTTGTGCGGATTTAAGTTATCGTTTTGCTTTTGTATTGTGTAATTCATTTTTTTTCAAAATTCAAAATGGAGATACAGTACTACCTCTGTTTTAAAAAAGAGCATAATTTTAATTAAGTATGAATAGAATTGTATTCTTTTTAGACGCAAGGAGTAGTATGGATAGACCTGTAGTTCCAAACAAAAGGTGGGGGAAACTTAAAAAAGAATGAAGGACGACCTGTATTTGGTGGAGTCAATCAGCGGCACCGTACTTGTTGGTCACGTACAGTACAGTTGACGTTATAAAACCATATCTCATGCATGGTTGGATATATATCTCGATTTGATCAACGCGCCGGCGCAAATATAATATATATAATAATAACAATGCATGATTCGATTTGGTATGGCATAATCATCAGAATATTTGCTCACAAACTACAGACCGGCGCCGGCCAGGGCTGTCGGTCCGGTACGGTGACAAGTGACAAACATCTTAAAATATGTATCAGTCACTGCCATCTTGATCGAGAGAATATCTTCTAAATGGACAAGTAGAATATTCTTTGTTTGTGTATTCTTTATTGCTTTTCCTTTGCTTCATTTATTTATGTAAGGCGCATTATTGAGATATGAGAAAATCTCCGTAGTAGACTTGGTCATTTTCCGACCGGGCTACAAGGTTGGTTTCATACGTATTTATTATAATGTCACATCAGTAAAAGTGATGAGATGGCATAAAAATTAAGATGATAGAAAATAAGTTTCATTTCATTCTATGAAACCTAGTGTCACTGTTTCCTAGTGAATCCAACTCCAACTCAATTTGCATTGAGAGCTCAACTCAATTTGTATTGAGGGCTCATGGCTTCATCTCCGTGTGTTTTTGCCAATCTCATGTGACTCACATCCTTGTTGTGCACTGCATCTCATGTTTACCATGCTCTATATGCAATTTATTCTATATATGTGACTTTATTATAGATTGTTTATATCATACAAAAACTGAGTAAATTAAACTACTTTTGTTGATTTTTTTTATGTTAGTACTTAAATTAGGTATTACAAGTAGCTACATGTTCATATCGCACACAAATCACAACACCATGCAAGAATTAAATGTTGCAATTAACATATGAAATAGTGAAATGAAATTGTAGTTTGATATAGGTTGTTTCATATCTTTGTTTTCAAGACTACCACGTCTTTGAAACATGGACATAAAATCTTCCACTGAGACCAACCTAAGAACCCATAAACTCTTGGGCCCAACATCTGTGCCCCATAACACCCATGGGCAAAGCATAGTTTGAACATTAAACCCGATTCCGAAAAACATTTTTGGAGGTGTTGACTAAGTCAATCATAGCTAGAAATCATTTTTAGGAGAGGTTGACTTAACAAAATTGTCCTAAAAATCGATTTATTGGGGAGGTTGACATAACAAAACCACACCTAAAAATCATTTTTTAGAGTGGTTTTACGATCATCCCTAAAAATATCTTATTTCTATAATCGATGACATAGCAATGGTTTTGAAAACCAGCCCTAATTAAAAATCGATTTTGACGAACTCTAAAAAATGTTTTGTGTGCTAGTGAGGTGCAAATTAAGTTTTTAAGAATCTCACCTGAATTTGAGAAAAAAAATAACTACACATTTGTCATGTGAGTTTCATGAAATTCCCTTTCCAAAGGAGACCTACAAAAGCAAAGCAAAACTTGATCATACACATGTGATTCGTGGCAGGAAAGGAGGAGCTCAATGCAAGTCAACGTACATATAGTGGAATACAATCCTGTGGAAACTTCGTCGTGGTTGCATATATTGTACTTGTGCACCGACAGTAGGAAGCAACGAACCTGCCGGCTGAAAAACTAGCTATCTCTCAAGCAAAGCAATCACACATGGAAAAAGTGAGAAAAGAAACAAGAAACTAAAAAGGCTTCTACATTTATTTTATATTTATATATGGCGCCTCTCCAATATAATCGAAGCGCAGAAAGGTGTGTGAAGCGATTCTCTTGATCCATATCATCATTGCCTGCAAAGACTAGCATCATGATCCTTTTACCACTATTGGCTAGCAGCCTAGCAATATATAGGCTAGCTAGGATAGAGCTTAGCAATAGGATCATATCAGACACAATTTTCTAATTAAAAACGAGGATATATCGATCGGTCAGACACATACAAGTCTTGGAGAGCTAGGGTTACTAATTAATATAACAGTGTGTCTTTAGAATCCTATGAATGGCACACAAGCTATATGTTGGTATATGAGGCTAAGTAGTATATTAGTATATGGATTATAACAGAGCCGCCATATTGGACAGGTAGACAGCACATATATAAACTGTTTCCATAGCTAGTAGCCATGTGAGTTCAGTGATAATCTACAGTTGAGTTCACCAAATATATATATATATATATATATATATATATATATATATATATATATATATATATATATATATATTCAGTAGTCAGCTACAAAATAAGTTATTCTGTAGCCATCTCCATTTACGATAATTTTATATACTAATTTACGACAGAATAACTTATTTTGTAGCTGGCTACGGAATATACTCTCCCTATATATATACTAATTTACGATAATGTCAATACATATTTACGGTAGTTGGGTTACTATAACACATGAGGATATTTACCGTAACGTTATAGTAAATCATATAGTAAAGAGTTACTATAATCTCGTAAATTAGCATACTAATCATCGTAACTCAAAGTGGCCACAAAATAAGTTACTTTGTAGCCAACAACAGGGTAGTAGTTCTATTCTACGGAAATCATCTCAATACATAGTTAGATTCCCATGGAACTTTCATCTAGTATATTCCCTCCGTCCTTAAATACTTGTCGTTTTCGTTTTCCGAGAAACAATTTTGACTAAATATATATAATAATATTAATATTTATGGTATATAATTAATATCATTATATATATATATATAATACTTGTCGTTTCGTTTTCCCGAGAAACAATTTTGACTAAATATATATAATAATATTAATATTTATGGTATATAATTAATATCATTATATATATATATATAAATCGGGACAGAGGGAGCAGTGTATTATATACTGTTTCAATCATCCAACTGCGCGTACGTACATGCACGTAGCTAGCACAATCATCATCATACTGATTGCGTGAACAAGTAGGCTTTTTGGTGTCTTCACGTACTCTTTGCCACTACACCACAACCCTTAAACAGCGACCGACTTAAAGTTGCTGTAAGGGGTACAGCAACGGACAGTCCGTTGCTAAATGTTATAGCGACGGACCCAGCAGTCCGCATGCGTACTATATAAAAGTCTCCTGCCTTTCACACACACACACAAAAAAAAAAGAGTGTCCTGTCTTGCTTGATGGACGTGAAGGGATTTATGAAATCTGAATAGGGTTTCAATCTTTCTAGAAGAAAGGACGAACCTACCGACGCCGATTGGATATGACGATATTTCTCTGGGTGAGAAGATTAAAAAAGCTAACAGCACGTTCGCTTGAGATTATCAGCCAAATCAGCCAACCAGCCAGCAGATCAGCCTAAGCAAACATGGCGTAAACAATTACAGGTAAAGTTTCTTGCACCTCACATACTACAGTACTAGTTGATTTGAGTGCGGCAGGACAGGGGCACGTCAAGCTAGCAATATTGCAAGCTAAGCATAGCATGGCACACGAGCTAGCTAGCTGCTAGCTAGTTAGCTGCAGCAGCACCACAGGTCTCTGTAGCTAATTAATAGCATAATTATTTATCAGATGCGTTTTGATTACACATATGTCCATGCATCACCCAATAATCCCAGCCAGCCAGCCAAGAACCAACCCGCCTAATAATCATGGCCGGTTGGCTGGCTGCACTGTTGGATATGATCCATGGAATGGAACTGTCAGCTGGGGTGGTTGCCTGTCTCTCTGATTGACCCTTCGTCGTCTCTCTCTTCCGGCCGGGCCATTAATTGTTTTTGTTAGGCAGAGTATTATGGGGACGAGGACAACGACGGAGGACGGCTTTGTGTGTGTTCCTTCCGCCATGTGCAGTGCCGGCCGGTGAGATTCTTGGTGTGCCTAATTGCTAGCTGCACGCACGCTTGTTGCATGGTTCCATGGATTGAGTAGTTGCTAGTGTGATAATGTGCATATATATATATACTGTTGCTGCAACCGTCATAAACCGTCCCTGCCGTGCTGTCTTAGATCAGGCCTTTTAAATTTGAGTAAATTTATAGAAAAGAGCACCAAAATTTATGACACCAAACTAGTACCATTAGATACATCATAAAATATATTTTCTTAATATGTTTATTTGGTTTCATAAATATTTATACTATTTTCTATAAGTTTGGCTAAACATTAAAAAAAGTTAACTTAAAACAACTCTAGAAATTGATTTATTCAGGGACAGCGGGAGTATATCGAATCAGGAGTAGTAAGCAATACAAACAACAGGGGCTGGGTTCAATCGGTTACGATGCCAGCATGGATTTGTGTATTGTTATTATACTCCTATGTTTTTATATGTCATACTAGCTTTGACTTAAGTCAAAAAAAATTTGACCATTAAATTTTATAAGATTTATAAGATTTAAATAGGTTAACAATGTAAGATTTATATTTTCAGATTCACCATGGATAATGAAATACTTTTGTAATATATAATTCACATGTTGTGAAACTTCATGGATTTTTTTTTGAAAAATGCTAGTTAAAGTTAAGAATGTTTGACTTAAGACAAACATAATACGACATGTGAAAATATATGGAAGGTGTATTATCTGAACCAATAAATCTAACTATATGCGGTGGTATGACATAGATATTAGTGTATCCCTGTCGGCACAAATTACAGTTCAGTAGGGATAGTAGAGTATATCTACCAAGCTTATTACATGTTGCATTGTTACTATCTTTAGAACAATAATAATTCATCTAAAAAATTCAAACCGGTGTATCAAACAACAAAAAACACTTGTTTCTTAGTTTACTAAGGAATATGTTGTAATTGTCTTCCTTTTCTTACTTTCACACTTTAATTCTTGTGGCCATGGCCAAGGATCATAAGGGACAAGAGGTGTGAACCTAAGAAAATGATTTAGAGAACCTTTGGAACCACAAATCATTTAGATAAAACAAACAAAAAACAATGACATTATATAGTTTGGCCTTAGTATGACTTGTTGTAAATGAATGATAAAAAAACACAAATACATTCATTTTGAAGATATGAAAGTATCTCGTGATTTTCGTTAGTGGTAAGAAATTCAAATCAGTCTTGATCACATCTAATCATTTGCTGTCTAAAGCTTGAAAAGCCAAATAAATAAATATAAATTTGAGAAACAAAATATATGCAAGAAATTGGACAAAAATGCATGTGCCATTTTACAATCAAGTGCATCATCATAACAAGAATTAAATTTATGCATAAATAACATATGCTAGCATGGCTTACGGTCATTTCATCATCATCATAACAAGAATGCATGGGTTACTTAAGCATATCTTAATTCTATTATCACGCGTACCACAAATTAACTTATTACTTAGAACTAGTATTATCAATCGGTCATGTCCATTACTAGTTATCAATTAATCCCTAATTTTGATAGTAAGTTAAGCAATGATGTTACTAAATATCCATCAATTATACCATAGTACAACTCAATATGCATCCTAATGGGACATATGTTAATTATGGAGGGCCAACAATTTGAAAAATGCCACAAATACACGAGAATACCATTGGAAGTCAGGAGTTGTACCTTTGTGTTCTTACCCGCAATAGATAGATTGGACGAAAAGGCCAACAAGTGTGGCCTTAGCAACCACTCCATTGATTGTATCACCACTAATGAGTACATGTGCCTCAAGTATCCTCATCAAGGCCATAACCGTATCCTTTGGTTGTAACTGACCTGTACACCAATTACAACTCTATTTGTAACCCTACCCCACAAATTATATAAGGAGGGGTAGTGAACCCTTGATCCGTGACCAGAGAAACATCTCACACCCTACTCGACTCAAAGCTCAACAAAATTGACACTCAAAGTAATACAAACAATCATATAAGGTGGACATATGGATCCCAACTGAACTGGCATATAAAGTGGACATACGGATCCCAACTGAACTAGTATAAATATCTATGTCATGTGTGCTAGCCCTTTGATCTACTCTGCATGATTCATATGATTACTTGCCAGTGAAAGAAAACCGACAATTGACGTGCTAGGTAGGGGCTTATCGCACATGAATCTATCTGAATAGACAGAATGGGCTTCTTCAACAACAACGACATCAGAGACTTCACTACAAGCTAGATGATTAGTTTTTGCTCCTAGGATTCCATCAATGACTCAGCAAGGCAACAAGCTCTCGTTGTCGTCCTTGCTAGGGACTGGGTTGGGGGCTTAGACTTCATCATCGACTCATCATCGTGCGACGTTCAAGTGTAGATCAAGTGTGCTATGGTGGGGGTGGATCAAGTGTGTTATGGTGAGGATGTAGTGGATGGAGTCGGTGGTGGTGGAGGAATGAGTCCATGGGTGTTGTTTGGTACTTAGGGTCAGGGGCTTAAGTAGAGTGTTCTTTGAATACTACATGCAATCTTTCGACAATGTTTCCAACACATGCATGAAATCTTCACTGAGACTGGTCAAAATGTGTGAGTGCTTCTTTGATTCTGCTTACTGATTGGGATTATATATGTAGATTACCATTTGCATTGGCACAGGTTTTGGTTAGTAATCTTTGAAAAGAAAGTTGAGAATAAACTGTTGCCAAACATGGACATAGTGGGGCCCGTCCGATGGCCTCTTAGCTGGCGATTGCCGACGGCTCGAGATGGCGGCGAACACATCCCTGAACCACAGCGCGCATGTTCAGCGTACGGTCGTGTCCATGGACCCGTCGGTCTCCCAACTCCTGTACACGTACGCCCGCCATGCCTGCATGCAAGCTTGTAGTAATTGTGGGCCAGCCAGCGCGCCGGTGCTCGTCGTCAGGGGCGGATCCAGGATGAAGCACCCGGGGGGGCTAAATAATGAAGGATTAGACCTTAAGCTGTTGATCAATGGTGGATTAGAGGCTAAGCTACAGTGTTTTTACAGGTAAAATCAAGCTGGAGGGGGGCTGCAGCTCGGGCAGCCCGGGCCGTGGATCCGCCACTGCTCGTCGTTTACTCGTATGACTAGTTTAGAGGTGGTCGACAGGTCAGGTCAGAGGCGAATGATAGATAGACGATGCATGTGTGATATGATCACGTACGGCGGCCCTGGTGAGTACAGCAACTGGGTATGAATTGAAGGTTGCGTTGTCATACACCCAACCTTTCACAAACCCTCTTCAATTGAATTTTAAAAGAAAATGAATTTGAGTGTCTATATATATATATATATATATATATATATATATATATATATATATATATATATATATATATATATATAATACATTGGTAGAGAAGTGTTATGTGAGGTGAAAGTTGTGGGTTTTAAATTTTGAGAGGCATAGTTTTTTTGTTTTTTTTTGGTTTCCTCAAAACCATTACAGAAACAAGCATATTAACGCGCCCGCCTTTTATAAATCATAAATGGCTTATTAATAGAGACCATTTGACAACAGAGACCATTTGACAGTGGTTGTTGCCGATGCCAAGCTCTCTAAATGGTACGCCCTCCGTCAACAAAAAATGCAATCCTCGTTTTTTGAGAAGTCAAACAGTTTGAACTTTGACTGAATTTCTATAAAAATGTGTTAACATTTTTGATACAAAATAAGTGTCATTAGATTAATCATAGAATATATTTTCATGATAAAATTATTTGGAGACATAAATGCTAATATTATTTACTATGAACTTGACGAAACTTCAGCTAATTTGACTGACACGATTCTCATAGTTGCATTATTTTGTGGACGGAGGGAGTATTAGACATGTCACCTGTCCAAAATGATTTTTTTCCCAGAACAGTAAGAAAATATTTGAGACGAAGACATATACGAGCATCTCTTGTTAAACCGAGAGTCGAACAACATTATTACACTACAAGTCTACAAGAAACAACAACGTAGCTAACCAGCTCGCGGCGACCGGCTTTTGACAGTCAGCTCTAGCTAGCTGTTGAGCTGAGTATCTGTGCCACTGTACGTGCCTGGACTTGACCTGAAATCCTGAATGCATGGGCCAGTTCATCGCCAAGCGTACGTCAGAAGACAGATCGATCCACCGGTCGGTCGGTTCTAATGGTAGCTAGCTAGCGTGTAGTACCAACAGTGTACTAACCTTGCGGCCGGTCAATTGACATAGATGGACTGGTCATATCCATGTGCTTTCGGTTCCGGGAGCAACGCATGCCACGATCGAGCTAGCTAGCTAATGCGTGTCCGATCCAGTGCAAGATGCATCCATGCAGTACAGCAGTAGCGTGTCCTCTCGATCGATCTTGGTCCTAGCTAGCAAAAAAATATATAGAGAGAAAATACTCGCAAAATGTCATCCATTGAACTTAGCTTTTTATGCATTGCATTGACCCAATTAACATCCTTCAAAGTTTTATCTATCTTATTAGGTTCAATGGATGATACAAATGAGAAGTGTTCACAAAATGATGTCAATCTTGATATTATTTGCACACCTCTTGAGATATCACCAATTATGGAATTCAATGGATGATCTCTTGCAACATTGGTAGGTTGGAGCACTTGAACTTGATTGCTTGCAACTGATTGATCATTTGGTTGGGATGATGAGCTAGCCTCATGTTGTTGATCTTGCACTTGAGATGATGAACTAACATGATTTTGATCATGAGAACCACTAGCTTGCACATTTAAGTTAGAGAGCACTTGATCTTCGTCATCTTCAACTTCAATCACTTCTCTAGGCCTTATATCATCAATATCTATCTTCTTCATTGCATTGGCCAATTGAGTGCCTCTCACATCATCTAGATTCTCATCTTTCTCTTGGGAACCATTGGTTTCATCAAATTTTACATCATGAACCTCCTCAAGAGTATCACTCCTCAAGAGTACCACTAGTCAAATTCCAAACTCTATATATTTTGTTAGTAGTTGAGTAACCAAGTAAGAAACTTTCATCACATTTCTTCTCAAACTTGCTCAATCTTGTGCCTTTCTTTAATACTTAGCATTTGCAACAAAAACCCCAAAAGTATGCAATGTTGGGTTTTTTCCATTCAAGAGCTCATAGGTGTCTTTTCTATCATGGGGTGACAATAGAGGCGGTTGCTATAGTAGCAAGCCATGTTGATTGCTTCAGCCCAAAATAAATGACTCATATTGTACTCACTCAACATTGATCTTGTCATGTCAATCAAAGTTCTATTCTTCCTCTCAACTAGACCATTTGATTGAGGAGTATACTTGGCCAAGAATTGATGCCTAATCCCAAACTCATCACACAAATCATCAACTCTTATGTTTTTGAACTCACTTCCATTATCACTTCTTACTTTCTTGATGTTGGTCTCAAACTCATTGTGAATTCTTTTGATGAATGTCTTGAAGGTTGCAAACACATCACTCTTGTCAATAAGAAAGAACACCCATGTATATCTAGTAAAATCATCAACAATCACAAATCAATATTTATTTCCACCAATGCTAGTATATATGGTTGGTCCAAATAATTCCATGTGCAACAACTCAAACGGCTTGGATGTGCTCATCATGCTCTTCTTTAGATGAGTGTTACCAACTTACTTTTCGGCTTGACATGCACTACATAGCTTATCCTTCTCAAATGTGATATCTTTCAAGCATCTAACTAGATCATACTTAATCAACTTGTTTAATTGTTTCATTCCAACATGACCAAGCCTTCTATACCATAACCAACCCATGCTAGACTTAGTGAGCAAACATGTTGACAATTGAGCTTCTCTAGCATTGAAATCAACCAAGTATAGATTCTCATATCTAAATCCTTTAAATATCAAGTTAGAGCCATCAACACTGAAGATCTCTACATCATCCACACCAAATATGCACTTGAAACCAAGATCACAAAGTTGAGCTACCGACAATAGGTTGAAGTTCAAGCTCTCTACTAGTAGCATATTAGAAATGCTCAAGTCATTAGATATTGCAATCTTACCAGGCTCTTTGACCTTGCATTTGCCATTATCATTAAATGTTATACTATCAATCCCATTGTCATTATTTAAATTAATTGAATTGAACATTCTTGAATCACTGGTCATATATTGTGTGCACCCACTATAAAGCACTCAATGTCTTCTTCCGGCTTTGTAATTAACCTACAAAATAAGATCAATTCTTTTTAAGTACCCAAATTTGCTTGAATCCTTGAAGGTTAGTTACTAAGGTCTATGGTACCCAAATAGCTTTCTTCTTTGAACCCATAATTGGTGTACCAATGAACTTAGCTTTCACACCTTTGGCATCCTTAGTAAGCAAATAACAAGAATCAAACTTGATTGAGGATACATTAGCATTCTTGTTTTTGTTCTTACAATATTGCTCTATATGCTCAACTTGCTTGCATCTATTGCAAAACCGACCATTGCCCTTCACAAAACTAGTTTTGTGAGTTGCAAAGACCGCCTTTTCTTTCTTGAGGTTGTAGCCCAATATCTCTTTGTTAAGAGAGAACCTCTAGCTACCCAAGCACTTTAGCAAGCGGGCCTCACCGCCATAGGCCTTGCCTAGGGCATGAGTGAGCTTATCCACCTCTCTTAAGAGTCTCATTCACAACCATTAGTGAGGCATCACAAGTGAAACCATCACTAGTAGTAGAGGTAGAAGTGGTGGTGGTAGTGGATGATGAGCTACATGAAGGTTTAGTGGGAGCAATAACAAGTTGTGGTAGAACCGCCCGAAACAGTACACTTTCGGAGGCACTTGTCTTTCACTAGACACTAAGTACCTCGAAAGTGAACTAAATCGAACAGTTTCGTCAAGCACACCCTAAGGGAGAACTTAAAACAATCCATGTTTTACATCCAGAATCCAATAATGAGTATGCACTTACAATATTTAATCCATTTCATACAACATAAAGTCTTGAAAATTATTTATTACAATACCAGAGTTCAGTGTGTGATAATTAAACAACGGAATTAAAATAAATATCTAGCAAAAACGATACAAGGATCCGTCTGTGCCCACCAGAAGAATCCTACACACAAGAGCTACTCCTCAAGCTGCACCTGCAACAGGGTAAAATAAACCCTAAGTGCACAATGTACTCACAAAACTTACCCGACTAGTGGGAATAATTTCCTGACTCTCAAGGATATGATCGGCGGTATGGCTTGTTGTGTTTCTTTTGTTTGCAGAAAGCATTACTAATAGTTCATTCTTAAGATCTAGTTTTATTAGCCATCATGATTAATTCATTAGCTAACCATTCTAGGTAAGCATCTATTCTACTTTTAAGTGAGGGTGGAGCAATCAGAACCATTTCACCATCTTTTATATTCCAGTTCTTACTACGGTGCTAGACCATAGCCAAGTCGTACCGTCTCATGGAAATGGTGATTCATGAACCAATGTATCCCAGGTGGGTACTCCGAAACACATGCATCGCTTGTACCCCAGACACAAACGAGACCAACCCATTCCGCTCTTATCGGGGGTCTAGGTCCCCGTCCAAACTTGGTTCCCCGTCAAAACTTAAACTCTAGGCACTGCGCGGGTACGCCAAGTGAAGGGGTGGTGCACTAGCTAATCTAGCAAGTCTACCAGCATCTAAGGACCAAAGTAGAAACCTAGGCGGCGGTTAGAAGCCAAAAGACAACTCCTAGCACCCTGCTCCCATTAGCGGACGAAAAGCTATGGCGGCACGACTGTTTCGGCCAGTGGAAGCAACTAACCAACCAAGGAGTGGGTGTCTGAGCATTGGGGACTTACGGCGGACCTAGCCATGGTGATGGTTCAGTCGGAGATGACCTGAGCAGGGCTGGCCACGTGCGCGCTGCGAGCTCGGTGACGAGCCACGGTAGACACGGCCGCATTAGTAGTGTCGAGGTGGAGGTAGCAGTTTGGCTGAGGAGCACAAGAGGAAGAGGGGGCGAGGCTAGTGGTGCAACTAGGCCAGCCTCCAGTGGCTTAGGGGGGTTGCCACTCGCACCGATCGAGCGGTACCTTAATAGCTCGGCAATGGGGAAAACTCCAAATTGGAGCTTGGTTGGGTTCGATTCGAGGCGGGGTGGGGTCAGGCGGCTAAGTGGGTTAATGGTGGATCCAGGCACGCGACGAATCGGGCATTGGTGACAAAACCATGCGGAATTGATGACGCGGCTCAAATGGCCATGGTAGCAGAGAGAGAGAGAGGAGGTGTTTAGGTTAGAGCTCGACTTTACCTCATCTTGGCAGGACGCGCTGGCACGATCGGGAGACATGCGCGCAGATGCTACGGACAAAACACGCACGTGTCCATGGCCAGGCACAGCAGGTGCAACCGCAGTGCCATAAATGGCAAGGCGATGGCACCGGCAGCGGGGCAAGACCACGTGCGCAGTGCCGAGAAGGGTAGCCGCAGCATCACATGTGTGGCAGGGCAGCAGTGGTGCAGTGCTTGGCAAGGGTAGCGGGACAGCAGCACCGCGTGGCAGCGGCCAGAGACGGCCAGGCCACGGCTGAGCCACGGCCAGGCCGAGGACGGCCCTAGCCCACTAGCATGCAGCCACACACGAGCGCAACTCAACCGGGTGTGGCCACGGCGAGCACAGGAATGCGATGACCGCGCACTCCAGGCCGAGTAGCCAAAAATGCGTTGTGCACGAATTTTAAAGCACGTTTAAAAACTAACCTAACATAGTTAGGGCTACACCACCCTTACCATTCTAAAGAGGGTACATCAAGCTACCATAAGGAACAAAAACATGACATCACACTTAAGCTAAATTTTCCAGAATTAATTCACCAATATAGCATTGTCATATGATTTCCAGACTTAAGAATTTTCTGAGTTTTGAGCTAGATTCAATTTCAAGTTCCATTTCTAGGCTATTACAAATACTAGCTAGCAATTTTATTTTTCTACAGCCAAAGTTGCATTTTCATCTACAAAGTTTATACTTCAAACTTGATTTAGGAGTCACATACATGTCCTATATATTTTGCTCGATAAAAATTGGTTTCCAACCCTACTTGATATAACATGAACTCTTGAAGCACTTTTCATTTAACATTTTCATTGGTCATTTAGGTTACAAGAAATTTATCTACACACTTTATCACACGCATTATCACATAAACATGATGCCCATGACATGATTTAGTAGTTTGTTTAGGGCATAACACCAAGGGTGTTGCACAATTGGTTCATAAAAAGATTCATCAATCAAGTCACATGTTATGCCCACAACACTTGATACAATTACCCTTTCCTTATCTTGTTCAAGAAGCAAGGAGTGAACTTTTTCAAGCTTGGCGTGAGCTTTGCCAAGCTTCTCATGGGCTTCCTCTAGCTTCTCATGAGTAGCATTGAGCTCATCAAAGGATTGCTCAAGAGCATCAAGCTTCTTTTGCAATTCTTTGCACTTCTTGTTCTTCTTTTTAATTATTGAGTCAGCTTGTTCTATCATGTTCATTAGTTGTTTATTAGATAATTCATCATCATCACTATCATTTTCACTTTCACCATCATCATTTTTACTTTCATCATATTTTACCTTGGTGCCCTTGGCCATGAAGCATGATGAAGTGTCAAATAGTGAAGGCTTGTTATTGATAGTAATACTTGCTAGAGCCTTTTTCTTGGATGTCTTGTCATCATCACTTGAATCATCATCGGTGGAGGCATCAGTATCCCATGTGACAACATAGGATCCACCATTCTTCTTCTTGAAGGTCATCTTCTTCTCCTTCTTCTTCTTTTCTTTCTTTTCTTTTCTTTCTTGTTCTTCGTCTTCTCATTGTCCTCATTGTCACTATTGTATGGACAATCCGCCACAATATGATCGGGACTCTTGCACCTGTAGCACAATCTTGCATATTCCTTGTTCTTAGAATGATCTCTTCTCTTTCTTGTATGATAGCCCTTCTTCTTTGTCATCTTGCTAAACTTGCGCACAAAGAGAGCTAGAGCTTCGTCATCACTATCATCATTGGAGCACTCGTCATCACTTGAATATTCCTTCTTTGCTTTGCCCTTGCTCTTGTTCTTAGAGGATGAAGTGCTGGCTTTGAATGCCACACTTTTGTTCTTCTTGTCTTCCTCCTTCACAACCTCATCATCATCATCATCATTGTATTGATCTTCGGTCATGACATCTCCAAGCACCTCATTAGGAGAGACATCCTTCAATCCACCTCTAAAGATAAACTCTCAATGTCTCGAATCTCTTGGGCAAATACATCAAGAACTTGTGAGAGAAGTCCTTATCCTTCACCTTCTCACCCAAACTCTTGAGATCATTGATGATAACTTGGAGCCTATAGAACATCTCCAAAATTGACTCATCATCCTTCATCTTGAAGTTGAATAACCTATCTTTGAGCATGTAGAGCTTGGCACTTTCTACTATTGAAGTGTCCTCATATGTTTCCTCTAATATCACTCAAACTTTACTTGCCTTCTTAAGATCTTTGATTTGCTCAAACACTTTTGAATCAATGCCATTGTATATGGTGTTGAGTGCCATGGTATTGTATTTCTTGTTGATCTTGTCATTGTCAGTGAGATTGGTAGGGTTAAGAATCACAAACTCATTCTCTACCACATCCCACACCTTGTCATTGATTGAACCAAGGTATATCTTTATCTTTCTTTTCCAATAGTCAAATGATGTGCCATCAAAGAATGGTGGTTTACCCCCAACATGGTTGAACACAATTTGAGCCATCTTTTGTGCATCGAGGTTGTTAAGCCTTAATTAAACGGTGACCATGGCTATGATACCACTTGAAAGGTTCTAAATGGCTAGAGGTGGGTGAATAGCCTATAAAAATTTTCTATAAACACACTAGAGCAAGTGGTTAGTACACTAAATGGCGAAAAACAATTTTGCTCTAGTTCTACAAGGGTTGCAAGCCACCTATCCAACAATGCTAGTTGCTATAGTTACTAGGCACACAAATGGCCATGTCACTACTCACTAAGAGCTCTCAAACTTGCTACACTAAAGAGCTCTACTAGATGACACTATAATAGCAAGCAAGACAAGCTCTCAAAGCTAATTACACTAAAGAGCTTGTTATAACTACTTTGCAAGTAAGTAAAGGAGTGAGTGGGAGTTTTATACCATCGTGTAGAGGGATGAACCAATCACAATAAGATCACCAATCTAATCACTGGGAGAATACCAATGGAAAGAGACAAGTGGTTTTTCGCCCGAGGTTCACGTGCTTGCCAGCACGCTAGTCCCCGTTGTGCCGATCAACACTTGGTGGTTCAGCGATTAAGAGGTGTTACATGAACCTCATCCACACAATTGGACACCATAAGAACCTACCCACAAGTGAGGTAACTCAATGACATGAGCAATTTACTAGAGTTACCTTGTGGCCCTTCACTGAGGAAGGTGCAAGACCCCTCACAAGATCATCGAAGCCGGCCACAAACAATCACTAACATGTGCCGGATCTCCACCGCTGTTCCAAGCTATCTAGGTGACGGCAACCACCAAAAGTAACAAGCAATCTGCAGCCACAACGACCCCCAAGTGCCACTAGATGCAATCACTCAAGCAAATGCAATTAAAATCACTCAATCTCACTTTGGATTCACAATCAAGCAAGAGATGAGTGGGAGAGAGTTTGCTCAGCTCACAAGGATGTTAAGAATGTCAAAGTGCCAAGAGAGATGCCTTGGAGCCGACCCCCATCTATTTATAGAGCTCCCCAACGAAATAGAGCCATTGCTCTGCTCGTGGGGTGACTGGACGCTGCTCGGCGTCCGATCAGGTGAGTCCGGTCACCCGATGGTCACCACGCGTTGTGCCTTTGAATGTCATTCGTTCGATTTCAATGGTCATCACACAGTCGCGCGATTACTTAAGTAACGACCAGACTCATAGCTCAATTGACTGGACCATGAAACACCGAGAGTCAGATTGAGTACAGAGAGGTTCCAGAGTCATTTTTATTGACTAGACGCGTCAGGTCAGCAGTGACCTGATGCGCCGATATGTCTGGTCGCTCCCTCTTCTTCTCTGCGAGCGTGACATTAGCGACACTGCTTTTCTTCAGCGCGTCCGGTCGCTCCTCTGCTTCAGCATCAGGTCACGCTACCGAACAACGTTCTCCTCTGTAGCAAAGAGTGACCGAACGCGCAGGTGGTCAGTGTCTGATCGCTCTGTGGCCCTCTCGGCCAACTGCACGCACCCAGCTAAAAACAACCGGACACGCTCAGGGTGAGTCCGGTCACACCACTGCTAGCGTCCAGTCATGGACCATCTCCTCTTTTCTTTTTCTAAGTCCATGTTGGTATAAATTAAATGCACACAAGTTATATGGTTTTTACAGACACACAGATAAATCTATCCCGTTGTAGCACTTCACCAAGATAATCTCGGTTTTAATATCGAACCCAGTATGTGAGTGTGTTCTAACTAGCTGGTCTATAAACTTAATCTAAATTCACAATTAATGTCTGATAATAAAGGGGAATAACGAAGACTACTAAGGACTGTCTAGTTCCAATCTCGATAAACTTTGTCAACTAAAGCTCAATTCATGGGCGATGTCTCCCAAGGAATAAAATCTCAATTCCTTCCCTACGAGCACCATTTGGCCTACCAAATCCTACCGATGGGAGATGGATTGCAAAGGACTCAACACAGCTGTCACCTACGTGATCTACCACCTTCCGGCCAATAAAGGATATTCACAAGTAACCCTAGTCTAAGCACCACAGTTACACTACGAATACTACTTCAATCAAGGAGCTACCAAGATCAAAGCACTCAAAAGAGAGTTACAAACTTGAAGAACAATAGAGACAAATTGCTTACTTGAATCAGAAGTTGATTACCAAAGAATCTTAGAAGTAAGCTCCAGAAGAACTTGAAAATGGTTTTCTAAGTCCACTTTTCTATACGGTTACCCATCGAGTAGCGTTTACACGCCGTGTAAACGGCCTACACGGCCGTGTAGGCGAACAGTGGATCTTACAGAATACAGCAGAAGAGAGCATTGACAGGCCAGAACTCCTCCAGACTCTACTCTTGCACTCTATCTCTCTATCTCTAACTAAGACAAAATCCTATGGAGGACTAATATTCTCTTGATTGCTGGTCTAGATCCTAATGGAATAGAAATTAGGGTTTCTAGCTCTGGATCTGACTTGACTTTAAGGGAGGTTCTGCCCTTTATTTATAGCCCAGGAGGTTGAATATGAGCCCTTGGATCAAACCAACTTCACGTATGGCTGAGATGCATCCTTGGAGGTGGTAGAAGAATATTCTAGAAGCTCGTGGTGGCATCCCACCATAGAGGGCCAGGTGGCATAGGGGTATTCATGATGAAATGATCCCCTACCTCGGTGTGCAGTCCTCAAGTGTTCTCTAGAACCTTTCTGTGTATTCATGATGAAATGATCCTGTGATCTCTTTTGATATTTAGATCCTCTTTGGCGATTTTCTATATAAATCCTGTAGAAAATATAGATTCACCAAAACTCATGAAAAATGTCAGTAATAACCTCCTACTCTATAGTATTTATCATTTATGAAAGAAAGATTGATGATTCACGGTATACTTTATCTACCGTCAACAAGCCCCCCCACACTTAGGCTTTTACTCGTCCTCGAGAAAAGGATGGATTACTTAAGACATAACTCTAGAACAAAACATCAACATAAGATTGTTCCTAGTCATGCATGTACTGCTACATTCAAAGTGTCTACCATGAAACTTTAGATGGTTGAAGAACAGAACAGTGTGAAACAGATCACCTTTATTCTTTCATTTGAGTTAATCAGAGAAACAGTTGAGATTTTGAAAAACAAAAACATAGCTTCTCCTTTTGCAGTACTCTCAAATCACAGATATGTCTAGTATTTTTGAATCCTTACCAAGGCATAAATGACATTACCTTCTTTCTTCCTATATCTAAAAGCTTATGTGGATCTCAGATAGGTACGAAAATGTGAAGACATACTTGTATTGCACATATTGTAAAGTCAAAACAAGAATCCAAGAAGAAAAATGTCATACTCTTAGATCAAGATGTGCATGTTTGTGGAATATATAGTGGCTAATCCTAATTCTACTATGCTTCTTGAAACATGTCTCTCTTATTCAACACTTGAAAACATTTGCTAGAGAGTATGGGCTATCTTTTTTCTCTTCTCTTTTCTTTCTTTTTTTTAGTGGGCATCTAAGTACCCATTGTTTTAGATACTTGGACACTTGTCCATTTTTCCTATACTTTTCTTTTTTTTGCATAGCCACACATCTCTTTTTGCAATCGAAAAATTTTAAGAAAGACATTTACAAGAACTTGGAGCATTTATTTCTAACAAATATTTTTGTGTCTTCTCCTAGTGTAGGAGTAAAATATTTTTGGTGGATGGAAAACATGTGATTGCATACTCCCAATATAGGAATAGAAGAAAATATATGGAGTTTACATGGTCTTGATCTTGAAAGCATGATAAATTTCTCAACAATGGTCACAAGGTTTGACTAAACTCAATACAAATACAAGTTGTATATGTAGAAGGTTTATCTATCCTATGTATGACTCTGGTAGGACATTGCTATTACTACAAAGAAGAGGTATAGCTATTTATTTTACTTTTGAAATAAAATTCTCCAATGATAAAACTTCAAGATTCAGGTTCTCATTATTCTACTATATCATATTCCTCAATAACTTAAGCAATCATGGGGTCTCTAAAATAAGTTCCCAATAGTAACAAGACTTCCAAAAAAAAGTGTTATGTGAGTTTATTCCTAAGTCATGACTGAAATAATCTTTTCCTGTCCCTATTAAGATGTCTTAGAATGTGATTTTCAATTCTATTCAAAACAGAAGGCGAAATATACGAAACTGGAGTGTATTAGGCTCAAACCTGACCTTGGACAAAATGCGACGCGAGATGGTGAGGTGGTGGACCAGCTGGCCCAATAGGGTCACCAGGCGGCACCTGTTGGTGTCCCCTCGAGGTCCACTTTGGCGTACGAGGTCCCTGATTAATTATCTTTCTAATTTCATGATTTTCCCGATCAAATTTTGTTCCGTGGTCGCGATGTGTCTTCCCCACACATATTTTCCTGTATAAACTCTTTTGCACAACATGTGGAGACAAACACATATCCAAAAATAGTAGAGAGATAGAGAACAAGTAATTATATCAAAAAGCTTTATTAATGATGAATAAGGCACTTTATTATTCTAAACCAATCTTCTAAACAATTGAGTTAACAAACCAAACCTAATATTTAAAACGAACCTAACAATTTGAAGCGACAAATCTAACTCTTAGCCTAAACTATGCCCTATCACTCAGATACATAATTTAATCCTTCTTAGCTAGCCTAGCCATCTCTCTAACAAGCCCCTCATTATCTTTCTTGAGATTGTTAATTTCTAACGTATTCATCTCAGTCTGCCTACTTATAGTACAAACGGTACTAAAAATAAGCGCAAGTGCTTGCTTGAGAGATTCAACCCTATCTTCGAGCATGGCTATGATCATTCTGGGGCACTTGGCTTCTCTTTCCAAGGTAGAAGGTGCAGATCTTTTGGGAGCTTCTCTCAGTGAAATGAATTTGACTTGATTTGGAGCAGTGCGAATTCCATCTAGAGAGATACGAGGAGTGGAATTAGTGTATTTCACACATGTTACCTCCCCCAACTTGTTAGTTTTCACACCCACAATCCTCTCATTGGGTCATGTAGGCAGCATCTCGGTGTTCTTCGACATAGCAACCATTGGTCCCTTCAGTGCATCCTTCAGGAGTAGATGCTCCTGTGGCGCTGGGAGCGTATGCTGACGAGCTTGGGCGTAGTAGGACTGCCCATAGGTCTTCTTAGGTGGCACGGGCACTACTTCCTTTAGAGGGATGACAATAAGAGGAAGAACTTTTTCTATAGGAACGATGGCTAGAGCATCTGCCTTTGGCGGAGTCTTGTTGAAGTCAGCTTCGAAAACTATGATCTCTTTTCCAGCCATTGGATCTTGGAGGAGAGAACTCTTACTATGAAGAGGAGAGAAGGCTTGGATGGAATGAGTTTGAAAGTAGGCATGGGGTTGTTTATATAGAGGGGTTAACTTGCAGCATAGATCTTTCCTAGATAGATCCGTGCGAAAGAATATCCGAATGAATCACAACTAGATGCATTCCATCTTGGAAGGGTGTAGAAGGGTCATGAGAGTTGGCAGCGCATGAGAGGTGGAGATGGGGGGATAGGCGGAATAGAGGTGGGGCTGGCAAGCCCCACCTATCATCCTCTCGGGCTCATCTTCGTCTCGTGTGTTCCTAACTCTATTTCCTTCCCAAAAAACACGTATTCGCATTTTATTTCGCAACAGAGGATGATAGTGGTGTAATTAAGGTATAATGAAATCTAATTGTTTGTCACACCCATTTTTAAGGACAAAAATAGGATGCATAAAGTACTCATGTGCGCCCCAGGTCATGATCGCACACATAAGCAGACAAATTACATAGTATCATCACAGTGCTTATTACATAGCGAATAAATATTTAAGACATAGTCTTGAACGATAAATAATAATAACTAATAGTAATCTCCAGCGGAAACTCCACACAGGGACACGGTTGACTGGTTGACACCAAGACTAGTACTCATTACGATAATCTTCATCATAATCTTCATCTGTTATGGTGGAAATAGCAAGAGTGAGTCCATGTCGAACTCAACAAATATAACACAGGGTTCATGAGGCTCAAATGGCTAGACACTGTTTAACTGCGGTTAGCTTTTAATCATATATTTGACAATTGAATAGCTTCAAGATAAACCACTTCCCATTAATGAACCAATGATCAATTGTAATAATGATAACGAATAACATTAACAAGAGCATAATAATAATCAACAATAATTAAACATAATATAACAATGGTGATCATCTATCTGTAAATGTTCCAAGGCCGCTCGTATCCGTGAGCACGGCTAGTATACCAGTTTTTAACTCTGCGCAGAGGTGTACACTTTCATTGTGAGTCATGATTTCCAAATGAGTGGGGAGATCAAGCCCAAACACTAGAGAACCACATAAAGCCACTCAAGAGTTCGTCTAACAAGTTAGGGCCATTAGATTCACTCGGCAGGCAGATGTAGAACCCCCCTTCCCTGTGGCACAACAACCGCAGCCTATACACACTAGGCCAGGGGCTCGCACTACACCCAACGTGGCAAGCCATTCTTACGCCATTTAAGGTAACCACTAACAAGCTAGAAAAGGTCTCTTGAACAACTAAAGCCAGAGCCATATAGCCCTCACAGCTGTACTGTATATCCCGGATTATCACGTACAGATAAGTCCTTACGGAGAGTAACTAGAGCACCAAAAATAATACACATGCTCTAGCCCCCTTTTAACAAAAATTAAACCATCTTAATGATTGATTGCTTGATCCATTAATCTTATTGCAAGATCATTGTTCTTAGTTTAAGCACTAGCCATAGCTACCCATATGCATTCCCAAGGTTGACAAGGAATCAAGATAACAAGCACTAAGATATAATCTCTAAGGTTGTCAAGGTAAGCATATGCATATGTATAATAATTCAATGAATAGGTAGCAAGGATAGTCCTGTGTTATACTTGCCTTGATCAAAGCTCTCCAAACAATACTGCTGACTTGGCTCAAAGTAATACTCCGAATCGTCCAAGTACTGCTCACATTCTATACTCGATCATCAATCAACAACATACATGCATCCAATCAAACATACACGAAGCAAACAAAGAGATATAATTAGAACAGTACATCAACAGTAACAAAACAGTAATAAAAGTTTATAAAACTCTTCTACACGTTTCTACGATCACACAGACGCAAAGTTCACCAAATTCGGAGTTAAAACGTGAAAGTTATGAATTTTCCAAGATTTCCTATAGATAAATAAATACTTAATTATAAACTCGAAAAATAAATTATCAAAACTAACTGTACAACTACACTAACATGTAGAGTTCGCAAATACGAACCTAACGCAACTTGAACGGATCAAATCGGAGTTAAAACGAAGATTTTATGACAAACAGTTCTAGTGGCAAAACTGTAAATACCTGAAAACGTATTTTTGATTTAACCGAAAAAGAATACGCTTTCAAAACGCGAAAACGTATTTTCAGATTTACGTTTTGGACCGCGGGTTGATTCCCAGAAACCCGAGGGTCTCTTTAACAATTTTACCACCGAAAGGGTATCTTCTAATCTCATCCGTCGATCACAAGATGGACGGCTCGTGTTCATCTTCAAGTGCACAGTGTTCACCCGATCGTCCCCTCCATGTCCGGCCGGCAACACCCCATGGCCGGCGGCCCCTCTTCCATGGCCGGCGATCGTGGTTCTCCCCACCGAGACCACCATTTAACTCGCGACTTGGTCCAATCGGTGGAGAAGCTCCACGCGATCTCAACTACTCGGTAAAGACTAGCTACGGTAAATTGAACGTGACCCACGACGAGAGGAGGGCGGCGACGCCATGGTCGACTCGTCGGTGATCTTCAATACTGCACAATATAGCTCGAAAACTTAAAAGAAAGACATGAAGAGAGAGAGGAGAGGATGGCAAACTCACTCAAGCGGGAAAATCGACCACCGAAGCACCCAAAAGCTCCCTAACTGATCTACCGCCGGCCTTCGACGAACTCAAGCCCTAGAGCTCGATTTCCCGTGGCAACCCTAGCTTTTTAGTTGAAAAACGGAATAGGGAGATACCCGGCTATCCTTTTATAGGTTCACTTCATCGATTACGGTTAGGAAATCAAGGATTGGAGATTCGATTCGGTGCTTGCCCGGAAGGAGTCCGGCTCGGCTACGATCCGCAGGTGGAAGACACGGCTGACAGCGGGGTCCCGGTCGTCAGCGAAACAAGAGGGGGAGGCGGCTGCTGCGGGCTTGGTTGGCTTGGGCCGCGGCAATGCTGCTTGGCCGGCCCATGCGGATGCTAGCGCTAAGAAGCGAGCTCGGCCCGACGGCCCAAAGGAGAGGGAGAGAAAGAGTGGGCCGATTCAGTTGGCTTCCAGGCCGCCAGGGAGAAGGTAAGCTCTTTCCCTTTTTTTTATTTACTTGCTTTCAAAAATATCTCAATTAAATTTTCTAATCCAAAATAAAATAAAACAAATCCACACCACACAATAAAATAAATGCAACAGCATGAATGCAACATCAAACTTATTTTATTATTATTTTAAATTGGCCATTATTTATTATCTAAATTATTCAAAATTTGTTATCTCTAAAATTTGGGTGTTACAAATTCTACCCCCCTTAAAAGAATCTCGTCCTCGAGATTGGACTGCTTACTCAAATAACTGCGGATATGATTTCCTCAATTCATCCTCTCTTTCCCAAGTTGCCTCTGCCTCTGAATATCGATTCCACTGCACTTTACACATCTTAATTACCCGACTTTGAGTAACCCTCTCAGCAGTTTCTAAAATCTTAATCGGAAACTCTTCATATGTAAGATCCTCCTTAACAGTCAATTCTTCCAAAGGTATCTGCTCCTCAGGCACCCGCAAACACTTCTTAAGTTGTGAAACATGAAACACATCATGCACCCCAGATAAATTCTCAGGCAATTCTAATTGGTAAGCAACTTCCCCATGCCTAGCAATAACTTTAAATGGTCCAACATACCTTGGTGCTAGTTTACCTTTCATGTTAAATCTCTTCACACTTCTCATAGGTGACACCTTCAAATAGACATAATCACCTACTTCAAAAACTAGATCTCTTCTCCTATTATCAGCATAACTCTTCTGACGAGACTGTGCCACTCTCAAATTCTCACGAATCACTCGCACTTGGTCTTCTGCGTTTCTAAGAACATCTGTACCAAACACCTGAGATTCACCTGTCTGATCCCAAAACAATGGAGTTCTACACTTACGTCCATACAAAGCTTCAAACGGTGCCATCTTAAGACTCTGTTGATAACTATTATTGTAAGAGAATTCTGCATAAGGCAAGCTCTTATCCCAACTAGTTCCATATTGCAATGCACAGGCTCTCAACATATCCTCTAATACCTGGTTGGTCCTTTCAGTCTGTCCATCTGTCTGTGGATGATATGCTGTACTAAAATTCAACTTAGTTCCTAAAGATTCATGCACAGCTTTCCAAAAGTGCGATGTAAACTGCGTACCTCGATCAGACACAATCTTCTTTGGTACTCCATGCAAACATACTATTCTTTCCATATACAAGGTAGCTAATTGTACTCCCGTGTAATTAGTCTTGACTGGTATAAAATGAGCAACTTTAGTCAACCTATCCACTATCACCCAAATAGAATCATAACCCCTCTGAGTACGCGGTAACCCCACTATAAAGTCCATACCAACTTCCTCCCACTTCCATTCAGGAATTTTCATTGGTTGCAACAATCCAGTAGGTCTCTGATGCTCTGCTTTCACCCTCTGACAAGTATCACACAATGCCACATACTCAGCCACATCTCGCTTTAATCCAACCCACCAATATTTCTGTTTAAGATCCAAATACATCTTAGTACTACCAGGATGAATAGAATAAGCTGACTCATGAGCTTCGCGAAGAATTGCCTGTCTAACAGTTTGATCCTCAGGTACACACAGCCTCTTTCCAAACCACAAAATCCCATTATCATCCATTCGAAAGCCTGGTGACTTACCAATCACTATATCCTCTGCTATCTTCTTTAGTTTCTCATCCTTCAACTGACCCTTGTAAATCTCTTGTTCTAAAGTAGGCTCTATCACTAATTCCATTGTATTAGTAACAATTCCCAAATTCAAATATTCAAATTCAGCACATAACTCACTAGTCATAGACAATGTTCTTATCTCATTGGCATAACTTTTCCTACTAAGAGCATCAGCTACTACATTAGCCTTACCCGGATGATAGTGTATCTCAATATCATAATCCTTAATCAACTCTAACCATCTGCGTTGCCTCAAATTCAGATATGACTGAGTGAAAATATACTTCAAACTCTTATGATCAGTGTATATATCACTCTTATGTCCAATCAAATAATGTCTCCAAATCTTTAAAGCATGAACAACAGCTGCTAACTCCAAATCATGTGTAGGATAATTCAACTCATGCTTTCTCAACTGCCTAGATGCATAAGCCACAACTCTGCCTTCTTGCATAAGAACGCATCCCAAACCTTGACGAGAAGCATCACAATAAATGGAAAACTTCTTACTCAAATCTGGTAAAACCAAAACAGGCGCTGTAGTCAACCTCTTCTTCAATTCCTCAAAACTAGCTTGACATTTATCAGACCACACAAATTTGGCATTCTTTTCTAACAGAGATGTCATAGGTTTAGCAAGTTTAGAAAACCCTTCAATGAACCGTCTATAATATCCAGCTAAACCCAAGAAACTGCGAATCTCGCTAACATCGGTAGGTGGTTTCCAATTCAATACATCCTTCACCTTGCCTGGATCCACTGATATACCTCCATTAGAAACAATATGACCAAGGAAAGAAACTTCCTTCAATATGACCAAGGAAAGAAACTTCCTTCAACTAAAACTCACATTTACTTCGCTTTGCATACAATTTATGCTCTCTAAGCTTCTGCAATACCAACCTCAAATGTTCAGCATGCTCTACCTCTGTCTTGGAAAATACCAGTATATCATCGATAAACACTACCACAAACTTATCCAAATATTCCATGAACACCTTATTCATCATGTACATAAAGTATGCAGGTGCATTGGTCAATCCAAACGACATAACCGTATACTCATACAATCCATACCTTGTAGTAAAAGCTGTCTTTGGAATATCAGAAGCACGAATCTTCAACTGATGATAACCAGAACGTAAATCAATCTTAGAAAACACACAAGCACCTCTCAACTGATCAAACAAGTCATCAATCCGGGGCAAAGGATACTTATTCTTGATAGTTACTTCATTTAGCGACCGATAATCAACACACATCCTCTGACCACCATCTTTCTTATCAACAAAAATAACTGGTGCTCCCCAAGGTGATGAACTAGGTCGAATAAAACCTTTATCTTGTAATTCTTTAATTTGTTTCTTAAGTTCTTCTAATTCATCTACTCCCATCCTATATGGTCGTTTGGCTATAGGTGTAGTTCCAGGTAATAATTCAATAAGAAATTCAATGTCTCGGTCAGGTGGCATACCTGGCAATTCATCAGGGAAGACATCCGGAAATGCCTCAATCACTGAATTCTCCTTAATAGTATCTTCAATCTGATTCACCATCGCGGTTGGTTGCTTCTGCATTGCTACATCCACATTGATTTTATCTCCATTAGGCGCAGTCACAACTACCACTTTCTGCTGACACTGAATCTCTGCCTGATTTTGCTTCATCCAGTCCATACCCAATATCACATCAATCCCAGATGTTCTCAACACTATAGGAGTTATCTTAAACTCTACCCCCCTTAATACCATACTAATTGGAAGACAACGATTACTGGTTTGCATGGTACCTCCAGGTGAATTTACTAAGAGAGGTTCTTTCATAGCTAGCATGGGTATACTATGCATTTTAACAAAAATGTTGGATATGAATGTATGAGATGCTCCAGAGTCAAAAAGAACAGTTGCGGGAGTGGAGTGTACATTAAACGTACCAATCATAACTTCTAGTGCATCATGAGCTGTATCAGAAGACACGTGATTCACCCTTCCAGTACCGGATTGCCTTTGGTTGCTCTTCTGGCTCTGAGGAGTCTGTTGGTTCTGCTTCTCAGGACAATTATAAGACAAATGGCCCTCTTTACCACAGACAAAGCATCTAATAGGAGTGCTGGGAGTACTATTCTTCATGGGGGTAACATTGGGATTTCCGGTACGAGGAGTCTGTTGCCCAGTCTGTTGATACTGTTGACGCTGTGGATATGATGAACGCTGTTGCGACTGATTACTTTGCCAATTTTGGGACCACCTCTGATTCGAATTGCGATTCCACTGACTAACCGGTCCCTGAAACTTCTGATGAAAGCCATGCTGAGAATTAGTGCGTTGACGGTTGTTGCTTCCTGAGCCTTGCACCTTCATCTTCCTTTTTCTGTCCATCTCCCTACGCTCATTATCAAGCACAATAGCTTTGTTCACCAGCTCTTGAAAACTAGCATAGTTATTCCCCTTCAGTTGCAAGCGAAGATCATAATAAATTCCCTTCAAGAAAAGACGCTGCCTGTCTGCATCTTCTCTAACTTCATTGGGAGCATAACGAGCCAACTGGGTGAACCTGTCATGATATTCACTCACGCTCATCTGTCCCATCCTCAGGTTTCTGAATTCTTCCTGCTTCAGCTCAATTATACCCTCAGGAATATGACGAGCTCGAAAATCTCTAACAAACTCATTCCAAGTGATAGGAGGAGCATTGTCAGGACGTGCAGCTTGGTACGACTCCCACCAAGTCTGAGCTGTCCCTTGTAACTGACCAGATGCATATAACACCTTTTCCATATCATTGCATTGGGCTATGTTCAGCTGTTTCTCCACTGCCCTCACCCAATCATCTGCTTCTAAAGGATCAGCAGCATGAGAAAACACTGGAGGCCGTCCCTTTAGAAATTCTCCACGCTTATCCCTTACTTGAACAGGTGGTGGTCCTCCAACAGGGGGATTGTTCTGCATGTGCTGCATAAACATCTGCATCAGCTGATTCTGAGTTTGCATGAGTTCCTCCATAGTAACGGGTGGATTAACACCCCCACGACCTCTGCCACGACCTCTGCCTGACATCTGTTTCCAAAACACAGAAGATAAATTTCAGTACAATCCGAGATGATGTATTCAATAGATAAACAAAATCTGATTTTTCTGGGCGAACTCTAATTTCAGCAACTCAGTAAAACTGTCATATCTCAAGCTACAGATGTCCAAATCAGATGATCTTTACATGGTTGGAAAGCTTATAAAATTATCTACAACTTTTATTCACAACACTTTTTCTGATTCTGTCAATAAATTGGTCAAAAACTGAACTTAACCGAAACTGTTTCAGAATTCCAGACTGTGCAGTAACTCCAACTTGGAACAGGTATATCTCTTAACTCATAATAGATATTAAGGTGATTCTTGTGGGATTGGAAAGATATAGGAGTCTAATTATTCCCAGTAAAATTTATTAAATTTCCCATGAACGGATTTTAAGTTATTTCTAAAACATCCTAGACTGATCCAAAAATCAGCAAAGGACAGAACTAAGTTAACCTCATATTCAACTAATATATCTTGATCAAACTTAATATTCTTAACCATGGAACTTGTAGGCATGTCTACAAAACTCTAGCACACATTACAAAGATCCAAATCACACATTATCATAATAACAATCCATCAATCACACAATTGTTCACACCACAAACTGACTCTTAACACAATCCAAACTTAAAATTAACTCGCAACTACTATCGTTCTTATTACATAGGGGTTTTTCCTATTTCCTAATTAAGCTTCTCATAAATCTTAGGACGACCTAACTCCGCCCTTAATTGATCAATCTCCTTATAAGCTTGCTCCTTAAGTTCTTTTTCCTTCAGCAACTCATCCTTCAAGTCCACCTCATGGAGAGCCAATTCACGAGCTAATGCCACCGTAGCTTGTAAAGTCAATGAGGAATCATCTGCAAGCGGCACGGTCCAAATACCCTTGTCATGTAAGAAACAAGGAAAATGCCGGAGTGCACCCTTTAGCGTCTTGTCCGAGCGTAGACCATGGTAGTAAACAAATGCATTGAAAGCGACATCCTCCATGCATGTCTCCACGGTTGCCCGGCTCACTCGGGTAATGAACTTTGACTCCACCTTAGGCTCCTTAGTGGTAGGATCCCTTTTCTTGACCCATAACTCCGTCTCCCAATAGGAATCCATCCATGGATGACTATACTCTGCACTGCGATACTCCAAAGTAGCTTCCCAGTCGTAGTAGTAGTTGTCCAAAGTTCTTGTCAACATATCATGGAAGAAAGCATCAGCCTTAGGAACCATGATATGAAACTTTGTAGTCCACCCCATAACTACGTCCTCCATAGGTGTATCACCAACTCTTGATTCAGCATCGGATAGCTCTTGATCAACCTCTTCATGTGGCTCCTGGGGTTTGAAACGGGCAACATACTGTGCAGCTGACAGACGGGGATGAGGAGGCATCTACAAGATTTAGACATAGATTAGATAGAATCAATGTATTTTCGCAATAGAATAAAGTAGAGGAAGCATAAAACTTTAGTAATTAACAAGGTGAAAAGAGGAAGCATGAATTAAGTGAAGTATGGATGCTATCAACGACCATTCTAACTAGGCTTGCGTCCTACAGTCAACACGGCTCTGATACCAATCTGTCACACCCATTTTTAAGGACAAAAATAGGATGCATAAAGTACTCATGTGCGCCCCAGGTCATGATCGCACACATAAGCAGACAAATTACATAGTATCATCACAGTGCTTATTACATAGCGAATAAATATTTAAGACATAGTCTTGAACGATAAATAATAATAACTAATAGTAATCTCTAGCGGAAACTCCACACAGGGACACGGTTGACTGGTTGACACCAAGACTAGTACTCATTACGATAATCTTCATCATAATCTTCATCTGTTATGGTGGAAATAGCAAGAGTGAGTCCATGTCGAACTCAACAAATATAACACAGGGTTCATGAGGCTCAAATGGCTAGACACTATTTAACTGCGGTTAGCTTTTAATCATATATTTGACAATTGAATAGCTTCAAGATAAACCACTTCCCATTAATGAACCAATGATCAATTGTAATAATGATAACGAATAACATTAACAAGAGCATAATAATAATCAACAATAATTAAACATAATATAACAATGGTGATCATCTATCTGTAAATGTTCCAAGGCCGCTCGTATCCGTGAGCACGGCTAGTATACCAGTTTTTAACTCTGCGCAGAGGTGTACACTTTCACTGTGAGTCATGATTTCCAAATGAGTGGGGAGATCAAGCCCAAACACTAGAGAACCACATAAAGCCACTCAAGAGTTCGTCTAACAAGTTAGGGCCATTAGATTCACTCGGCAGGCAGATGTAGAACCCCCCTTCCCTGTGGCACAACAACCGCAGCCTATACACACTAGGCCAGGGGCTCGCACTACACCCAACGTGGCAAGCCATTCTTACGCCATTTAAGGTAACCACTAACAAGCTAGAAAAGGTCTCTTGAACAACTAAAGCCAGAGCCATATAGCCCTCACAGCTGTACTGTATATCCCGGATGATCACGTACAGATAAGTCCTTACGGAGAGTAACTAGAGCACTAAAAATAATACACATGCTCTAGCCCCCTTTTAACAAAAATTAAACCATCTTAATGATTGATTGCTTGATCCATTAATCTTATTGCAAGATCATTGTTCTTAGTTTAAGCACTAGCCATAGCTACCCATATGCATTCCCAAGGTTGACAAGGAATCAAGATAACAAGCACTAAGATATAATCTCTAAGGTTGTCAAGGTAAGCATATGCATATGTATAATAATTCAATGAATAGGTAGCAAGGATAGTCCTGTGTTATACTTGCCTTGATCAAAGCTCTTCAAACAATACTGCTGACTTGGCTCAAAGTAATACTCCGAATCGTCCAAGTACTGCTCACCTTCTATACTCGATCATCAATCAACAACATACATGCATCCAATCAAACATACACGAAGCAAACAAAGAGATATAATTAGAACAGTACACCAACAGTAACAAAACAGTAATAAAAGTTTATAAAACTCTTCTACACGTTTCTACGATCACACAGACGCAAAGTTCACCAAATTCGGAGTTAAAACGTGAAAGTTATGAATTTTCCAAGATTTCCTATAGATAAATAAATACTTAATTATAAACTCGAAAAATAAATTATCAAAACTAACTGTACAACTACACTAACATGTAGAGTTCGCAAATACGAACCTAACGCAACTTGAACGGATCAAATCGGAGTTAAAACGAAGATTTTATGACTAAAACAGTTCTAGTGGCAAAACTGTAAATACCTGAAAACGTATTTTTGATTTAACCGAAAAAGAATACGCTTTCAAAACGTGAAAACGTATTTTCAGATTTACGTTTTGGACCGTGGGTTGATTCCCAGAAACCTGAGGGTCTCTTTAACAATTTTACCACCGAAAGGGTATCTTCTAATCTCATCCGTCGATCACAAGATGGACGGCTCGTGTTCATCTTCAAGTGCACAGTGTTCACCCGATCGTCCCCTCCATGTCCGGCCGGCAACACCCCATGGCCGGCGGCCCCTCTTCCATGGCCGGCGATCGTGGTTCTCCCCACCGAGACCACCATTTAACTCGCGACTTGGTCCAATCGGTGGAGAAGCTCCACGCGATCTCAACTACCCGGTAAAGACTAGCTACGGTAAATTGAACGTGACCCGCGACGAGAGGAGGGCGGCGGCGCCATGGTCGACTCATCGGTGATCTTCAATACCGCACAATATAGCTCGAAAACTTAAAAGAAAGACATGAAGAGAGAGAGGAGAGGATGGCAAACTCACTCAAGCGGGAAAATCGACCACCGAAGCACCCGAAAGCTCCCTAACCGATCTACCGCCGGCCTTCGACGAACTCAAGCCCTAGAGCTCGATTTCCCGTGGCAACCCTAGCTTTTTAGTTGAAAAACGGAATAGGGAGATACCCGGCTATCCTTTTATAGGTTCACTTCATCGATTACGGTTAGGAAATCAAGGATTGGAGATTCGATTCGGTGCTTGCCCGGAAGGAGTCCGGCTCGGCTACGATCCGCAGGTGGAAGACACGGCTGACAGCGGGGTCCCGGTCGTCAGCGAAACAAGAGGGGGAGGCGGCTGCTGCGGGCTTGGTTGGCTTGGGCCGCGGCAATGCTGCTTGGCCGGCCCATGCGGATGCTAGCGCTAAGAAGCGAGCTCGGCCCGACGGCCCAAAGGAGAGGGAGAGAAAGAGTGGGCCGATTCAGTTGGCTTCCAGGCCGCCAGGGAGAAGGTAAGCTCTTTCCCTTTTTTTTATTTACTTGCTTTCAAAAATATCTCAATTAAATTTTCTAATCCAAAATAAAATAAAACAAATCCACACCACACAATAAAATAAATGCAACAGCATGAATGCAACATCAAACTTATTTTATTATTATTTTAAATTGGCCATTATTTATTATCTAAATTATTCAAAATTTGTTATCTCTAAAATTTGGGTGTTACATTGTTCAACTACCTCAAGTGGTTTATCAGGTTCTAAAAAGATTTTGAGACGCTGGCCATTTACCTTGAATAACGTACCTTCATTGTTTTGAAGAGTTACCGCTCTATGCATTGAAGTGCTCACCACCATAAATGGTCCTTCCCACTTGGTCCGTAGTTTTCCATGCCCGAATAATCTGACCTTGGAATTAAAAAGTAATACCTTATCTCTGGGTACAAACTTCTTCTTAATTCTCTTGTCGTGCCATCTTTTAGTTCTTGCTTTATAGATTCTTGAATTGTGATAAGCTTTCTCTCGCCATTCTTCTAATTTAGAGAGTTGCGTCTTTCTCTTTTCTCCTGCAGTTTCAAAGTCTATGTTCCATCTCTTGATAGCCCAATGAGCTTTGAATTCTAACTCCATAGGTAGATGGAAAGTCTTTTTGTACACCAGCTGATACGGTGACATACCCAATGGTGTCTTATAGGTCATACGATAAGCCCAAAGTGCATCGGGTAGTTTATCTTTCCATTCAGTTCCCATTTTATCGACCGTCTTTTGTAAAATATTCTTGATTTGCTTATTTGACGTCTCCGTCTGGCCACTTGTTTGAGGGTGATATGGTGTAGCAACATTGTGACGAATCCCATGTCTCAATAAATAGTGATGGAAATTCCTGTCAGTAAAATGTGTCCCTCCATCACTGATCACCATTCTAGGCACTCCAAATCTTGAGAATATTATTTCATAAAACATTTTCTTGGAGTGTTTAGCATCAGCAGCTCTGCATGGCATGACTTCAACCCACTTGAAAATATAATCAACTGCCACCAAGATGTACTCACAGTTCTTTGACTTTGGTAATGGTCCCATATAATCAATTCTCCAGACAACAAAGAGTTCAATCTGGAGATTGTTGGTAAGTGGCATGACATCTCTTAAATTTATATTTTCATGCTTTTGACATGCTCCACATCTCCGGATGAAATCTTTTGTGTCTTCATACATGGTTGGACAATAGAATCCACTTTACTAAATCATTATATGAGTGCGGAATACCCCCATAATGTCCTCCATATGGTGATGAGTGGCATCTTTCAATGATTTGAATGCCTTCCTCTACCGGTACACATCTTCTGAGCAAGCCATCAGCACAAACTCTGAAGATGTATGGTGGATCCCATATGTGGAGATGACTTTTATAAACAAGCTTCTTCTTATCCTTCCCTGGTGGTATATAATAACCTGCAACCATAAAATTAACAATATTCACGTACCAGGGGTCTGATCTGGAGACCTTGAAGAGCATGCCATCTCTCATCGAATCATTGATAGGTAATTCCTGCAGATTCTCAAATTGCATTCTAGACAGGTGATCGGTAATAGAATTTTTGACTCCTTTGTTATCTTTTATTTCTAAATCAAATTCTTGGAGTAGCAAAATCTATCTTATCAATCGAGGTTTAGCATCTTTCTTAGTGAGCAAATATTTTAAGGCAGCGTGATCAGTGTAAACAATTACTTTTGCTTCTACTAAGTAATATCTGAACTTATCAATAGCAGAAACAATAGCTAGGAGTTCTTTTTCAGTTGTTGCATAATTAAGTTGAGCTCCTGTCAGAGATTTGCTAACATAAACAATTGCATGATGCTTTCTATCTTTTGTTTGTCCCAAAACTGCCCCCACAGCATAATCACTGGCATCACACATAATTTTAAAAGGTAATGACCAATCAGGGCATTGGATGATTGGTGCAGAGATGAGTGCTTCTTTAAGAATATTAAAAGAATTCAAACATGCATCATCAAATTTAAAAGAAATATCCTTAGCTAATACGTTTGTCAGTGGTCTAGCAATATATGAAAAATCTTTTATAAATCGGCAATAAAAATCACAATGACCCAGAAAACTTCAGATTCCTTTGATATTCATAGGTGGAGGTAGTCTTTCTATTACTTCAATTTTAACTTTATCTGCCTCAATTCCTCTTTCAGACACTAGGTGTCCCAGCACTATTCCTTCTCTAACCATAAAATGATATTTTTCCAATTAAGGACTAAGTGCTTTTCTTCACATCTTTGCAAAACCTTGTCTAAATTTTCAAGACAATCATTAAAAGTTTTTTTATAAATAGAAAAATCATCTATGAAAACTTCTATGATTTCTTCAATCATATCAGAAAATATAGACATCATGCATCTTTGAAAAGAAGCTATGGTATTACATAATCCAAAAGACATTCTTCTATAAGCATAAGTTCCATATGGACACGTAAGAGTGGTTTTGCTTTGGTCATCTGGGTGGATTGAAATTTGGTGATATCCTAAATACCCATCAAGAAAACAAAAGAAAGAATGGTTCGCTAATCTCTCTAACATTTCATCAATGAAAGGTAGCGGAAAATTATCTTTCTTAGTTGCCTTGTTAAGTTTCCGGTAATCTATACACATACACCATCCAATGACAGTTCTTTGGGGGATTAATTCATTTTTTCATTTTTAAGAACAGTCATTCCCCCTTTCTTAGGTACAACTTGAACAGAACTTACCCACTCACTATGCGGCACAGGATAGATGATCCCAGCATGCAAAAGTTTCAAAACCCCTTTCTTCACTACCTCACTCATCGTGTTGTTAAGTCTATGTTAGGGCTCCCTAGAAGGTGTACAATCTGGGTCTGTAGGGATACGATGGGTGCAAAGAATAGGGTCAATCCCTTTAAGGTCTTGGGGTGAATATCCAAAAGTAGAACGATGCTTTTCTAAGACAGTTATTAAGCGCAAAGATTCTTCTTGAGAGAGTTTATTACTTATGATCATAGGAGAATCTTGATCATTATTGAGAAAAGCATATCTCAAACCAGAAGGCAGGGGTTTAAGTTCAATAGAGGGCTTAGGGGATTCTAGCAATTCATCGAGAAGATCGGGAACATGATCATCCTCTTTCTTATCAATGAAGGGTTGAGCATCATCTTCTATGTTGGGTTCAATTGGGTTATCAGGAGATGCTATCTTCTATTGGGTCTGACTCAGGAAGCGGCTCTATCTTAGTATTAAGAGAATAAGTTATGGGCATAGAGAGCTCAAAGTTTTTCCCAAGTTTGACATTCGACTTCCCCATTTGTCCTTCTTGAATAAGTCTTTCTATTGGTTTCCCTATCAACACATTAAATTCTACCGCATCAAAGATGTAGAAATTCAATAGGACTTAGGTACCATTAATAAAAATAGGAAGGGCGCACATAATTCCCAAACTTGGAACAATGCATCCTAAAAGACTTTTCAGCAATTTGATAGTAGGGGCTAAAGGCATGTCTTTTAGAAAATTTTGAGCAAATAAAACAGACATGATATTAACACCTACTAGTGGATTATAAAAAGTATCAAAAGGAGCTTTGTCAAGTTGCACTGAATAACGATAGAGGGTGAATTTAAACGAATTATCTTAGGTGAAAGCTCTGATTCCTCTAACCACTGGTCGCTCAAAACAGATACAAGCTCTTTTGTTGTCTTTTTAAAGAATTCTTTCTCAGAAGGGTCTATGAATGATGGATATATATACTCCTGAGGTTTCATCATCATATGATATTTTAAGGTATTTCTATAATCATCCAAAAGTTCATCCTCGAATTCAAACATAAAATCCGAAATTAGAGTTTTCTCCTCCTTCGGTGGTTCAAGATCTAGAATAGCTAAAGCTAGAGGTTGGAATGGTTCAGGCAAAATTTTAGGTTCAGCTATTTTGGGTTCTTCTTCTAACAACTTCTCATCCTCCTCAGGAAGGTTATCTACAATTTTTATAAGAATGTCTTTAGCTTGTTCAGCAGTGATATGCATGAACGAACCTCCTGCGGATGAATTATGATGTTTTATGGTTTTCTTTTTAAGGCCCACAAAGAAGTGTTGGTGAAGAATGGGTTTAGGCAAAGCAAGATTAGGACCAGAATCTATAAGAGTGTTAAATCATTTCCAGGCTTTACCCAAAGGTTCATTTTTCTGTTGTTTAAAAGTTAAAAGTTTTGCACAAAGTTTGACAATCTTATAAATGGGAAAGAATTATAAACAAAAGCTAGAACTTAGGGCTCCCCAATTTCCTTTGCTCCTCTTAACGTGATGATTATACCAATGTTTAGCTTTTTCAATCAAAGAGAAAGGAAAAATCTTCCATCGTAAAGTTTCATAAGACATGCCCTCAATGTGAAGACATGCATAAATCTGCCAAACTCACGTAAATGGGAATAGGGGTTTTCATTAACTTTGCCAAAAAAAGATTAATCCTTAACTATTTCAATTAACTCCAGACTAAGCTCATAACATGGTGATAGGATGGGTTAAGATGATTCGGCTGGTCTAAGGCTCAGGTCTGTGGGTAAAGAAGGGTACGTACGGGCTCCATAGTAAAAAGTAAATAAAAAAACTAAAAAGATAAAAGATAAAAGTATAATACAAGATTAAGCTAGACTCAAAGTTAACTCAGCAAACAGTTCCCCAACAACGGCATCAGAAATTGCTTGTTGGTATAAATTAAATGCACACAAGTTATAAGGTATCCGCAAGCGCACAGATAAATCTATCCCATTGTAGCACTTCACCATGATAATCTCGGTTTTAATATCGAACCCAAATTAGGAACAGTATGTGAGTGTGTTCTAACTAGCTGGTCTATAAACTTAATCCAAATTCACAATTAATGTCAGATAATAAAGGGGAATAAAGAAGACTACTAAGGACTGTCTAGTTCCAACCTTGATAAACTTTGTCAACTAAAGCTCAATTCATGGGCGATGTCTCCCAAGGAATAAAATCATAGTTCCTTCCCTACGAGCACCATTTGGCTTACCAAATCCTACCGATGGGAGATGGACTGCAAAGGACTCAGCACAGCTATCACCTACGTGATCTACCACCTTTCGGCCAATAGGGGATATTCACAAGTAACCCTAGTTTAAGCACCACGTTTACACTATGAATATTACTTCAATCAAGGAGCTACCAAGATCAAAGCACTCAAAAGAGAGTTGCAAACTTGAAGAACAATAGAGACAATTGCTTATTTGAATCAGAAGTGATTACCAAAGAATCTTAGAAGCAAGCTCTAGAAGAACTTAATCCCACAGAATACAACAAAAGAGAGCACCGATAGACCAGAACTCCTCCAAACTCTACTCTTGCACTCTGTCTCTCTCTATCTCTAACTAAGGACTATTAGATCCTGATGGAATAGGAATTAGGGTTTCTGGCTCTAGATCTGACTTGACTTCAAGGGAGTTCTGCCCTTTATTTATAGCCCAGGACATTGAATACGAGCCCTTGGATCAAACCGACTTCACGTATGGCTAAGATGCATCCTTGGAGGCGGTGGAAGAATACTCCAGAAGCTCGTGGTGGCTTCCCACCATAGAGGGCCGAGTGGCACAGGGGTGGGGCTAGCCAGCCCCACTTGGCAGGGTCTGATCCCCTCCCTTGGCGTTCTAGAACCTTCCCGTGTATTCATGATGAAATGATCCCGCGATCTCTTTTGATATTTAGGTCCTCTTTGGCGATTTTATGTATAAATCATGTAGAAAATATAGATTCATCAAAACTCATGGAAATTGTCAGTAATAACCTCCTACTCTATAGTATTTATCAATTTTGATCATTTATGGAAGAAAGGTATCTACCGCCAACAGTCCACAACCACTTCACCCTTGATTCCAACTTGCTAACCACAAAGTGTAGAACTTGTGTGCATGTGTGTTAGCATTTTCCAAAGCATTTTATAAGGGTCAAAGTTAGCACACTAGGTTTCTAAATGCATATGCAAGAATCATGTCACCTAGTGGCACTCGATAAACCGTTTAGCCAAATATTTTCCCTCTTTATAGTATGGCTATCGATCCTAAGTCACTCACACCCTCTATGTTGTCTTGAGTGTAAAACAAAAACCTATTTGATACATTTGTCTTGATCAACCTTGTTTTTATTTTTCTCTTTCTTCTTTTCCAAGTTCAGCTTGATCATCATCAACACATGTCCATCTCCACCTCCATGGACCTCATCTTGCTCAATCACTTGGATTGCACCAACCTAGCTCATATCACCACTCATGTCACACCTGGTTTTAAGGACAAAACCAGACATATACCATATGTGGAATAAAGTAGTCAAATCTCACATATAGCCACAGATAAGTGTAATATCAAGAAACAAATGCTTAATATACATAACACAATGGTATAAAATATACCTTAAAGAGCAACACAGCGGAAAGACAACTCCGAACACTGGGTGTAACCTTCACTCCAGGAACAAACTGACTGGTTGATCACAAACCTAAAAACTCCAGAGACTATCCTGAGGTGTGGGAAATAGCAAGAGTGAGTCCATGTCGAACTCAGCAAATATATCATGAGGTTCATGAAGCTCAAAAGGTTTGACACGGGTTTACTGCAATAGCTTTTAGTGAGTCAATATTTTTAGCATTTGAGTAGCAACAAGTTTACCATAAACCCAAATAACCTCATGATCATGTAAACGAGAATAATGTATAGCAAGAAACAATAATCATTAGTGAACATCAATATCATCAGAGTTATCATTATCATCAGTGTTCATCATTTATTCTGTAAGGGTCCAAGGCCACTCGTGACCGTGAGCACGGCTGTTATAACAGTTTTACACTCTGCAGAGGTTGTACACTTTCACTGTGAGTCATGATTACCCATATGCCCGGGATCGAGACTCCCAAAACACTTCCAAGGTGAGCAGGCAGGGAAACACTATGAAGCCTTTCAAAGGTTCATCTAACAAGTTAGGGCCGCTAGGTTTCAGAAGTCAGTCCGTGTGATACACCACGCAGGGATCCACAGTCTGCTTTACCCCATTTGCGCCACAAGGGTAACCTCTAACAAGCTAGAAAAGGTCCTCATACTGAGCTAAAGCCAGAGCCATATAGCCCTCACAGTTGTACTGTAAGTCCCGGATGTTCGTTTACAGATAAGTCCTTATGGAGAGAAACTAGAGCACCATAAAACAACCAAATATGCTCTAGCCCTCTTGAGCCATATTGCTTTAAAGCATCATTTAAACGTTTATTGCATATATCATTAAGCATCATTTAAACGTTTTATTGCATATATCATTAGTCAAGTTACAGATCATGGTTATTTATCTTGAGCACTAGCATAAATACTACCCAATGCAATGTCCCATGGGTGTCAAGGTATAAGATACAAAAACTAGGATATCCTTAGTGGTAACAAGGTAGACACATGCACATGAATTAAGTATATTAAAGGTGAATAGGAAACAAGGATGATCCCATGCTATACTTGCCTTAACTTAGATCCTTCTTCAAGTCCAAATCTTCAATTAATAGCTTCTTGAATCTCCACGTAAATCTCACCAACCGGACTTGATCAATAAATCACCACACACACATCGAGCAATCATACACGAAGCAAACAATAAATAATAATTAGAACAGTACACAAAACATATGAAACAATATGTGAAAAGGTTTTAAAGATGTTCTACGCATTGCTACGAACACACAGGCGCGAAAAACACGCTAATCGGAGCTACGGTGAAAAGATACATCTACCGAAAGATTTTGTTGTATAAAACGGAAAATTATAGGTCTCATTTGTTTTAACTATATAAATCATATATATAAGATAAAATACTTTTTATAGATATTCAAAAGTGACTTAGGCTAAATTACATTTAAATTTAGAAAACTAAAGGAGAAATCAATAATATTTTATTTATAAATCTAGTTGCACAGTTATTAATCAAGTTAGACCTAAACTATGAAATTCCAGAGATTTTGATAAAGAAAACATTAATACTAGTATGTATTTCATGTTGTTATAAATCCATTGCAATTTGAACGGACTAATTCGGAATTAAAACAAATAAGTTATGAATTAAACGAGATTTTCTTTAGTAAAATAATAGATTAAATCTAACATCAAATCTTAAAGGTAGAAAACCTAACCAACAGTAGCACTAATAGTATAAAAAGTCTGTAAAACTCTTCTACACGTTACTACGATCACACAGACGTAAAGATCACAAAATTCAGATTTAAAGCGTGAAAGTTATGAATTTTCTAAGATTTTCTATAGATAAATAATTACTTTAATATAAACTCGAAAATTAAATTTTCCAAACCTACTATACAGTACTACCAACATGTAGAGCTCGCAAATACGAATCTAACGCAATTTGAACGGGTCAAATCGAAGTTAAAACGTAGAAGATATGGCCTAAACAAACGCAATTTGAACGGGTCAAATCGAAGTTAAAACGTAGAAGATATGGCCTAAACAAGATAGTGGCAGTTTTGTAAATACCTAGTTTCGAAAATAAATCAAAATCTGGTTTTTAATGTGATCTAGACGGTGGAATTCAAGTAAATACCTCTTCTTCTTCTTAGAGTAGAACGCCTGGTGGCTTCGTCGAACGACGACAAGAGAAGGAGAAGAAAATATAATTTACTACACGAGAGATTTCCCAAACTAGGAGCTCCTCTACGGTAGTTTTTGGTGTGCATTGCCCATGGGGTAGGTACGTATATATAGGGAGGAAAACTCTCCACCTCCATGTCAACTAGCGATATGGTGCTAATTGACGTTGCACCATCCACCTCTACTAATAGACCTAAGTAATCATTTAAGCCCATTAGTAAATAAATGTATGGGCCTTTGAGATTTATTAGGATTATTGCACATGGGCTTTGAGCATTGGAAAACAAATGAGAGATTTATTATTTTTAGAATTAATTATTTTCATGGATAAAATAATTCCAGAAAAGTCTAGAATTATTATTTAAGCCGCGAAAAATACTCCGAAAGCTCCGAAAATTCATGGAAATTTTCCAGAGACATTATGGAACATGAGGAACCCAAATAAAGTATTTGGAGCTCACTAAAAGATAATTTTGGAGCATCTAAAAATTAGATTATGCTCACAGACAAGTGGAAATAAGCTACAGAAAAAGTCGAAAAAATTCTCGAGAAGTTTGTAGAGATTGATTGATGGACGAGAAACAAGGAATTTGATTGTAGAAAAATGATATGTGCATATCAGAGAAGGAAAATCGACCTAAACGCATTTTAAAAAAAACAACTTGAATTCATTTTGATCTTTGGTCAAAACCAAACAATACAAAAACACAAATGCATCAGCATGTATGCACAACAATGTTGCTACATCCTAAGATGAATTTTAATTCAATGAAAATTTTGTTTTACAATGTTTCATGAGCACAAAACATTCATAATTAAATTATTTTAGCTCTATTTCCAAAGAAGCAAATTTTAGGGTGTTACAACTCATAACAAAGGTTAGTGCTAGGTTTCATCAATTATCTAAAACCAAACTAGGGCTTTCGGTAACTCCAATAAATAAGGATAAAGGTAAAAGTGTAGCTTTATTGGGTTGACAATGAGTGAGCACAAGGTTCCTAAGATCTTTCTCTACTACTATGGTTCTGACTTAGATAGACTAGTTTAGTAACTCAAATATGTATAGAACAAAAGATCACACATAAGTGCACACGGGGTCACCTGCTCATCCTAGCAGCAGAAAGTTGTGAGAAAAGTGCTAAGCAGTCTAGCCTAGGAGACCTATGCTTTAAGGACTTACTCAAATGCGTGGTGGACTACAATGGTCAGACAGAGCTATCATCACCACCTGCTTGTTACCACAATCATATATAGGGTATTGTCGCTAACACAGGTAAACTATAGTCTATACACTAGATCTACACTATGAACTTACTACTCTAATCGTGGCCACAAGCAGATAGACTAGAGTACTCACTAAGAGGCGCAGTGATCAGGTGCAAAGATGTGTTACAACTATGTGTATACTACAAACCAATCAACACAACAAAAGTATATTGAATATGAAATGAAGTACTAAAGTAGAGAAGATATATGATTGATAACTTAGCCTTACAAAAGAAGAAAGATGCAACAACTATACAAGACTTCTGAAGACTTATTTGGGAAACCCGAGACTAAATTGTCCTACTACTAGTAAGAATGTATTGGAGCTCTTCTCTTCTTTTTGGTGTCTTGAGAGCAAGGGGTACTCCTTTTTATAGTAATTAGAGGTAAGCTCATGGGTTCTAGGGAGGTAAAATAGTGACCTTTGATGTTCATCCCATGAGCCAAGGTGATGAGGAGTGTGTTTCCTTGCATGTATCCAAAGGTGGGACCGTTTTGGTGGAGTCATGGGTCACTACTATAAAAATGGTTTTAGGAGACAACTAATTTTATTTATAGATACGGTCAAAAGATACTTGTACCTCCAAAATACTTCAGAAACTTCGACAACAAGTAGCTTATTTAGCGAAATGGGCCAAAAACCACAGCCTCTGTAAATAGGTCCACAGAGGTGAGCCTCCTAAAGAACTGCCTCTACAAATTAGACCAATTTATAGAGGTTTGCCTCTGTTAAAAAGACTAGTCCCACTTAAGCCGCATTGCCCCGCACAGCCCTAGCTAAGTCCTAGGCCCACTCCTCTCTCTCCCACAGCCGTCAACCACCGCTCTTCTACTTGGCTCCCTCTATTCTCATCCTCCGCTCCCTCCCTCTCTCTTGCTCCGCACTAGGGCGTTCGTCTTCAAGATGGTGTGTGGCACATGGCCGGGTTGAGGCACCATGCTGGAGCCGACTAGGCCAAGGTGTTTCGAGTGGAGGCAGCAGGGCTGAGGCATCCTAATGAAGGAGGCGGGGCTAAGGCACTTTTTGTGGGAGCGGTGGCATCAGAGAGATCCAAGCGTTGTGTGGCTGCCTCCGAGTCATGGCGCTCAGCTCCTGGCCCTGCTAGGCGCGGCGCGCGACTACCCTCTCCTAGTCGTGCAAGCGTTGCCTCCTCGCCGCGTCGTGCAACCGCCACCGTCGGCCCACCGCCTACAAGCACCACCGGTGCCGCTGCCTAAGGTAAACTTCACATGCTGATGAGCCTCCATTCTCCTAAGTGTAACGCCCCAGAGTCCAAACGGCTCAGATCCACTCTGCATGTTGAATGAACCACACCTACCACCATCCCACTTACGCTTTCGTCCTCGCTTCGCATAAAAGGATTAACCCGGGGATGGTGAGATGGACTATAGAAGCCTTATATGTTGGTCTATCCCACTTTAAACAACCAAGGTGGGACTAAACTCTCCACAATATCTCATAACATTCACATGGACCACTATGGGCCAAATTCCAAATTGGACCGGATGTGACATACACCCCCCCTCAAAGAACCCGACGTCCTCGTCGGACCCAACATACCCACAATCAGGCAAACGATAACCAGAAATGTTCCCTCTTAGCACACGCGACCGTGCGCCCAGTGCCGGCACATGCGCCACGCCGTGCACTCCGCAGAGCCTACACACGCAATGAACCCAATGTCCAGCCCCTAGCCCGCACGCGCCCGTGGCTGCGAAGGTCGGCTCTGATACCATTTTGTAACACCTCAGAGTCCAAACGGCTCAGATCCACTCTGCACACTGAATGAACCACACCTACCACCATCCCACTTACGCTTTCGTCCTCGCTTCGCGTAAAAGGATTAACCCAGGGGATGGTGAGATGGACTATAGAAGCCTTATATGTTGGTCTATCCCACTTTAAACAACCAAGGTGGGACTAAATTCTCCACAATATCTCATAACATTCACATGGACCACTATGGGCCAAATTCCAAATTGGGCCGGGTGTGACACTAAGCAAGGAGATGTTAGCTGAAAGCGCATGTGGCAAACGTATGTTTCAAGTGATTCAGATGTTTCAGAGTTATGTTGTAAGAGTTTCATATGGATGTTACAAATTAAAGTACATCGGGATGTTGCATATATTGCAATGGCTATACACGTATGTTGCAAGCTTCTGTTCCAAATGTTTGATTTATTTTTCAGATGTATGTTGGAAGTGTGCTTATTTGGATGTATATATTTCACACATATGTTGCAAGTGTTTTATCTGGATGTTGCATAACAATTGCTTCAAGTATTTCAGGTGTTTTTGTAAGTGTTTAGACATATATTGCAAGTGTTTCAGCAGTTTTAAACGTATGTTGCAAGTGTTTCATCTGAATATTGCAAAAGTCGATCTAATGTTGCTACTAGAGACCCACCTGCCATAGTCGCCTGTTACAGTTGCTGGGACGACGTCCAAGCGGGGGAAGTAGAGGGGGCGCAACGTGTGAGTGGTCCCTGCGTGGGGCAAGCAGCGCGGGCCCCGCGTCTACGCGAAAGACGGGGTGTAGGCGCGGACGTCCGAACGCGCGTCCGTCCCAACGTCCGGATGGTAGCACCGCCGATTCTCAAAATAAATTAGCCAACAAAAAAAGTGAAGCTAATTTTTTTCTTTAAATCTATATATATAAACTCCGGCCGGCTTCTCCCTGTGCTACAGTAAGAGTCAGAGTTGGACCAAGTAACGCCAAACGGGGCGCTAAAAGATACCTACGGCCCACACCACACTGTACGTATGTGTATGTCTACTGTTTGATGGTTCTCAACGTACAGCTAGATGGATGGATCGGTAGTGAATGAACTCATGACATGATTGTACGTCCGTGCTGTGACGATATGATCGGGCATGGCATTGAATTAGGTCACACGTACGGCCACTATATACAGTTAAGTACTAACTAGCAACAGCTAGCTAACCGTACCCCAGCTAACTAACCAATTCAAGCTAATAAGCCAGCCACTAATTACAACGAACATGTGTGCCAGACACGCCAATAAATTGAGATTAAGATCGGCTGATAGGTGGTTATATATTAGTACGTATGAGCAAGGTATTGCATTGCATTATATATAGTACATATCCAAAGTCAGGTTATATGGAATAATACAGCTAGTTATTAAGTCGTAGGTGTGCATGGCAGCTGCCGTACGTATGTTCCACAGTACAGTAGTATAAGTACGTACTTTATTAGTTGGTAAGGTCGTCCCGGCCGTACATGCTGTCCCTAGCTATATACTATACCTCTGTTCAGCGCGAGAATACAATTTCAGGTTTACTTAGAGCTAAACTAACTTAAATTTGACTCAATTTTATAAAAATAATATCAACATTTAAATTCCAAATAAATATAACAATTGTGAAAATATTTGGGAATGACAAATAATACTTATTCAGTGTATATCCTTTTAATGTAAATTTGATTAAGTTTTAAATGGTTTGACCGAATATTATTCTAAAATTATGTTCTCTCCTTCCACAGAATAATGCAATTCTCGTTTTTCGAGGAGTCAAACAATTTAAAGACCGAATGTATATAAAAACGTAACATGTTTTATCCAAAATAAGTATCATTAGATTAGTTATAGAATATTTTCATAATACATCTATTTAGAGACATAATTGTTAATAACAAGTCACGGGCGTCCATCCCATGACTCTTGTCCGGACACGCCTCATCCACTCATTCACGGGCACATTCCTAATCCACTCATATGCGCGTCGCACGCCCGTGGGACGGACTCTGCTCGCCCATGCCACCCCTGCTCGGACGGACTCCGCCTGCGCCACTCGCCGGCGCCGCCCGCCCTCGCAGGACGGGCTCCGCCTGCGCTGCTCGCCGGCACCGCCCCAGCTCATGCAGCCTGCCTGTCTGAACTCGCGCCTTCCGCCACAGCCACGCTCCATCCACTTGCCACGGCTATGGCTGAGGTCCATGCAGCCGACGATCTTCGCACCAATGACCTCCGCGCACTTCGTGGCATCAAGCTCTACAAGGACGAGTGTTGACGGTTCTTAAGTATCAATTTTAATTATCCAATAAATAAGGAAAAGGACCTATATGCAAGCAACACCTAGAATTAGGGTTTGATCTGACAGAATTCCACGAGTTTTATTGTTTATCTGTTTCTGCAGGGGGTTATCAGGAAATACAAAGGAAAGGCCCACACGTCGGAATTACATAGAGATATTAACGTGTTCACCGATTTTCTATCATCTAGAAGACTCCAGAAGCCACGGGATCGAACGGGAGGCCGAACGGGCCCGGGACCAGGGCGCCCGCCCTGGACCCTAGGGCGCCCGCCCTAGGTCTGCAACCAATCAGGATGAGTCTCGCAGATTATGCCCCACCGACCTAAAGGATCAAGGAAAACCGTGCGATTAATGTTGGTTTGATCCGACGGCCCAGGTTCACTTGAAGGGACTATATAAGCAGGACCCCTGGCCCCTGGAGAGGAGAATCCAAGTCCATTATTTTCATATTTTCGAGAGAGGATTCAGAGAGAGAGGTTCCCTTAGGGTTCCCACCTCATTAGGGCTTAGCATCCAATGTGAGATTAGACTTAGTTCTTCTAGATTGAGAGAGATAGAGTGGAGGTATAGATCGAAGGAAGCCCGGCCTGTCGGTGACTACGTCGAGGTTGTACCTGCGGGATCAAGTTCTGCTAACCTGAGGCTTGCTCCTAGGATTCTTCAGTATTTCGACTTCTAAATTCTAGTAAGTTCTTTGTTTTATTGTTCTTTGGTTTATGAGTTTACTTTAATCTCTTCGCGTAGAGTTTAGAGTAATCATCTCTAGCGTAAACGAGGTGTTTGGGCTAGGATACTCATAGATATCCCCTGTCTAGCCGGACCGTGGTAGTAGCGAGGAACGTGACATTTCCGTAGCTACCTTTGTATTCCATATCCCGTTAGCAGGATCGATAGGGTTTATAGGTGCGGGTCGAACATCCTTTGAGGTGTCTAGATTCCGTGAGCCTCCCCAATAGAGCAGTAGATCATCCTTACCAAGGTTAGAACGAGAGTGCAGTTGCAGTCTTCTCTATACATTGCTCACATCAAATCACAGTGGTTGTAGCCTAAAGGTTAGTAGTAATAGATTTGGTTAGTCAGATGCACGCTTTCTCCTAGTGGTAAAAAAATAAATACGATACTCTGGATAACATCCCGGGTGAAGTGCTCACCGATATCCGTGCGCTTGCGGATCATTTCCTTATTGCGTTACCAAATATCAACAAGCATTTCTGGCGCCGTTACCGGGGAGAAAGACGGTTTGCTGAGATAACCTTGAATCTTACTACTAGCTTGTACCTATACTTTTATCTTTCTTTATCTTTTTATTTCTTATCTTTTCTTTATTCTTACCTTATGGAGAACCAAGATTCTAAATCAATCTATCAATTTGCAACACCTTCGGAAACTGACCTTTTACCATGGGAGTCATCACAGCCTATCCAAACATCCCAGTATAGGTTAAGTTTGAGGTTAATTGCCATGATTGAGAACCTATCCTTTTCGGGAAAGGAAGACGAAAATCCTTACCTTCATATTAGAGATTTTGAGCAAACATGCGATTGTCTTCGTATTGAAGGCATTTCTGATAAGACTTTACGTTAGAAGCTTTTTCCTTTTTCCTTAAGAGGAGAAGCTAGACGATGGTATAGTCAGAAGGTAAGTCAACAACGAGGTGAATGGGGAGTCTTACGAGCCAACTTCTGTTTAGATTTTTATTCCCTCGATCGTATCGCCGACCTTAGACTCGAAGTTCTATCTTTTAAACAAAAAGAAAATGAAACTTTGGGAAAATCCTGGAAACGTTTTTCTAATCTTTTAGAATCTGGTCCAAAACTCAATATTGAAGACCCTATTCTCCTTTTTCATTTCTTTCGAGGTCTTCAGAAAGATCATAAACAAATGCTACATACAATGTCTAGAGGTTCTTTCTTTCGTATCCCTACTGATGAAGCTAGAGCGATCCTAGATAGAATCCTAGAAGCTGAGATGGATAATACCCTCCATGATGAAACCTACGAAGCCGAAGTAGACACTCTGCCGAATTCTTCACCTACTTCAGCTATCCCAAGTTTTGAGCCACAAAAGGAAGAAATTCCACCACCTGATTTCATGCTGGATATAGAATCCGATCTTTTTGCCGATTTTGGAAACATTTTAAACTACCATTCTATAGACAAACCCCAAAGCGGCCATTATAGCATTTGTTTACCAAGTGAATATCAATTGAGAGAGCTTATCTCAGTCATGAGTAGCGAATGGTTGGAGGAGTCAGAGCTTTCCTCTGAAGTGATCCGTTTGGATACACCTCCTATCACTATACGCTGTGCTTATGATTCTGATCAATTTGATGCTCTCTATAATCCTGTTGTGGGGATCAATATCATGTCTGAAGCTTTTGCACTTAAATTATTTGGAAAATTAATTTTAACCCCCACAACAAAGTTCATGAAGGAATCTTCGGGACGATTGGTCCCCAGTCTTGGAATTGTGAATGTCCTACCCTTTATGGTAGAAGGCTCCATGATTCATTTGAACTTTTATATCTTTGATACATGGGACTTCGACCTGTTGATAGGACAACCATTTAGAAGACTCCTTTATGAAGGTCAAACTGGAAAGCTACACATTTCTTTTGGAAAGGATTTTAAATTCCCTATGACAATTTCTCACTCCTTGAATAATAAGATCGAGTCATCTCTTTTGCCTGATCCTATGGAAGAGGTAAAAGCTGCGTTTCTAGAGCTTTTAAATGAATCAGACTTAGAAGAAGAAGCCCCTTTCTTCATAGAAGAGGAAGCTGAACCTTCTGAACCTGAACCTTTAGATGAGTTTGCAGAAACACCCAGACCTCCTATAGAGCTTAAAACTTTACCACCCGGTCTTATCTATGCTTTCCTAAACAATAATCCAGAGTTTCCTGTGATCATTAGTAATAAACTCACTCAGGAACAAACTCTGCGATTAATGACCGTTTTAGAAAAACATCACTCAGTCTTTGGCTACTCACTCTAAGATCTTACAGGAATCAGTCCTATGATTTGCACCTATCGCATTCCGACAGATCCTTCTGTTTCACCTTCTCGGGAACCCCAACGTAGACTCAACAACGCGATGAGAGAAGTAGTTAAAAAGGAAGTTATAAAGTTGCTGCATGCAGGGATTATATATCATGTGCCGCATAGTGAGTGGGTGAGCCCTGTTCAAGTTGTGCCTAAAAAGGGAGGCATGACTGTTGTTACAAATGAGAAGAACGAGCTAATTTCGCAACGCACCGTCACAGGGTGGCGGATGTGCATTGACTATAGAAAACTGAATAAAGCCACGAAAAAGGATCACTTTCCTTTACCTTTTATAGATAAGATGTTAGAGCGGTTAGCGAACCATTCGTTCTTCTGTTTCTTAGATGGATATTCAGGGTACCACCAGATCCCGATCCATCCTGATGATCAAAGCAAAACCACTTTTACCTGTCCATACGGAACTTATGCTTATCGTAGAATGTCTTTTGGGCTATGTAATGCACCAGCTTCTTTTCAAAGATGTATGATGTCTATATTTTCTGATATGATTGAAGAGATTATGGAAGTTTTCATGGATGATTTTTCTGTTTATGGAAAAACTTTTGATAATTGTCTTGAAAACTTAGACAAGGTTTTGCAAAGATGCAAAGAAAAGCACTTAGTCCTTAACTGGGAAAAATGTCATTTTATGGTTAGGGAAGGAATAGTGCTAGGACACCTAGTGTCTGAAAGAGGTATTGAGGTAGATAAAGCTAAAATTGAAGTAATAGAACAACTACCTCCACCTGTGAATATAAAAGGAATTCGAAGCTTTCTTGGCCATGCTGGTTTTTATCGCAGATTCATAAAAGATTTTTTATTTATTGCTAGACCACTCACTCTTTTGCTAGCCAAGGATGCTCCTTTCGAATTTGATGATGCATGTTTAAAAGCTTTTGAATTATTAAAGAATGCACTCATCTCTGCACCAATCATTCAACCCCCTGATTGGTCGTTGCCTTTTGAAATTATGTGTGATGCTAGTGATTATGCTGTGGGGGCAGTTTTGGGGCAAACAAATGACAAGAAGCATCATGCAATTGCTTACGCCAGTAAAACTTTGACAGGAGCTCAACTTAATTATGCAACCACTGAAAAAGAGCTTCTGGCTGTTGTCTTTGCCATTGATAAATTTAGATCTTACTTAGTAGGAGCTAAAATAATTATTTACACTGATCATGCTGCACTAAAATATTTGCTCACTAAAAAAGATGCTAAACCTCGCCTAATTAGATGGATCTTGTTACTCCAAGAATTTGACTTAGAAATAAAAGATAAAAAGGGAGTAGAAAATTCTGTTGCTGATCACTTGTCTAGAATGCACTTTAAGGATCCACAGGAAACACCCATTAATGATTCACTCCGGGACGACATGCTCTATGGAATCAACAGGTCTGACCCCTGGTATGCAGATATTGTTAATTTTATGGTTTCAGGGTATGTACCACCAGGAGGGAACAAGAAGAAGCTTATTCAAGAAAGTCGTTCACACATATGGGATGAGCCATACCTCTTCCGAGTATGCGCTGATGGCTTACTCAGAAGGTGTGTGACCACTGAGGAAGGGTGGAAGATCATCGACAGATGCCATTCATCACCATACGGAGGTCATTATGGAGCATTCCGTACACATTCAAAGATCTGGCAATGTGGATTCTATTGGCCTACAATGTATGAAGACACAAGGCAATATATCAGAAGATGTGGGCCATGTCAAAGGCACGAAAACATAAATACAAGAGATGCTATGCCACTCACCAACAACCTTCAGATTGAGCTCTTTGATGTTTGGGGAATAGACTACATGGGTCCATTTCCTCCATCAAAGAAGTGTGAATTCATCTTGGTGGCAGTTGACTACGTCTCCAAGTGGGTAGAAGCACTACCTTGCAAGCGTGCCGACAATATTAATTCAAAGAGGATGTTTGAAGAGATTATATTTCCAAGATTTGGAGTCCCTAGGGTGGTGATAAGTGATGGGGGATCACACTTCATCGACAAACGCTTTGAGCATTATCTAGCAAAACATGGAATCCGTCACAACGTTGCTACCCCATATCATCCTCAGACAAGTGGCCAAGCAGAGACTTCCAACAAGCAAATCAAGAACATTCTTCAGAAAACAGTAAATGAGATGGGAACAGCATGGAAGGAAAAGTTACCCGATGCACTCTGGGCATACCGGACAGCATACAAGACCCCAATTGGAATGACCCCATACCAATTGGTGTACGGGAAGACTTGCCACTTGCCTGTTGAACTAGAGTTCAAAGCACACTGGGCCATAAGAAGATGGAATATGGACCTAGATGTTGCTGGAGATCATAGAAGAATGCAACTATCAGAATTGGAAGAATGGCGAGAGAAAGCATATCACAATTCGAAGATCTACAAAGAAAGAGTCAAAAGATGGCATGACAAGAGGATCAAGAAGAAGGAGTTCTCACCCGGAGATAAGGTATTACTTTTTAATTCTAGGGTGAAGCTTTTCGGGCATGGAAAATTCCGGAGTAAATGGGAAGGACCATACAAGGTAGTCAATTCATCATCCCACGGAGCTATTACACTTCAAAACGACGAAGGTACGTTATTCAAGGTAAATGGTCAACGTCTTAAATTATTTTTAGAACCCAATAAAGAATTAGAAGAAATAGACGTGATCCATTTTTACCTTCCGATGGAGAATTAAAGCCCGACCTTTTTAATCTGACGTTTTGGGCCACGTATATATTTTTTGGGATAAAAATACTTCTAGAAACACGCTCGAGCAAGCGGGCCCGCAGAGGAGGCAGGCCCAGGGTGGGCGCCCTGAGGATGAGGGCGGGCACCCTGCCCTGGTGTCCCCTCGGCCCCGGCCTCTTCCGACGTGCTTTCCTCATCTATGGTTATCCAGAAAATTCCGCGAATGGGTTGTTACGCACGCCCGGCAGCGGGATGGATCTATGGAAACCCTAGAGGCACTTTTTGACCCCTATATAAACAGACCCCTGACGTCAGCTTTCAACACCAATTCATTCAATCATTCTCTCCTCCTCAATTAGAGCTTGTCTAGTTCCTTGCTTCTCCAATGGCCGACAAGACCCACCGCAACTGGGAGATCGTCCCTTACGACCTCAACCGCAAGCCCAAGGATGACCTCGACGCCTACGTCCTAGCCAACACAGAGCGACAGCTAGCAGCCCCACCATCAAACCAGCGCAGCTCAATCTCATCCTACTACGCCCAACCAGTTCTTGCTGCACCACCGCAGCCCCTTCTTCTCAAGGGACCGTCATCCAAGTAAGAAGCCATCGTCAAGGTACCAGCCGGCACGAAAATCCTGCCACCTAAACCCACTGAGCGGGTTGTAGGCGTCAAGACCAACCGGAGCGGCGAGATCAGCAGCGTCCACTACACTACGGAGAAGGAGAGGCCCCGCTTCGAAGGAGTTAGGACAGAAAAAGTTCGCTTCATCCCACCAAAGGAAGCTCCTAAGCACGCTCTCAATTCGTTTGAGACACCACCGAAGCGCCGCAGGACCATAGCAGATGTGGATGAGGACATCAGGACAACAAATAGACATATTATGGAACTTCAGTCCACAATTAGCTCCCTTAGTAGGCAGGTCTCCAACCTGAACACTACTGTGCTCGCGCTTAAACGTGACCTTTCTGATGCCCTTGCTAGGATCAGGGATTTAGAGCAACACTGAGCTATCTAGATTAGACCTTGAGGCAGTGTGTCTTAGTCTTCATCATTAGATTCAATTAGATTCGATTAAATTCAGTTTAGATTAGTTCGCTTCATTAGTCAGTGTAATAAATGCCTCAAGACAAATAAAGATTATTATTATTATTATGCCTCGTGTATCTCCACTTTATTTTTATGCAAGAAAGCAGGAAATAAGTATGGGGGAATCCCCCCGACATGGTAAATGCACTTCGATTGCACCACTCCACGATTCAGGTACATACTCTATACGCTTTATTTACATATATACAAATACATATTGGGCTGTGTAGAATATTGTTCCTAACATGATAATTTAAAAAGACAAAAATATTTTTAATCATGATCAATCTCACTCTGTGATATTTCTGAAAACCTGCATTTATTGAAAATCATTTTAAAAACCATGTGTTACTCAAGTCATTGTGGAATGTGAGATGGTAGAATATGAGTATCTTATTCTTGAAATCTTTGTCGCTTGGAGATTTTCTTTTCAAAAACTTCAAAAATATAGCTACCATCCTCAATATTTTATATGCCTGATAAACCTAAAAATATTAATTTGCTTTGTATTGAGTTTGTGCAAAACAAGTTAGACCCTTGTTGAGAGATTTATCATGCTCCCAAGATCAAGACATTTTTATTCAGAAAGATTCACTCTTCCAAAGTATTATTGCATTAGAGGCATGAGCTATGCAAAAATATATTTCGAGGAAATAAAAAGGAGCAAGTGCTCGATAACCTCGCAGAAAAATGGACAAGTGTCCGGAAGTAGAATTAGGGGTACCTCAGTATCCACCTGAAAAAAAATGAGATGATAAAAATATATATGGTAAAAAGAAAATGATAGCCCATGGTCCCTCTAATAAGCAATATGCCAGTAAGAGTTGACAAGTTTTAATTTTCAAAGTCTTTGATCTAAGAGTATGGCATTCCTCTCCTCGGATCCCGTTTTGACCCAGGCAATATATGCAAAGTAAGTATGCTTGAGAATTTCTACAAATTAAAACAGCCTCAGTGAGATATACAAAAGATAAATGAGTGATCTGAGAGCCCCTATGAGGATAAAGGTATGCTAAGTTTTCTATTAAAAATATATAAAAAACTCCAAGTGACAGGGTTGAGAAGAAGAAAGGATCTCTACTTCAACCATATATTTCCCTGACTACAGTGCACAGTGGACATTCACAACACCCTGCAGGTATAAAAAGAATGCTTTACAATGTTTCAACCCCAGTTATTTTTCTGAACCATCCTTTTCTCGAGGACGAGTAAAAGTCTAAGTATGGGGGTGTTTGTTGACGGTTCTTAAGTATCAATTTTAATTATCCAATAAATAAGGAAAAGGACCTATATGCAAGCAACACCTAGAATTAGGGTTTGATCTGATAGAATTCCATGAGTTTTGTTGTTTATCTGTTTCTGTAGGGGGTTATCAGGAAATACAAAGGAAAGGCCCACACGTCGGAATTACATAGAGATATTAACGTGTTCACCGATTTTCTATCATCTAGAAGACTCCAGAAGCCACGGGATCGAACGGGAGGCCGAACGGGCCCGGGACCAGGGCGCCCGCCCTGGACCCTGGGGCGCCCGCCCTAGGTCTGCAACCAATCAGGATGAGTCTCGCGGATTATGCCCCACCGACCTAAAGGATCAAGGAAAACCGTGCGATTAATGTCGGTTTGATCCAACGGCTCAGGTTCACTTGAAGGGACTATATAAGCAAGACCCCTGGCCCCTGGAGAGGAGAATCCAAGTCCATTATTTTCATATTTTCTAGAGAGGATTCAGAGAGAGAGGTTCCCTTAGGGTTCCCACCTCATTAGGGCTTAGCATCCAATGTGAGATTAGACTTAGTTCTTCTAGATTGAGAGAGATAGAGTGGAGGTATAGATCGAAGGAAGCCCGGCCTGTCGGTGACTACTTCGAGGTTGTACCTGCGGGATCAAGTTCTCCTAACCTGAGGCTTGCTCCTAGGATTCTTCAGTATTTCGACTTCTAAATTCTAGTAAGTTCTTTGTTTTATTGTTCTTTGGTTTATGAGTTTACTTTAATCTCTTCGCGTAGAGTTTAGAGTAATCATCTCTAGCGTAAACGAGGTGTTTGAGCTAGGATACTCATAGATATCCCCTGTCTAGCCGGACCGTGGTAGTAGCGAGGAACGTGACATTTCCGTAGCTACCTTTGTATTCCATATCCTGTTAGCAGGATCGATAGGGTTTATAGGTGCGGGTCGAACATCCTTTGAGGTGTCTAGATTCCGTGAGCCTCCCCAATAGAGCAGTAGATCATCCTTACCAAGGTTAGAACGAGAGTGCAGTTGCAGTCTTCTCTATACATCGCTCACATCAAATCACAGTGGTTGTAGCCTAAAGGTTAGTAGTAATAGATTTGGTTAGTCAGATGCACGCTTTCTCCTAGTGGTAAAAAAATAAATACGATACTCTGGATAACATCCCGGGTGAAGTGCTCACCGATATCCGTGCGCTTGCGGATCATTTCCTAATTGCGTTACCAAATATCAACAACGAGCTCCATTCATCCAAGCAGTAAGGTGACATTACGCTAAATGAACATGTTGCAAGTGTATGTTTCAAGTGTTTCAGTTGTTTCAGAGGTACCTTGCAAGGGTTTCGTGTGGATGTTACAAAAGTAGATCAGGATGTTCCATATGTTGTAAGGTTGTACACTTATGTTGCAAATGTTTGTTCCCAATGTTTTATTTTTTTCAGATGTATGTTGCAAGTGTGTTTATCTGGATGTTGCATATGTTTCACACATAAGTTATAAATGTTTTATTTGGATGCTGCGTACGTGTTGCAATGGTTTTCAAGTGTTTCATATGTTTTTAGCAAGTGTTTCAGACACATGTTTCAAATGTTTCATCTGTCTTTGGACGTATGTTGCAAATATTTCATCTAGGTATTTTAAAAGCAGATCAAGTGTTGCACATGTCACAATGGCGCCGGTGGCTGGTAGACAGTGGTCTACCGCAAGGCTTCGACTCTTACCTCATGCCTTCCTCGCGTGGCGCGCCTTGCTCTCTGCTCTCCCTCCCCTTCCTTCCCTTCCCTCCATCTCACCGCGGCAGTTTGAGCTCGACGGGGAACCCTACCCGATGAGTACGCAAACGCCCACGGTGGTAGTGGCCCCGGGTGGGCCGACGGCGGCGCAATGCTCGCATGGTGGCCTAGAGCAAGCTGAGGTTTGCGCCATCCGCTCGCTACACATGGGAAATAAGCAGTAGCGGGCGACCGAGCGCTAGTAACACCCTAAATGTTAAATACTATTTACTATAAACTTGGTTAAACTTTAGATTATCCGACTGACACGGATCTCATAATTACATTCTTTCGTGGACGGATAGAGTATCTTTTTGGAATAGAGGAGAGTATATATATATATATATATATATATATATATATATATATATATATATATATATATATATATACTCCCGGGAGTAGTTACTCTCATCTTCAATAATGCATATTGCGTATGTGTGCATACTAATTTATTAGTTTGAATATGTTTATATACTCAATTTAAGATACTACAAATCTTACTACGCGAATTTTTTTAGAGGATCCCGTGCTTTTAAATATATTACTAAAGTGCCACTACAGTAGTATATAAAATAAGTATAACCACATACTCTATGTATACATGCATACTTGACATACATACTACCCTAGATGGTCTAGTATGATCGTATATTTCGTCTATATACACTTCGTCTAATATACACTTCCTCCGGTCATATACACCCTAAATCTAGAGATATACACATGGGAGTAACTACTCCCTAGGAGTAGGAAATAATTTCCTATATATATATATATATAGTAAATAGCTCGATGGATCACGTACACAAGTTACAAGTTATTATTAGTTAATTAACGGCTTAACTTTTTTCAAGTTAGTATTTTCGTTTTGTAGGCGTCAAAACTTTAGAACAACCAAGAATTGCACTCTTTTTTCTTTATGGAGCAAGTAAGAACTACTCCTACAAGTTGGTGACCGCCTCCGTAAATCGTTTTACATAGGCAGGCCTCTAAAAATGGAGGCCATTTTTAGAGACAGACCCCTTATGAGGCCCACTTGTGTTAATATGGCCGAGGCTATGTCAAGCCATCTACGGACCTTATATAAAAACGGGAACTTAGGGTTTTAGCCACATAATCTCATAGACACACACTCTCTCTCTTCTCTCTGCAGGCAGAGGCGGCGCATGCTCGTTGGCCGCGCACGTGTGCGGGGGCAAGCGGAGCCCCCTCCAGCGGCACGGCACCCTCTCTCCTTCCTCCGGCGGCACGGCGCACATGGCGACCTCTCTCTCTCCTCCCTCCGGTGACACATGGGGTGAGCGGAGCCCCCTCCGGTGGCACATGTGTGGGGCCGCGGTGCATGTGGCTCCCCCCTTCTCCTCCCTCCAGCAGCGCGCACGTGGTGGAGCCAGATCCGACAACGGCAGCACGCGGGGGAGCTGGATCCTGCGGCGGTGCGCGCGGGGAGGCCTCTCTCGGCGGCGGCAGGACGCGTGAGGAGCCGGATCCGCCGGCGGGGCGCGCGGGGAGGCCTCTCTAGGCGGTGGCTACGCCCGGGGGAGCCTATCCGGTTGCAGCGTGCACGGGGCCTCCGACGAGGTGGGGTGGCGTGAAGCAGGCGGGCTCGACGGTGGGCTCCGAAGCCGGCTCATCGGCGGGCTTTCACTTTTTAAATGTTTTAATCGATTTTCGCAGGCTGGCACAGGATCGCCTAGGAAAAAAGTGATTAATGCAATTGATTTGGTCCAGGCGGATATCCGCCTCGGAAAACCGAAAACACCCGCCTACCATAAAATTACTGTATTAGTGGTACCAAAAGCGTGCCGCGTGCGTGTTTGTTTGCACAAAACTTGCATATGCGTGCACGCACGCCATCTCGATCGATCGTACAGCTAGCCAGCTACTACTAGCGTACAACAGCAGCACCTACCGACTACCGTGTGCACAGTGCGCACACTAGCTAGCATGAAAGCTACAGGGTCAGCACTTTACCACGGTAAAGGGCAGGGCTTCTTTGACCTAGTGACTGTGTATATCAGTATATATGTACCACCACTGTTCAGTCGTTGATTAAGCTAACTTTCTTTATATAAAAATGAGTATCAATATTTATATAACACAAAATAAGTATACATGCAATTGAAAATAAATTTTATGACCAATCGAATGGTACATATTTGATACTTCTTCCACTCCAAAAAGAATGCAATTCTAAATTAATGCTAGTTAAATGATTTAAAGGTAGTCAAATTTATACAAAAAAAATATTTATAGTTATTATTACTAAATAAGTATTATTAGAGTCGTCATAAAAAATTTCATAGCATATCTATTTAGACACATACATATTAAAAATATTTTATATAAACTTTAGTTAAAATTTAGTTTAACTTTAACCAGGTGAGTGATAACTTGTACAAAGCAATCACGCTTGCACGCCGGCCTCTTCCCCTATGCAACATGGCAGTACTACCTCCGTCCCATAAAAGATGTAATTGTGGAATAGTGTCCAGTCAATCTATCTTGAAATTTTACTAAAACTATATAAATGATATTAATGCTTATCGTACTAATATAAGTACCCAAAAAGAATGCAAATCTAGGTGTATTCTCAATTAAAGTGTCTAGAATTTGACCAAACATATAGATAAAAAATATTAATATTTATTATGATGCCAAATAAGTATATTTTACGAATGGGCTTGTGGTGCAGCGGTAGGGCTGTCCAGTGAGACGCAACAAGAGGCTAGAGAGCCTCTCAATCTCTTCTTTTGCGTGTATATGGACACACCGCGTATCTGTGCATGTGGAGTGTGTGGGTTTTGTACGTCCAAGTTGTACCTAATAAAAAAATAAGTATATTGTGAAATATGCTTCATAACCAATCTAATGGTACCTATTTAGTATGATAGATATGAGTAATTTTTATATAAATTTGATCAAACTTAACAAATTTCTTTTTTTAAGGAAAAGGGTATATAATTGTATTTGTATATGAAATATATTTTTATAATAATATATCTATTTAAATTAAAGTCTTAAATGTCGATTATAGTAGTTTCTATACACTCAGTCAAACTATAGTTATCATCTGACTCTCAAGTCTCACCGAATCTCCTTTGTATTATTGGTAAGTGCATGCACGTGTGATGAGGTGAACCACCTGAAACCTGGTGATGCCTATAGATGGGCAACGTGCCTCCCTGGCCTTCGTGCCTCACCGACGGCCCAGGGATGGCCTGCCGGGCCACTTTTCGTGCGGGGCCGGCCCGATGAGCCCGGCTTTTTTTAGCGAGCCGTGCCAGCCTGAGGCCCACTAAGAGAAGGGAAGGGGAGGCCGGGAGAGCAAGAGGCAGCAGCAGCTCCGCGAGCCGCATTGGTGGCGTGGAGAAGGCGGAGGTGGCCGGTGCCTACGGTGTGGGCGCGCGGGGGCGTGGAGGAGGAGGTGGTCGGCTATCCGGTAGCCACACTCGACGCCTCCGTGCTCGATGCCAGTGCCTGCGGTGTGGCCACGTGGGTCGTGGAGGAGGCGGCCGCTGCTCGAGTGGGAGGGCCATGGAGGAGGAGGCCGGCTGCCGGCGCGCTCGAGCTGCGACCGGACGTGCGGAGGGAGCGACGAGCGAGAGCCAAGTGCGGGTGAGGACTGAGGACTAGAGTGGGAAGTGCAGACTGCGGCGCCGCCAGGTGCGCAAGTGCGGCGTGGGGGAGGCCGGGAGGGAGATGGGGATAGGGTTTTGGGGAGAGTTGGAGCGTGGGCCTTTAGCAAGCCAAGGCCGACAGTGGGTCGATACCGAGCCTCCACCAAATTTCAGGTCGTGCTGTGCTAGCCCGCGTGCCTGGGTACGGCCCAGGCACGGCCTGCTCCCTCGGGCTGTGCCAGCCCGGGCCCGCTGGTCACCGGGCCGGTCCAAAAAAACGGGCCTTGTACCGGGCTGACGGGCTCGGGCTACATGCCCATCTATAGTGATGCCGCATGGCGTCATCACCGATGCATGCACACGAGCAGGCCTATGGGCCGCTATGGCTAGCTATCCGCTATGGCTAGCTATAGGTACCTTTTGGCTGCTGTGCCGATCGACAAAATGCTACCGGGCGAAAGAGAAGCGGCCGGCCTGGACCTGCATGTTGCCATTGCATGCCACCCAGCAGCTAAAGCGACGGCGACGCGAGTACCAATGGGATAGACGGCGGGTAGGCGCGCGACGGCGACCCGCGCTGTGCTGCCAGTGCCAGTGCCATGCCGCGCGCGCGCCCGGCCACGTGCTGTCGGACAGCGACGGCGGAGGACGTCGGGGCCGGCGGGGACAGTGCCATGCCGCAGCTTGTGGAGCGCCGGACGCGCGCGCGTGCGCGGCGACGACGTCCGGCCTACCGCCTGCAGGCCGGCTGCTAGCGTGATAGTGCCTGCTCGGAGCCACGCATGCATGATGATGTGTCGGCGCGGGCCGGGCGCGCCGCGCGGCTGCAGGTGCTTGCGCGTCCGTTGGCGGTCTGGTCGCCCGCCGAAACCGGGGGCTCTCGATGGGATATGGATCGATCGGGTCGTTCGTCTCCAGATATCGCGCGCGCGGCAAGGGGCAGGGGCGGCAGCTGAGACGTCCTTGTGGCTGCTCCGCTGCATGCATATATGCGTATGCGCCTTTGTGGTGGTCTGCTGGTCACCACGGCCACACGGCCTGGATCGATAAATCTCCTTTCCTTGCACTGCATGCGTCTGCATCCATGCATGCCCTACCGTGAATGGACTAGTGCCGTGCTATACCCGGCCGTTGCACCCGGCCGTAACCTCAACCACCGTGCTAGCTCTCTCCATCGACCATCGCTCTACGCATATATATACGAGGTACTATGTATACATACGTTCCAACAACCGCTGATGATATATGGCCGCCTCGGCCCCGGCCAGCCACACATACATTACTCCATAATGGAAGCATCACAAGTGGTGTGTGTTCGCGCGCGCAGCACACGTACTGCCCCCACGTTGTACATATACGACACGTGTGGTCTGCAACCGTGCTGTATTTTGGGCCATATGCATGTTCAACCAATCCATCACTTGGTACACAACTACACAAATGAATTTTATGAGCGTCTCTCATTTTTCAACAACGTGATTAGTAAACCGTATTTAATTTTTTTTGTTACGCTGTAGGTTTCAAATCATTGCTAGAAATCGATTTTCAGGAATGGTTATTGACCTAATAAAACCGCCCATAAATATATACTTAGCCCGTTTGGGTGTTGCTGTTTCTTAAAACTCTAGTATTACAAAACCACAGTTTTTAAAAACCATAGGCATGTAATACCATAGTATTTATAAACCACAGTGTTGCGAATACAATGTTGATATGTGCTCTTGTAGTTCGTTTTGTGATGAGTGATTGTCAATGTGATCCACGACCTAGGTTGAGTTTGTGACTAACCATGGTGTGAGTTGGGTTATGCGACATGTCCCTTGGCTTATGGTGTGCAGGTGTGGAGCTCGGAGGCGGTGGTCGACAGCGAGGTGAAGGATAATAGGGACGTGCCGTGCCGATGGACCGAGAGCGGTGAAGAATGGACGTGAGGCTTGGACCAAGGGACTAGGAGGCCAGGTGATCAGCTAGTGGCTGACATCTAGGACATCGACAAGCGCAAGTGTACATGGGAGTGACCGTGTTGACCGAGTCAAGACGGCGGACGTGCGAGTTGAGCAGGGCTCAGGAGGACTTGGCGGACGGCCAGTCGAGGACGGCGATGACACGTGTCGAGTTGCGGGGGACGCGTATGGAGTATGCTACTCACGAGCGGTTTGTTGGTTTGGGTCTCAAAACCATCGGGTGGACGGGTTTATGGATTTGGGCCTCAAAACCCGGGCAAAGGTTCCAAGGAGGAATGAATGGCACGTGGCGGTATCGAGGAGTTCACGTCGAGGTGAAGCTATCTCATGAAGGGCGCGGTGGTCATCAGATGAAGATTACCTCGAGTTGGACCATAACGTCCTCGGGTTATGTGGTTCGACTCAAAATATCTAAGGGCAAAACTGAAAATGTGTAATAGCTCTGTTAATTAGGATGAGGGAGCCCCCATCTCTCTCACCTCTCTCATTTTTTCTCTTTCTTCCTTCCTTAGTTTTCCCATCCCCTTAGGGTTTCTTGTGAGAAAGGTCCACAAATTGGTGAATTTGTGTAAGAACCAAAGATTGCAGCGGGAATGGAGGCCCTAACCTCCTCGTGTCCTTCGGGATTCGATTTATGATGTGTTCTTTGTGATTTGCGTTTTGTTCTTCGCGCTCTTGCGTTTTTCCCTTTCTTCACGTCGTTCTACCTCTCTCTGTGGTTGATCTTTTTGCGAACCGTTTGTTCCGTGAGGTGTTATGACTCCCTAGGAAGATTTCCACCGAAGGGTTTGAGCTAAATCGGGATGAACACTTAGATCGGACGATTTTTATTTTTGGGTCCTTTTCTTTGTTTCGAACCAAGATCCTTCGATTCCCGAAGTTGTGAGGCATGAAAGACTACGATTTTTATGAAGTTGAAACGGAGGAAATCGGGTGTTTTTCGTACAACTCGTAGCTGTTTTCGGGGGACCGGACGATGCTACAGTAGCACCAGAAGATGGTACAGTGGTAGCACTGTGTCCGGTCATCTTCTACAATGTCGCGTCTGTGGCTACAGTGTCATGTCCGGTTATTTGTGTTTGTGCGCTGTTTCACCTTTTTATCCGTTTCAAATTCTGCTTTTTGCGTTGGTTTGCTAGCGGTGAGTGGATCTTTTGTAAGCATCTTTGTCACTTGTTGGCATAGGTTCCTGTATTGGTCTGCTCGGCCACATTCTTTCTCCCGATTGTTCAGCGGTGTTTTTGCGTATCGATTCTTGAGTATCACGTTGTGTTTCTTAGAGACATCTAGCCTTCCATAGGCTTGCGATTTACTCACCGGCGTGGGTGTGCTTTGGGGATTGATTTTGGGACACAGACCAATTTTTTCTGAAAAGAAATTTGAGGCTCCCATTCACCCTCCCTCTGGTCGTCACTTTCGGTCCTTCAAGTGTTTCTCTGTTTAAGAAAAGCCATGAGGTGTTTGGCTACACAACAATACGTTGCTTTTAAAACTAGTTGGTTGTGTCTATGCTGCTAAAAATAGCATGTATCCCTAAAAATAGCAGTGAAAAAGAGACACGCCATCAGAGATAGACGCGTGTCACCAAGCTCTGTCAAAAATAAAGAGAGTTGGGACCAAGTTTTTTAGACTTCAAAAAAAACTGTGGTTTTATTAATACCGTGGTTTCTAAAACTCCAAACTAATTACATCCAAACACCTTCTTTCTTTTAGATACCTAGGTATTTTAAAAAACCATGGTATTGATCTAAAACTCTAAAAAAAACTTTGAATCCAAACATGGCCTTAGCTTATTTCCATAGGCAGATGACATAAGACAACCGTCCCTATAAAATCACATTTTCTTGGGCGGTTTCTTATGCCAATCGTCTTTGCAAATGAGCGGATTTTTAAGGCGGTTGTCAAGCAACTAAATTCATACAATTTTCAAATGAAGTCGGATGTGATGACAAAATGTACATCACAATTGTAGTGCTTGACAAGATCTTGAACTTTGTTGCTGATAACTTTTTTATTGGAGATATTGTTTAGATGTCTATATATATATATATATATATATATATATATATATATATATATATATATATATATATATATATATATATATAAAGCTCTCAAGATTTGAAATTCTAATTTTCAAATGACCTCAGATATATCAAAGTTGCAATATTCGACAATGTTTAAAACTTTGTAGTTCAAACTTGTTTTATTTAAGATTGTTAGTGGTCATAATATTGAATATTAGTTTTATAGAAAAATAATATACAAAAGAATAACATCGTATACTTAGTCATGAATGCGAAGTTACTTGTGACACGTGGTCGTACGGTGGCCACTTGGACAAAAAAAATAATTCATTTTTTGTGCAGTTTAATATTTCTGTGACTTTTAAAAGATAATTTTAGGTACAGTTCAATAGGTCAACCACCCCTAAAAATTTTTTTTTGGAGATGGTTAACTTAATAAAACCGGCCCTAAATTTTATTTTTAGAGGCGGTTTTAAAACCATCTCCATTTAAATATCTCATTTTTGCAGTTGGTGTGATATAGTAGTGTTTTTTTAAACCGTCCTTGAAAATCAATTTTAAACGTATGCAAAAATCGTTTGCGTTGTAGTGGTGCGTACGTTCTAAGAAGAAGATCAAGGACCACAATGTACATGTACAACAACTTTGCACTATGCATCTTTTCAAGGTGCACGTCAAGTCTCCGCACGGCGGCTATTCGAGTTGCTGTTGTTTGTATGTAGACGAATCTTGCCAGTAAAGCATTAAGTATGCATGCATGCATCGTCCTGCATGGTCCATCCGTCCATACATGGTACATATTATTCCAGTGAATTCATTTTGAGATTCCGCACTGATTTGTGTATGGCGTAGGGCGTAGGCTCCACCAAGTCCCAGCTAGCTTGCATTCCCCTATCTTTATCGACAAGGAACAAAGAGAGGCCATTAACCCTACCTAGATAATTTTCCTCAAAAAACCCTATTCGGGCCAAACCTGCAGTGAAAACCTTGCTGCGAAAATGAAATCTGTAATAGTGCAGTCCCTAATGATATGATGTAAGAACTGTCTATCCCTGGTTGGTCATGCTTATTTTAGCTTTGACTATACATACATAAAAGAATGCTACTACATATATCTATCATAAAAAAAACTACATTTATAATATTCAAGACCATGTTGATGTCCTCATAGACACGTCGTTTAGATAATCAGACGTGGTGTTATTTCCAGAGTTGTTCAAAAGGTACAGTCCCAGACAGCTTTTTGTGCAGAGATAATGTCACTGGATATGATCACTCAAAGATGTAGTCCAGGACGCAGAGGGCCCTATATAGAAACATAAGTAACTAACTTGACATGATGCAAAGCAAGCAACTGAATAAAGCAGGAGGGAATGTGTGCGTGCATGTAGTTACATGTGCAAGTGTGTAAAGCTAGCTCTAGCGCCCCCACGATTTGTCCCTTATCCAACGTTTCTAGCTAGCTATAGGCTCAAATGCTCAAGGCAACGATACTATCACACCAGCAAGCACCCGGCAGCCTAGCCTTTTGCATCGTCAGTGCAGCGTGTCTGCGTGTGCCATGCCATATATTCTCTTGTTCCATCACTGCAAAGGCCCCTCATGCCCAAGAAAGTTGCTGAATTATATCGTCTATAGATCAGGCTCTTGCTTGCAGCTATGCTATTAGTTCTTGACATGATGCATCCTCGATCTATAGATAGATCACTGAAATCTTATGACTGGTTGCTATCTATCCTCTTGACATTGTTGCTAGAACGTACTTAGAACCAGACTGGACAGACTAGTATATATTCACGATTGCGATGCGATGACGAATCCTCTTGGCATTTTGATTGAATTGAATCTTGAAATTCCTAGAGCTAGCTAGGAGTCACTCTCATCCAATCGCTGCCGCATTATTGTGGGCACAACTAGTTTGATGTGGCTCTTATATACCTTATTCATCAGAAACTCAATTTCCCAGCCAATTTCAGCAGAGAGAACATGATGTGTTATTGTGGCTATCCATGCACGCATGCTCCGAGACATAGGAGGGTACGAGTATGACTTCACCGTCCATGGAAAGCTTTGGCACCGAATGAGGATCATTTCACAGTTATATATACAAGAGCCAGCGTCAAATTCCCACTGACATATATACCGATTGAAATTGAATTGTCAAGTATATGTATCAAAATCATGTTTCCGGTAGTGATAATTCCGTGGGACCTTCAGCAGTCATAGCCGTTTTTATGGTTGGTTGGCCTTTTGTAAAGACAGAGATGTTACACGGATTAAATCACGAGAAAGTGACAAGCAATGTGAACGTATCAGGTGTTCATACCAGGAAAACAAGAAGCAAAACTTGTGGGGCGGCTATCACCACGATGGTACTACTTATATAGTTATATATATGCATGCTGTGGTTTTCAACTGGACTGCAAATGGACTTATATATGCGCATCAATTATTTCGCCGTGCGCTGAGGATATGCGAGAGCAAACCCTGCGTTTTCTGAACTACAGTTGGATGATGTAGCCATGCATGAAAGAAAGACGAAATGTAATAACTGAACTTTCTGTTGGTCTAGTTTGCCAATTGGTGTAAACCAAAATTGGGTTTGGTTTAACCTTTCCACAAATTTCAGAGAGAGCGATGTCGATGAAAAAGGTAATCAAATTGTATTGGAGAATATTTGCAGTATTGCTACCTAGCAGAACGCAAACAATACCAGCAGCTAGCACTAGAGGAAAGCTTTGGTAAACAACTCTTTTATCTTAACACAGAGATAGAAGATCATTTTTTTTCCAGGTCGTTGCAGCACGTACAGACACAAGGAATCCACTAGAACACAACAACTGCAGGGTTACTGAATTAAGGAAATCAAAGGACCAAGGATCTAGTAGTAGTAAAAACCTTAGCTTTCCTTCTCTTTTTTCCTAGGGGACAGACAGACTGATCAAATCATCTTTCCATCTGCACTTGGACACTTTTAATTGCATGCATCAGTAGCAGTGTGCCCTGCCCTATCTATCTGCTTGCACTTACTACTAAACATGACAGGACAGGCATTTGCACTACTGCCGACGCCCCCCTCTTCCCCATCATACTAGGGATGGCATGGAATGGAAAGGATGGTCCTTGCAAGTCAGATGGCCTACTACAGTGGTCATGAAAAAGATGCAGTGCAGCAAACCCATAAAGGAGGGATTAAAGGCAGTGCAGCAACAATGCAGTGCAGTGGAGGACATGCATGCATGAATGGTCCTCAGTGTCCTGATGATGCAATGCACACACACACACTAGTACTTGTCTAGTGCCCTTGAACGGATGGGAAATAAAGCCAAGTGGCCTCCAGACACACAAGAATATAATCCCACGCTAACAACATGCACCCACACACAGCTCAGCTGCATTTGTAGTTGCAGTGCAGCCTCGATGGATACACACAGCAGCTAGCTAGCGTTGCTTTGCTTGCTTGTTGCGACGAGATGAGATTATTAGGTTAGATTTGATTAGATACCCTCCTGCTCCCATAGGCCCTGCCCTTGCTTGTGTTGTGTTGGCCCGGCTCAGGGCTCACCACTACTGCTAGAGAGAGAGAGGGAGACCTGCTATGCTACTGCTATCTCCTTTCCAGCTCATCCACTCATTTGCTTTGCTGAAATGAGAGGCAAATGGAAAAGCAATGCAAAGGCAACCCCATATATCCTAGCTAGTGAGAATCTTCAACAGTGCCATGACATGCTAATGGCCAATTAGTCATGATCACCATCATCATCAGAAAAACAAATTAAAACCAGGGGATTAGCACCAAGACAAGCTAGCTAGAGCGCGAGGGGGCCGGGTACGCTACCTCGCTCGCTGTGGTCACTGCTGGACAGGACACTACTGGACATCCATCGACATAATTGCTTGTATGTACATATATATGACTCCATGCAGATGCATCCGCATCATTCATGTTCGTTCACCAGGCGTGTGTCGTCAAAAGATGAACATGAAGTCTCTCTTTTTTAATTAAGGAATAAAACGTATTCCGGCCTTCCACTTTATTTATTCACTAGTGATTGGGTACAACTGATCAGTACAGAAAAAGGTCCGAACGACCACTCTCCACTGCGGGTGTGTTTAGTTCCAAAAATATTTTGGTTTCGGGTACCGTAGTTTTTTGTTTTATTTGGTAATTACTGTTCAATCATGGACTAATTAGGCTCAAAAGATTTGTCTCGCGATTTCACGGTGAACTGTGCAATTAGTTTTTTGTTTCGTCTACGTTTAATACTCTATGCATGTGCCATAAGATTCGATGTGATGTTTTGGGGTGAAATATTTTGGGAACTAAACATACCCTACATAGAGCACACATACAACAAAGTCATCACAAAACATAAATAACATAAAAAACAAAGACACTTAGATCTCAAAACTTCTTTGTTGCTTCTAACACGCTCTTCCAAAAACCTGTAACAACATAACCTCCAAACGCCTGCATCCATTCTTCAGCACCATTCTCTCTTCCTCTTATAATTGGGACTTTTGTCTGATCCATTAAGTTCCCCTGTAAATTACTTGCAAGGGAACATTGTATCATTTCTACTCAACCACAAAGCCCAGCACAACGCCACCAAACCAAGCATTATCTGGCTTCTCAAAATAAAATTCCGAAGCCACGAGCCAAACATGTGAATATTATTTGTAGGTAGTTGAAAGTTGAAAGTGATGAACAATGCATTCCACGAGAATCTCGCCATCGAAAAAGAGAATGTTTCACTGTCTCCTTTAATATAAACCACAAAAGCTACAGTAGGGTCCCCTCTCCACCCCTTTTTAACAAGTTATCTTTTGTAAATAATATGACCCTCTTTTTTTAAATACCAGAGGAAAATCTTTATTTTTAGTGGGAGCTTTGCCTTCTGGTACAAATCTTTCCCACCATTCGTCTCTTTCTTTGTGATCTCCCTGCATAAAGATGATTGAGTCGAAAATTCAACAAAATGAAGTCTCTCTTGTTGGTGTAACCACACTGAATCCAGCAACGGAACATCAGCAGGCATGTGTGTATCCCTGTCTGTCTCTCTGCATATCATCCCAACATGCACGCCTGCAGCCGTACGTCAGTCGTCAGTTAGGTTACCATGCATGCATGCCGTCGTTCGCCTGAGACAGTGCGTGTGATGCATCCAGTCGTGATAGCTAGGCTGTACGTTGGCTAGAGGCTGTGACAGATGTGTGTATCAGTGTAAGAGATGTTGCATGCATGGCCCGTGTGTCCCTCCCTCCTCGTCGTTCGTTCCTTGCTTCTCGCCACATCACATGGACGACGCTTCGGCGCCTAGAGCTAGAAAGGCCCACGGGATGCATTGCGCCAAGTTTAAAAAGCCAACAATGGAGGAGGAGGAGCCGGCCGGCCGGGGCAGCTGTCGATCGATCCCACCCCACCACGGAAAAGCCCAACCCACAAGAACCAAAAACCTACCTGCTAGTGAATCATGCACCGCTCGAAAGTGGGATCGCAATGCAAGAAATTAAACAGGTGAAGAAAAACAAGATATCTATCTATGACTGTAGCACTGATGGATCATCGACGATGGGACTGATGAATTAGATCGTACGTATAGTAGTATCTGAATTGAAGACGATCAATCGAAGTAGCATCAGAGATCTATTCGATGTCACGATGCATGAGTAGTACACTGCTATTATCTAGAGCTAGTACAGATTGTTGGCAGTGGTTTGGTAAAGTTTGGCCAATAATTTGCTCCCTGGGCATGTCAGTTACAGTGTGTTGGATTATATATTAACGGGTAAACATGCATGGAGCCAATTAATAAAGCAAACCAAAGCATCATCTGGGTGTTGCATGCATTGTTTGTTGGTGGACAAAGAAAAGAGAGGGATATGAGATGTCGGCAAGGGGGTAGGGACAAGACAAGTCACCCCGGCCAGCATCATCATCGATCGGCCGGCAGTTATTTATTCCTCTTATTACTAACACAGAAGAAAAAGATGCAATCTGCCATGCATCATGCATGCCATCACTCTAGAGCTTGGCTGCTTTACATGATTACATCAGATCTTGCTGCTCGTGTTTTCAGGTCGCTGCTCGTCGATCGATCTCGCATGGATGGTTCCAATGCAAGTTTGTGACAGGAAAAACTTTGCAATTCCTGGGTCTGATTTGAGTCTAGTGTTTGTGGCCTCTGAGAAACACAACAGTTGAGCAGCTGTTAAGTGATGTTTGATTTTAGCGTAAATATTACGGGAAATAATAGAGCACTATGTATGCTTCACTGATTGTACGTTTTGTCTATGTTTTTTTTTTTTTGAGAGAGAGAGAGAGACATTGATTGTGTATGTTTCACTACTAGTCACTACAGTCTACAGCTTTGTGTTTGCTAACAAAACAGCACTTGTCATAGTATGGGCCTCGAAGGGGAAACGGAGGCCCATTAGGCCAGTCTCAGTGGGAGTTTCACGTAAGTTTCATTTGCATTAAATGGATTGCCACATAGGCACTTTTGATGACATGTCAGTGTATTTAAGAAGAGAGAGAAGAAATGGGTTTCATCTAGATGAAACTCTCTTGACACGATTACCAACTCTCTATGAGTTTTAGAATTAAATGCCTATGAAACTACGGAATGAAACTCTTCATTGAGAGTAGGTATTTCATCCAAATTTTATTTCATTTCAAATAACGTGGCAGTCTTAAAAACAACGTAATGAAACTCCTTATTGAGACTGGCCTTAGTACGCGAAATCTATTATCTTAACGGGAGTCGCCTGTTTGTTGTTAATAATTGGCTATTTTCAGAGTCATTTTCAATCTTTTTTTGCACTATAATGGGATTTGAAACATCAGCAAGGTGAAGGAGCTCAACGGTCCAGCATACACTCAGAATCATAGTGAGTGTATGATTGAAAGGCCATTGAAAAATGACTGAAAAAACAGTAACGAAAATCAGAAAGCACATGCATGATTGAAAGGCCACATTTCGTGGACCAGAGAATCCCAACACGATTTTCGTTTGATTTGAAATTTGACTGTTGCCGAGAGTTTAAGTTTCATATACGTGTCTAAAATCCAATACAATGAACAAAAAACGAACGAATTTTCAAGTTGAATACAGTTCAAGTCGAATAGCACGTATACGAATGAGTGCCAATTAACGTGGGATTACTATGTTGTCAAAAAAAACGTCGGATTTCTAGTAGCAGTAATTAGCCCAGGCCCAGCTACGGGTGCATCGACATGCACGCGGCAGAGCAGAAGCGCCAGCCATGCAGCTTTTTGGGCCGGATGCACTGTAGACACGGATCACATTTTGCGACGGGCCGTACATCATTTTGGATCACACTGCGGGTCCAAATAAGCCCACCATGAGGCCACAATGAAACAACCAACACTAAAATGAATCACAGTAGATCTTTATCTTAAAAGAACAAATTCAGTCGAGAAGAATCAGGCCAAAATGAGTGACTTGGATAGGCAACAGGCGACCACCCCTCCCCTCCATCCGTCCGCCTCTCCTGCCTCGCCGGCGGCGAGGGGGGCGAGGAAGGAGGATGTGCACTTCCCATCTCTCCTGGAGCGATGCGAAAGGTGGCGATCTGACAACCTTCCGAGGCCCACATCGAGGACTGAAGGCAGATGAGCTTTCGCCCGTGAGGTGAGCATCCCTGTTTTCCACTCTGCCGAGGGATTGGGGAAGGGGATCGACCTCGCCGTCACGAAGGAGCAGGGGAGTGAGGTTGCATGGGGGCAACCGGGGGAGGGTAGCAGACAGAGGATCTCCAATAGGGTGGAGCATCCACGGGTCATCGGTTTTGATGTTCCAACCGTGGGGGGTGCTAGTTCATGTTTGGACGCCGATTGGCCACAGTTGGGGTTGGTTCTGGCGAAGAGGGGTGCGAATCGTCGCCTTACTTTGGCTCTGATGATCTCAAACGAACCATGGGAGGTCGGGGTATCAACCGACGACTGAAGGGGGCAAATGGCAAGTGCGATTACAGCTTGCGGAGGAGTTGCGTCAGCATCTGTTCTCTCCTGAGGATGATTCGCTGAAGCAACTTGATGAAGCCTGTTGCAAATTGGAATCATCCATGGGAAGGATGATGCATGTCCAATGGGGTTGCGCCTGAAACCATCACGAAGGTTTGACCTAGCAGGAAGAGCGGGAGGAAGAAGATGAGAAAACAAATATTCGCTACGACCACTCCTGGATTCCATGTGGGTCTGGGCCTGGTCCAGGATGTATTTTTTTGAGGAAAAAGGTCTAGGATGTATTGGATACCCAAGGGGGGTGATTTCGCTGGATATCCACTACCCGACCCGTCCAGATAAGGTTAAACACTTTGTCCATCTTGCTAGACGGGTCAGATCCTTTCCTCCCCCAGCGCTGCTTCAACACTCATTTGCTCACACAGTTTCGAGGGGTGGCAGAAAGAGATCCAAATCGAGCGATGAAGAGGAGGTAGGATAATTGGATGGACGAGGATGATCTCCTAGGAGCCAATTATGCTCATGAGCAAGATCTACGCTAGCAGTTACAGAGGGGCTCAAGGAACCAAGGAGAAGGATACAAAGGAAGAAGGGTGGAAGGAGCAGGAAATCATGCGTTGGTGCAAGGGGATCATGAAATTGAGAGGTTCAACCCTGGCAGGAGCTGGGGAACCAATTTGAGGCAAATCGCACCCAATACCACTAGGGCAACTAGAACCCTAAAGGTGGGCAAGAAAATCGAGAGCGAGGGCGGTTCAATCCAGGCAAGGGAGCTGTGGGAACCGCCCAGATGCTAATCGAGGCCAACAACATCATAATCCCTGGATCCCTCAGGGTGGCGGCTCTAGGGACATTGAACTAGCCGAAAGCTTGGTTTGAACATTACTGAAGGTAATCGCGCTTCCTCTTCCTAAGAGATCAAATGCTTCAGATGTTTAGGTATTGGCCACTACCAAGTTGATTGCACCAATGACCTTGTGTGTTACAAATGCAAACTCAAAGAGCATTTGGCTGTGGATTGTAAGTCTTCTGAGCTTGTTGACGGTCACTAACACCTATTTTGACTATCAACATTTCACCCAAAAGCATGGTAAAGTGAGGTAAATCATCATCACATGAGAAGAATTATGTTAAAATTTCACCTAGTTCCACTTGTACTTAGAGAATTATTTGTACGTAGGAAATATGACAAATTATGGCTAAAATGGTAACAAACATGGACCATAGGAGCAAGTGGATGTGGCAGGGCCACCTAGGCCCACAGGCAGGCACCGCCTAGCCCACCCTGTGGCCATGCCACGTCAGTGATCCATGGGAGCCACTCCTCAGCCAATGGGAAGCCTCCATTCAAGTCGGTTTGATCAAGGGCCAGGGTTAACTCATGGTGGATTGATGGGCCCATTGTCATACACTTAGAGCTCTCCACCGACTTACCAACTGCCTTACCTGCCGAATTTCACCATGTGCCAACTTCACAACCGCCATTGAGGAGCAACCAGCACCCTTGGAAGCAAAGATGGTGCATCCAAGGGCCGGCCCACCTGGCGCCCCCGGTGGCCACTGACCTTGCCACTGCCTACAAATACCCCCATGCCTCTCTACACTATAAATAGAGGGTGTGGAGCTCGGTGGAAAGTTGTTCCATTCAGTTCTAGCCATTTCCAAGCTCTCCAAGCTTCTCCAGCTTAGCTTTAGCTATAGAGTAGTAGTCTAGTAGTGGAGTAGAGCAAGAGCGGAGCTTCTCGGAGTCCGAAAGAGTCTTCTAGATCTGGTATAGCTCCTTTGTAATTCTTTTATTTTTGCATTACTTTATTCAATATTTATTTCAGTACTTTATTCTAGTATTGCTTGCTGTTCATCATTAGTGAGATTAGGTGCTTATTGTTTGGCATTAATAGTATAGGTTATCTTATTATTAGTAGTCTTTCATTAGTACCGTTTCCATCGTCTCGTTATGGTGTTTTGATCTCATTTCATCGGAGCTCAGATTGAAGTAGTAAGTTTATAGATTAAGCGCTGTGCTTAGGCTATAGATTACCTGTGAATACTGCTAGGCCTCCGGATAGATTGTGGTAGGTGGCAAGTGGTGATAGCCTTGTCCATCCTCTGTATTCCACCACGATAGGTCTAGTTATTAAATCGTAGGGCTCATGGTAGACCTTATCTATTTAGCTCTCCTAGTTGGTAGGCGAGCTATGCCCCGAAGTACTATCACATTTCTCCTAGTTATTTGTTTACCCTTAGTTACTAGAAAGATAAATCGCTCGCTCTCCCACCTAGCTATCTCTAGTTAGCTTGTTAATAGTAGTTAGTTTAGGTAGTTTACCCTCATCCTTCACTATCGTCTACCTATCTAGGATCAACTTAGAACCTACCTTTAGCAAATCCTAGACCTATATAAATTCTAGCCTTCCGTCTTTCTATGGGAAAAATATAAATTTGACACTTGGTACTCACCGAGCGAAGTGCTATGCGATAGTTCTGTGCGCTTGCGGAATCCTCCAATAGTCGTTAAGAAATATCAACAAGTATTTCTGGCGCTGTTGCCGGGGAAGGCAACTGGCCATGGACTTATATTGCTAGATTCGCTAGCTAGGTTTTTAGTTATCCTAAGTAGTTTATCCTTTTTTTCCTCATATCCTATCACTACCTTACATGATCATGGGCGATAAGTCCATTTGTGATTTTTCTGCACCCTCGGCTGCTAATGTAGCCACCAGACCCAACACTATCAATGGGGACACTAACTTTGAGCTTAAGACAACGTTAATTACAATGGTTCAAGCTAGTCCATTCTGTGGGAAAGCCCACGAGGATGCAAATGCTCACCTCCAACATTTCTTGGAGATTTGTAGCACATTCACCATTAAGGGAGTGAGTCAATTTTTCTTCTCTTTGTTAGGAAAGGCTAAGCAATGGTTTTACTCTAACCGCAACGCTATAGATACCTGGGACAAGTGTTCCAACGCTTTTCTAGTTAAGTTTTTCCCATAGGGAAGACTAATGCTTTGCGCAATAAAATCTCTAGTTTTCAACAACTAGAAGATGAGTTGATTCCCAAGGCTTGGGAACGAATGCAAGAGTATGTCTCTGCATGCCCACATCATGGCATGGAAGACTGGCTTTTGATCCAGAACTTCTACCATGGATTAGTGCCGTTAGATAGGAGCCATTTAGATGTTGCTGCTGGTGGTGCATTCTTTTCACTAAGTGTTGCAGATGCAAAGACACTGATCGAGAAGATGGTCTCCAACCAAGGATGGAGCAATGATCGACTCCAACCCCGTAAATGAGGTATGCGTTCAATTAAAGAAATTGACATGTTTGCAGCTAAGATAGATCTACTCGCGAAGTGAGTGGAACATTTTGAGAAGGTGAGTGCCCAAGAGACACTCAAGGCCATGAATTCCCACATGACTTGCGAAGTCTGTGGAGTTGTTGGACATTCGGGCAATTCCTGCCCTAAAACTCAAGAGGGCCTCAACTTCATCAACACCGGCAATGGGTTCCGTCCACAACATCAAGGCTGGAATCAGCGCTGCAACAACCAGAGAGGTATTCTTCTTGTTTGAATAATCAAGGTAATAATAGTTATGCTTTCTTAAAAGATCTTGTTTATAGCAATGATAGAATGACTGATAGTATTAATAAGAAATTACATGCTCATGACAAGATGTTGGAAAACATAAATGCTAAATTGGATGAATTTTCTTCTCTCTTAAAGAATCAACATAACTTTAATAAGATGATAGAAACCCAATTAGTACAAATTGTTGCTGCTATCCCATCCTATGAAAAAGATAGAATTCTTGGCAAACCTGAGGGAACCATAGAAACAACCAACCTTGTTACGACAAAGTATGGCTATGCTTTAAATTCTTGGGGTTCTTATTTATTAGATTCCCCATTTACCATTAAAAAAGGTGATCCCAGTACTCCTGTGATTACTTGCTCCATTGGAACTCATACCTTCCATAATGCTCTGTGTGATCTAGGCTCTAGTGTTAACGTAATGTCTAAAGCAACTTATGATAAATTTGTTCTACACTACCTTAGCGCCAACTTCAGTTTACTTACAGCTAGTCGACCGATCTATCTGTTATCTCGAGGGAGTAGTCACTGATTTATTTGTTAAAGTTAGGAGTGCTTATGTTTCTATAGATTTTATGATCTTAGACATGGGTAACACCGATGATGCACCTTTAATCCTTGGTTGTCCATTCCTTAATACTGCAAATGCTTGCATATATGTGGCTTCTGGGCCAATCCAATTCCACTTTGATGGAGGAAAATAAATATTTGTTTTTGCCTCTGGACAACCCCTCTTTGATGAGAAATAGGCAAGGAAGAAGCATCCGAAGAGAATCAAGATGAAGAAACCAAAGCTGATTGAAGAGTCGGAGAAACCTGTCAAGAAGAAGAATAGAAAGAGATGGCATAAAAAGAAAGATCCATCCTCAAACTCGTCATCCCCTGATCCTTATCCTGATCCTGATCCTGATCCTGACAAGGCCTCCGAGGTGGAACAAGAGAAAATGTCTCCACCCAAGGACGAATGACCTTGAGCTCGACAAAAAGGTAAGTTTTCTATTCCTTACATTTATTTACTACATTTCGTTAGTTGTATTTCATTTCCAATAAAGTTGCTTCACATTGCATGATAGGTTAGATGCATTTAGCTACTCTATGTTAATAAATAAAGTTTGTAGTAGCTAATGCTTGATTCGATAGATATGCATTAAAGCAACATATATAAAAATAAATATTTAATAATCATGAATAAAATTCAGTAGCATTCCCGCTGAATAAGTTATCTAGTAGTTATAGGTTTAGCTAGTTATTTATGCATTCTAGTAGTATTAGTTAATCAATAAAGAAAAGAATCAAAAGAGTCGCCATAAGACATTCTAACTTATGCAAAAGGCAAGCTTGGGGGAGACATCTCTCCCCGCTCAGGTATGAAAATCTTTTCTTTATATTCATGTTTGCTTTCTATTTCAATATTCATTTTTGAGAAAAAAAACTATGCTCCAATAAAATGATGATAAAATTATTTGGAGATGATGAATAGTTGCTTTTGTGATACTTTGCAAAAGCTTGTGATACAACCTTATAGTTCTTAAGTTTTGAGCATGATAAACTTATAGTTCATCTTAAGTTGAATGCTTTCGTGGGTTGCAAATGCTAGAACTAAGAATAGGCTTTTGTGAGATATGTTGTAGTCATGATTAGAGTAAATCTTTGAACCTATCTGAGGAATGGTAAAGATAACCTGGAGTTTTGTTTTGCAAAAATGCTAAACTTTCTTGCTAGAAGTTCCTCAATGGTGATAAATTTCTACCAAAGCCAAATATTTACTTACACATTCATACATGATAAAGCCACAATAAAAGTTGCTTGTTTGTTTTGAGTTTTTTCAAGCCTTGTTGATCTCAGTAGAGAAACTTTTCATGCTTTTTGATCAAGATCACATACACCCACATATTTATGCTATTTCCTACACTGGGGATACGTATCCACATATGCATTCCATTTACTATTGCTCTATGAGAATCAAAGTTACCTCTCTAGCTACCTTACATCAAAAGAGACGCATGGGCTAAAAATGAGAGAGAATAAAAGATCAAAAAGCTCTAGTATTCAAAAGAGAGAGAAAGAAAGTGAGAAAAAGAAAGCAGCCATGCTCTCTCAAAAAGAAGCTAGAGAAGGGAACTTCTCAAAGGAGTACCACTTCCACCAAATATACCACACACATACACATCTTGATCAATTTATATGATTTGTTGCTCCTTGTGATCCAAGTGTTTGACTTAGCAATAGATTTAATTCAAGTAAGCTATGCTTTTACCCCTACCTTGAGCTCCACATAAGCTTTAGGATAGAAATTAAGGCTAAAATTCATGGCCTTGGTGAGGATTTCAAATACCATTGAGTGACTTGATTGTACCATCTAAGGAACTTAGGCAGGTTTTATTTTCAAAATCATTTGAAAGCCTCCAGGAAGTTAGAACTAAACCAAAGTGGGCAAAAAGTATCTATCTAGCTACACTTTCTTGCACTTGCTTGTATCAATGTGAAAGCTATAAGCCCCACATTGCTAAGACTGATGGTGAAATTTTTGAGTGCTAACGTGTTCAACTCAAGAGATAGTATTTGTTTGTATACAAGTCTTTGCAAGGCGTTACATAGTAGCAACTCCTGATCCAACAACCTATTCCATGCTAACCCTGCATCTTTGCTGAGGACAACAAAGGGGTAGCTTGTTGACGGTCACTAACACCTATTTTGACCATCACAATTTCACCCAAAAGCATGGCAAAGTGAGGTAAATCATCATCACATGAGAAGAATTATGTTTAAATTTCACCTAGTTCCACTTGTCTTGGAGAATTATTTGTATGCAGGAAATGTGACAAATTTTGGCCAAAATGGTGACAAACATGGACCATAGGAGCAAGTGGACGTGGTAGGGCCACCTGGGCCCACAGGCAGGCGCCACCCGGCCCCATAAGGGTGCCGCCTGGCCCCACTTGTGGCCACACCACGTCAGTGATCCATGGGAGCCACTCCTCAACCAATGGGAAGCCTCCATTCAAGTCGGTTTGATCAAGGGCCAAGATTAACTCATGGTGGATTGATGGGCCCATTGTCATACACCTGGAGCTCTCCATCGATTTATCAACCGCCTTACCTACCGAATTTCACTATATGTCGACTTCACAACCGCCATTGAGGAGCAACCAGCACCCTCGGATGCAAAGGCGGTGCATCCAAGGGCAGCTGATGCCCATATGCCGCCCCCCGGTGGCCATCGACCTTACCACTACCTACAAATACCCCCATGCCTCTCTTCACTATAAATAGAGGGTGTGGAGCTCAGTGAAAAGTTATCCCATTCAATTCTTGTCATTTCCAAGCTCTCCAAGCTTCTCTAACTTAGCTTTAGCTATAGAGTAGTAGTCTAGTAGTGGAGTAGAGCAACAGTGGGCTTCTCAGAGTCTGGAAGAGTCTTCTGGGTCTGGTATAGCTCCTTTGTGATTCTTTTCATTTCTGCATTACTTTATTCAGTATTTATTTTAGCACTTTATTCTAGTATTGCTTGCTTTACTTTAAGTACTTAGTCATTAGTGTTCATCATTAGTGAGCTTAGGTGCTTATTGTTTGGCATTAGTAGCATAGGTTATCTTATTATTAGTAGTCTTTTGTTAGTACTGGTTCCACCGTCTAGTTAGGGTGCTTTGATCTCATTTCATTGGAGCTTGGATCGAAATAGTAAGTTTATAGATTAAACGTGGTGCTTAGGCTATGGATTACATGTGGATACGGATAGGCCTCCGGATAGATTGTGGTAGGGGGCAAGTGGTGATAGCCTTATCCATCCTCTGTATTCCACCATGATAGGTCTAGTTATTAAATCATAGGGGTCATGGCAGACCTTGTCTATTTAACTCTCCTAGTTGGTAGGCGGGTTATGCCCTAAAGTATTATCGTATTTCTCCTAGTTATTTGTTTACCCTTAGTTACTAGAAAGATAAGTCGCTCGCTCTCCCGCCTAGCTATCTCTGGTTAGCTTGTTAATAGTAGTTAGTTTAGGTAGTTTACCCTCATCCTTCACTATTGTCTACCTACCTAGGATCAAGTTAGAACCTACCTTTAGCAAATCCTAGACCTATATAAATTCTAGCCTTTCATCTTCCTATGGGAAAAATATAAATTTGATACTCCGTACTCACCGAGCGAAGTGCTACGCGATAGTTCTATGCGCTTGTGGAATCCTCCAATAGTCATTAAGAAATATCAACAGAGCTCAAGAAACTTAAGATGTACGGATTTGGGGTACCAGGACAAGGATTCTATGCTTTCAACTTTCCTGAACACAAAGTGAAAATTCGTCAGACTACTAGTTTGTTAACTATGAGAGAGGGAGAAGCCACAAAAGCAAATCTGGATAGGAATTTGAATAACTTAGTGAATGAGAGTTGGGATTTTAGGGTGAGAAAGATACATCCTCAAGAGTTTATAGGGGTCTTTAATAACAAGGGGTCTTTGGATACATTCACTAAACTATCATAATTCAAAATGTCTATATATGGACTCAAGGGAAAGATTGAAGAAACAAATAGGGACCTTGAAACTTCGTTCATTCTACAAACCTTTTGGCTCAAAGTTCACAACATCCCCGATTTGGCCAAAGAAGAAGAGGCAGTAAAGGAAATTGTGGGTTTAGTTGCTGACCGTTTGGTTATTAATGAACTTAGTCTAGTGAGAGCTAGACCTGTAAGGGTTCAGAGTAGGTGCAAAAACCCAGGGGCTATAAAGGGGTCTATTGAAATTTTCTTTGATGGAGTTGGCACTTTCATCAGGTTTGAAGTTGAGGGTGGTAACCAAGGAACTCTCAAAGGGAAGGGAGGGCCACCTAGTCCTGGTAAACCAGATGATAAGGCTGATAAGGATAGAGACAAATTCTCCAAGGGGGATAAGTCCAAAAGAAACTCAGACAAATTATTCATGTTGATTTGGTAGATTCACAAGTTCATACATGTTCTGAAATTTTGCAAGTTGATAAACAATATTCAATCATACATTATCTTTTCTATGCTTTGATATGGTTCATATACATGATACTTTGCACTCATATATCTGATACTTTGCATGTAAATAAATTTGATGATGTGAAAATGTATACTCATGATGAATTATTTGGAAAAATCTCTTACTGAATGTGTTTGCTATGTCATGTTTGATAAATGTGTTGAGATCAATATTATACTTGAGAATGTTTTTAAGATATCATCCATAAAATCTTTGAATAGTCCCTATAGTTGCAAGTTTGCTTTCAATTTGATTGGACATCATGCTGCAAGTAAATTCTATGTTTGTGCTATTTGCATAACTTGTGACAAGCTTGAGGTTTGAAGATAAATAGACTTTACAACAATTCTTGTGAGCCATATTTTTCTGAACTTGGGATGAAAAGGTTGTTTAAGGATTTCTGTACAGAACCAAAAATGCTATCCCCTTGTTCATATATTTTATTGAAAGAAATAAATCTTCTACAAACATGCTCTGTTAGTTCACCCATCTATCATTATTTGGAACCATTGAGTTTGACAAGTACATCTCTAAATCGTGGGATATGAATGTCAAGAATGTTTCATTCTTATCTTTTGATATATGTGACCTTGTGAAAATAAAGCATGATAACATGAATCAAATGATTGGGTTGGAAGAAATTTTTGTGTTCCCATCCTCAAAGCTATTTGCAGGTCAGCCAAAGTTGAGAGAATGTTTGTTACATGGAAAAGGAAATAAAGTGAATATGAGTCGTAATGGAACAAATGAACAAAACAAAATAAATGATTATTGGAATTATCATGTGCATCCACCCTCTATTTTGTCTAGGCTATTTTTAGGTAAACAAAAGTCGTGGACAACTTTTCTTAAAGGGAAGGAGGATGATGAGACTATGTCACACTCCAATTAAAGGACAATATAGAGTGCATACATCTTATGTGCGCCCCAGGAATAGTCACACACATAAGCCGACAAATTAACAGAAGTATCATCACTGAGTACATACATAACGTTATTACATCATGTAGTTCTTACATAAACAAACGGAAAGGTAAATAGCAACTCTCAGGCGTAGTGTCTGATCCACAGGGAAGGACGACTGGTTGACCCAAACCTAGAAATCCTCCGGGAAGTCCTCGTAGAAACTGTCATCTGTTACCCATCCGGGATTTTACCCAAAAACAATATAGCAACAAGTGTGAGTACATTCGTACTCCGCAAGTATAGTATGAGGATTCATGAGGCTCAAAAAGGTTAGACACGGTTGACTGCAGTTAGCATTTTTAGTAGATCAACATTTCATTATTAATCATTATTAAGTTATGCTCAAGCTCCCATTTATCCCACATGATCCACTACTAGATTTAAGAAGAGAAAGCATCAGTGTGATCTCATCATCATAGTTCATCACGTATCAAGTAACCATTTATTCTATGAGTTTTCCGGGCCGCTCGTGACCGTGAGCACGGCTGTTATAACAGTTTTAACACTCTGCAGAGGTTGTGCATCTTTACCCGTGAGTCGTGTTACCCATATGCCCGGGGGCCGTCGACCCCCTAACACTTCCAAGGTGAGCAGGCAGGGTACACTATGAAGCCTTCCATAGGCCTCTTTTAACCAGTTAGGGCCACTAGGTTTCCTCGGCAGGCAGATATAGAGAACCCCCCTTTCGATGGCACAATTCCCGCAGGCTATACACATCTGAACAGAGGCAGTTCTATACCCAACGTGGCAAGCCCCTCTTGCGCCCTTTCGGGTAACCTCTAACAAGTTAGAAAAGATCCTACTACTGAGCCAAAGTCAGAGCCATTTAACTCCCACGGTTACACTGTAAGTCCCAGCTTTTGCCCTACAGATAAGTCCTTACGGAGGGTTTAGGGCAACATGATCAACATCATTTGCTCCATCACCCTATAGTTCCACCATTATCATCATGTTCATCCATTGGTGCCATTAGTCATAGTGTAGATCATATTTAATTAAAGCACTAGCATTCTACCCATATGCAAATAATCCCCATAGGAAATCAAGGTACAGGTCATCAATTTGCTAGGAAGTCCTTATAGTCGAGCAATATTAGACACATGCATAATGAGTACGTTATATAATGAATAGGACAACAAGGTAGGCCCATGCTATACTTGCCTTGGTTCACGAACTGCTGCTGGTCCTGCTGGTCCTCGTACGCGTCCGGATTTCCAATGTACTCCTCACCGTCTGAACTCGAACGACACGAAGTACAACACGCAATTCGGAGCAGACATACAAGCAAAACATAGCTACTATTAGAACAGTACACCAACAATAAATAAATCTGAATAAAATGTTTACCAAAATCATCTACGTCTCACTACGATCACATTGACGCGAATTGCACGAAAATCGGAGCTACAACGCAAAAGTTACGCGCGAAAAAAGGTTCCAAAACTAGCTACCAAACTAGACTTAATTGAGAAACTTAAAAGCTTCTAACAGGTCCATCAGTGGCACTAATACGTAGATTACTAAATTACAAAACTAACGCAAGTTGAACGGGTCGAATCGGAGCTAAAACGACGATTTTATACACGTTTTACTGCAGTGGCAATTCTGTAAATAGATCAAACTATTTTCAGATTTAAAATAAATCAAAATTCAGATTTAATCAAATGGCCGAGGACTGCGGGTTATATAAGGCAAAAACCGAGGGACTCTTAAGCAAAATGACCCGCGAAGGGGTACGGGTGATTCCGGGCCGTTGATCTCGCGATGAACGGCTAGGAAAGAAAGGGGGAGAAGAGAGGGGCGCGGGCCGCCGGATTTGGGGAAGGTCGCGGCGGCGCCGCCATTGCCGGCGACCGGAAGCTCACCGGAGCGGTCGGTTAGGGCCCTACGGTCTACGGTTTGATGAACCGAAGGCACCAGACGAAAGCGGGGACGGTGGCGACCTCGATGGAGGGCATCACACGGCCGAAGAAGACCCGGTGCGACGCTCGCCATGGCCGGCCCGGAGGGGGCTCGCCGGAGCTCGCAAAAACGACCCTAGAGGCCACAAAACAATGAATTGGAGGTGCAGGGAGAGGGAGGGGAGCACGGGGAGTCTCACCACGGCTTCAAACGGGACGGGGACGGCTCGGGGGTGACAACCGACGCGGTGGGGCGGACGGTGCTCCGGTGGTTCGTCGCCGTGGGGCTCCGGGTGCTCAAACGAGTGAGAGAGAGAGAGAGGGAAAACTAGAGATAGGAAGGGCGGAGACGGGGTCGCACTCCCCCTTTTTGAAGGCCGGGCGCGGGGCGACGCTCCCACTCGCGTGGAACGTGGGCGCGGGCGGCAGCGGTTGCCATGACCGAGTGAGAGCGGCTGGAGGTTGGAGATGAGCGCGCCGACAGGTGGGCCCGGACGGTCAGCGACCGCGGGAGAGGAGAGGGGCGCGGCAACGGCCGCTGGCGAGATGGGCTGGGCCGCGGCCCAAGAGGGAAGGCACGGGGAGGGAAGAGCGGGAAAACCGAGCGGGCCGAGGGAGTTGGGCCAACGGGCCGAAATGGAGGGAGGGAAGAGAGTGAGTAGAATTTCCTTTTCATTTTCTAAATTGATTTTCCAAATCCAATTTCAATTAATTTTTAAACCTTTTGGCATTGGAATAAAAAGCAGTCACCACAATAAATAAAAATGCATCGGCATGAGTGCATCAACATGTAACTAACCTTATGATAAATTTTAATTTCACAAAAATTTATTATCTCCTAGATTTGAATGCCCACTCAAATACATATTTAAATCAAATTTATCTATTTTAAAATAATGCAAAAATTAGGGTGTCACAATTCTACCCCCCTTAAGAGAATCTCGTCCTCGAGATTGGATGATGCTTACTCAAAAAGTTATGGATAAGACTTTCTCAGATCTTCTTCTCTTTCCCACGTAGATTCATCTTCTGAATAACGATTCCATTGCACTCTGCACATCTTTATAGTGCGGCTCCTGGTAACTCTTTCTGCAGTTTCAAGAATCTTTACCGGGTACTCCTCATACGTGAGATCCTCTTTAACAGTAAGCTCCTCCAAGGGAATCTGCTCTTCTGGTACCCGCAAACACTTTTTCAACTGTGAAACATGGAACACATCATGCACACCTGATAAACTTTCTGGCAATTCCAATTGATAAGCCACTTCTCCACGTCTCTCCAGAATCTTGAAAGGTCCCACATATCTCGGTGCTAACTTGCCCTTCATATTGAATCTTCTCACATTTCTCATTGGTGACACCTTCAAATACACATATTCACCTACTTGGAAACTCAACTCTCTCCTTCGGGTATCAGCATAGCTCTTCTATCTAGACTGTGCTACTCTCAAATTATCCCTGATCATCCTCACTTGTTCCTCTGCATTGCGTAGGACATCAGGTCCAAACACTTGGGTCTCACCTGTCTGATTCCAGAATAGAGGTGTTCTACACTTTCGTCCATATAAAGCTTCGAATGGCGCCATCTTGAGACTTTTCTGGTGACTGTTGTTGTATGAAAACTCAGCATATGACAAACTCTTATCCCAACTAGTACCATACTGTAAGGCACAAGCTCTCAACATATCTTCCAAGATTTGATTGGTCCTTTCGGTCTGCCCATCAGTTTGGGGGTGATATGCCGAACTGAAATTTAACTTGGTTCCCAAAGCACTGTGTACCTTACGCCAAAAATGTGATGTAAACTGAGTTCCTCGGTCAGATACGATCTTCTTTGGAACCCCATGTAGACATACTATTCTCTCCATATACAACTCTGCTAGCTTTGCACCACTATAAGTGGTTTTGACTGGCAAGAAGTGGGCTACCTTAGTAAGTCGATCCACTATTACCCAGATCAAATCATATCCTTGTTGAGTGCGGGGCAATCCAGTAATGAAGTCCATACCAACTTCTTCCCATTTCCACTCTGGTATTTTCATTGGTTGCAACAATCCTGCAGGCCTTTGGTGCTCAGCCTTCACCCTTTGACAAGTATCACATATGGCCACATACTTAGCCACATCCCGTTTCAAACCATACCACCAATACTTCTCTTTGAGGTCCAAGTACATCTTGGTGCTTCCAGGGTGTATAGAATAAGTAGAATCATGTGCCTCTCGCAGAATCATATCACAGATAGCTTTCACTTCAGGTACACATATCCTTTTTTCAAACCATAGAGTACCATTCTCATCCAACCGGAAACCTGGTGCCTTTCCAACCACTACATGCTCAGCAATCTCCTTTAATTTCTCATCCTCCAACTGACCTTTACGTATCTCTTGCTCTAATGTAGGTTCTATAGCCAATTCTACTACATTATTGACAAAACCCAAGTTGAGATGTTCTATTTCAGCTCGCAACTCTGCTGGTATAAATGTCAACTGAAGTCCGTTGGCATAGCTCTTCCGGCTAAGTGCATCGGCAACAACATTTGCCTTTCCAGGATGATAATGCACTTCCAGATCATAATCTTTAATTAATTCCAGCCAACGACGTTGCCTTAAGTTCAACTCGGACTGAATAAATATATATTTTAAACTCTTGTGGTCAGTGTAGATGTCACACTTATGTCCGATCAAATAATGCCTCCAGATTTTCAGAGCATGGACAACTGCGGCTAATTCCAAGTCATGGGTTGGGTAATTCAGTTCATGCTTTCTCAACTGCCTGGATGCATAGGCCACAACCTTTCCTTCTTGCATAAGCACACATCCAAGGCCTAGGCGAGATGCATCACAATAAATAGAGAAGCTCTTACTTAAATCAGGTAGGGTCAACACTGGGGCTGTTGTCAACCTTTTCTTTAGCTCCTCAAAGTTAGCCTGACATTTGTCTGACCAAACAAATTTGGCATTCTTCTCTAATAGGGCTGTCATAGGCTTGGCTAGCTTAGAGAACCCTTCAATAAACCTTCTATAGTATCCAGCCAAACCCAAAAAGCTACGGATTTCACTAGCATTGACTGGGGCTTTCCAATTCAACACATCTTGCACTTTACTAGGATCTACGGCTATTCCACCGTTAGAGACCACATGTCCCAGAAAAGATACTTCTTTCAGCCAGAACTCACATTTGCTCCTTTTTGCATACAATTTATGTTCCCTGAGTTTTTGTAAGACTAACCTTAAGTGTTCAGCATGTTCCTCTTCATTTTTGGAGAATACTAGGATATCATCTATGAATACCACTACAAACTTATCCAAGTACTCCATGAATACTTTGTTCATTAGATACATAAAGTATGCAGGTGCATTTGTCAATCCAAAAGACATCACTGTGTACTCATAAAGGCCGTATCTGGTAGTAAATGCTGTCTTGGGTATGTCAGATGCACGAATTTTTAGTTGATGATATCCAGAACGGAGGTCAATTTTTGAGAACACACAAGCACCTTTCAGCTGATCAAATAAATCATCAATTCTAGGGAGTGGGTATTTGTTCTTGATGGTGACTTCATTAAGGGACCTATAATCGACACACATCCTTCGTGTGCCATCTTTCTTATCCACAAATATAACAGGTGCTCCCCAAGGTGAAGCACTAGGACGAATAAAACCTTTCTCTTGCAATTCCTTAATTTGTTTCTTTAGTTCCTCTAATTCGTTTACCCCCATTCTATATGGTCTCTTAGCTATGGGTGCAGTTCCAGGTAAAAGCTCGATAAGGAATTCGATGTCGCGATCGGGTGGCATACCTGGCAATTCATCGGGGAACACGTCCGGGAATTCATCCACCACCTGGTTCTCCTGGTTAGCAACATCGCTCAGCTGATTGACGGTGGCGGTAGGTTGAGCTTGCACTTCCACTTCAACACAAATTCTATCACCACTTGGAGATGTCACAACCACAGATTTCTCCTGACATTGTATCACTGCCCTATGTTGCTTCATCCAATCCATTCCCAGGATGAGGTCAATTCCAGCGGTTCTCAGAACAATTGGATTTACCTTGAAAGCTACCCCCCTTAAAAATATACTAGTAGAAGGGCTCCAATAATTTGCTGGCATGCTACCCCCCGGTGAGTTTACTAACATGGGATCCTTCATGGCACACAGGGGTATGCTATGCATTCTAACAAAAGCTTGGGATATGAAAGAATGCGAGGCACCGGAATCAAAAAGTACGGTAGCGGAGATGGAGTTGACGCTAAACGTACCCAGCATAACCTCAGGCGCCTCCTGAGCTAATTCCGATGACACATGGTTCACCTTGCCAGTGAACGGAGGTCGAGCGTTGGGTCTCTGGTTGTTCTGCTGGTTCTGCGGGGCCTACCGGTTCTGCTTCTTTGGGCACTGGTACGAATAGTGTCCCACCTCTCCACAGTTGTAACAGGCATTGGGATTGCCTGGGGTGCCACTCTTGATTGGGGCATTGTTGGGCACTCCCTGACGTGGAGCTTGGTTGCTAGCTTGCTGTTGCTGGGGGCGCTGCTGACTCTGATTACCCAACTACGGTGGGTATTGGGGATGCTGCTGGTACTGGTTCCTCTGGGGGTACTGGCCCTTGTTCCATTGGTTGGGTGGCCCTTGGTTCCTCTGCGGGAAACCTTGCTGCGGAAAGGCTCGCGGGCGAGTGTTGCTACCCGATGCCTGTCCCTGGAGCTTCCTCTTCTTGAGGTCCATTTCCTTACGCTTGTTATCAATTACAATGGCACGGTCCACCAACTCTTGGAAACTGGCATATTTGTTGGACATCAGTTGCAGTTGGAGTCCATCATACAACCCCTTCAGAAAACGGCGCTGTTTGTCAGAATCCCTAGCCACTTCAGCCGGGGCATATCACGACAATTGTGCAAACTTGTCGCGGTATTCCGCCACAGACATGGACCCTTGCTTGAGAGCCCGGAACTCCTCTTGCTTCAGCTCAATAAGTCCCTCAGGGATGTGATAGGACCTAAAGTTCTCTGTGAACTCTTTCCATGTGACCTCTGGAGCATTCTCTGGACGTCCATACTGGAATGACTCCCACCAATCCTAAGCAGCTCCTTGGAGTTGGCCTGAGGCGTACAAGACTTTCTCCAAGTCGTTGCACTGAGCAATGTTTAGCTGCTTTTCCACAGCTCTCAGCCAGTCATCCGCCTCCATAGGTTCAGAGGCGTGTGTGAACACAGGTGGGCGTCCCTTCAGAAACTCACCACGCTTGTCACGGACCTGCACAGGTGGGGGTGCTCCTGCGGGTTGCTCACCGAGACGGTCCATCACGGTCTGCATGAGCTGCGCTTGCATGGCCATCAATTGCTCAATGGTCACCGGCAGTGGCGGAGGTGGGTCCTCCAAAGCTCCGTGTCCACGACCACGGCCACGGCCTCGGCCACGTCCTCCTCTGGCGGCCATCTGTTTCCAAGCAAATGTGCAAACTTTTAGAGATCTCCCAAAAATTTACAAATTATTTACAAAAGGTAAATAACATAATTGAAAATTTCTGGACAAGTGTCTACAACAGCAGACCGAAAACTAGAGTGTAACTCAAGTTCCAGAAATCCAAAATAGGCGTGGCATACATCGTTGGAAAGCTTAAAGAGTCTGCTACAACTTTTGTATAGAACTTTTTCACTGATACAGACGGCAACATCATCAAAAACTGAGCTAAACAATTTCTGTTCTAGGTTACAGACCGCACAGACTTGCCAGGTTGTAGCAGGCATATCTCTCAAACCAGAATTGATAATGAGGTGATTCCAGTGGGAAATGCGAGGTACACAAGTCTAGTTCTTCCCACAAAAATTTCATAATTTTCGGACGTAAAGATTTAGAGATATGAGACAAACATTGCAGACTGCTCTGAGAAATAGCACAGCAGTAAAGCAGAAATTAACCCCAACTAAGTTAAACAAACACTAACTTAAGGTTTTGATAAAAGAACATGTGGACAAGCCCACACTGTTCCAGCAATCACACAAACTCCAAATCATCCAAGTCCATCAACACAACCAACGATACAACGAAAAGTTCACAAAACATACACAAACTTGACACGACTCTCGATTCTAAAACGCATTTAGCAAGACGGGGCTGCAAACACCTAGGGAGCGCGATCCACCATGGTGAACACCCTAGCCTTCTTCTTGTAAAGGGTAGGCTGTCCTAGCTGAACGGCCATCTCATCTATCTGGTTCTGAAGGCGCTTTTCAGATTTTTGCGCTGCACGAAGCTCTTCCCTGAGTGCTTCGTTGACCTTCTGCATGGCGCTGAGGTGCCTCACTGTGGTGTCCAAGGTGGGATCAGAAGCTGGAGGAGCCAACACCGCCCATGTCTTCTCCCTCGGGTCATAGCGTGGGAGGTACCGGTAGCGATCGTTCTGCATATCCTCAAAACGCCTACCATGGTAATGCAGGTACGCCGCCTGCGCAGCATCTTCCATGCTGTCATAGACACTGGCACGCCTGGCTCGGTGGCTATGGGTGGTCACAATATCCTGAGATGGTTAAGTCAGTGGGCTAAATGCATGTCTTGCTTGAAGAGCATATTGCAATGGACGTGTAAGGGCATAGTCTTTTGTAATAGGGTGGCCGAAACTGATGTAGTAATAGTAGTACTTTGTAGTATTATTATTAGTTTGTTGCGACTTAACTTTCGTTGCAGTGGATGTCTAGCAACTGAACATGAACTTGGACTTGGATCTGATCTTGATTTGGGAGATGTATGTCATGCAGTACATGCATGATTCATTTCTGAGTTTTGTTGCAACGATTCAGTTCTTAGTTTTGTTGGATTTATCATATTCATTTGGCTTTTGTTGCCAAACCCAACCAACACTTGGGATGGATGTTGACTGGCTTAGTAGCTCTGCCGTTCTGATATTATGCTACTCTCTCTTTTTGATTCCTTCCATAGATGGTCAAACTCAACCTCGTTTTTTATCGACAGCCTTAACAATAAAATCCTACCTACGGATGATAAAACCACATCATAAAATGCTACGAGGTTGATAAAACTCCAGGGATAGAAGAAAGAGAAGTTCATAGTTCAAAATGCATTCGGGTTTCATGCACCTCCATGCACCTCATGTTCAGCAAATTCTAGTTATATATACACCTCATGTTCAGCAAAACGAGTCAAGGTACGCATCCACCTCATAGTTCAGGAAAACCAGTCAAGGTTTTTGATACTTTTCAGGGCCTAGCTTTCTGACAACCCGTGGCAATAAGCCAACAGCTCCATTGAGGTCGTTAAACACTAGGTTGTACACAATCATGGATGCTAAGTCGGCGTCCGATGCTTGCATTTTTCAGAGAGATAAGGATAACCCAAAGTGTTAGACATAATTCTGCCTGAATCAAGCTGTACAGTGTGATAAAGAGTTACCTGTTTCAACTCATAGTCCACTTTGTGCTTGTCCCCATTATAATACTTCAAGTAGTACATCGTATCAAATACACAATTACGTTCATGGGGACAAGTCTCAACCGTAATAAATGGGAGGCCATCCCAATCAAAACGAGCACTTTTCTTCTCAGTGAATGTGGATATTGCAGCATTAAGCCTATGCCGGATGTTCTTACAGATATTTTTGTGGCGAAGTTTCTTTCCTCCAGCACAAGGATCAAGTACGTCGATCTGTCCAAATGTGAAGTTGACATTATATACTGACCAATGCTGCTCTTTGTGGTAGACCGGCAAAAGAACCTGTACATGTTCAGGAAACTGTAAGAATACCAAGCAAGAGGAAACTGTAAGAATACTAAGCTCGTGGTAGAAGATTGTACTTACATGTCTGCACTCTAGAAATTGGTTAGGCTCGAAGTGCAATTTCAGTTGTTCGACAACGAGATGTGTTGACTTATCAAGCAACAGGAGTTCCTATGAATGGTAAGATAAAAGCAAATAAATGAGAAGATAAAAGCAAATAATCAATATTATAGATTCACAGAAATTTACACTTACAAAAAATTTTGGGTCCAGAATGACCCAGTAACCTCTACTCTCTGTGCAAGAAACCTCATTGCTCATGAGGCACCTCACGTAGAACGACATGAGGTTTGAGCTTACTCCTTTACCAGCAAAGATTTGGGCAATTTCATCTCCAGATAGTTGCCAGGCACTCAAAGTATCACTTTCATTCAACGGTTTAATGAAAATTTGGCTGGTATAAATGGGAAGTGGAAATAAATTGATTATTATAGGTGCAAGATTAAAGAACTACTGAACTAAAATGTGCAGGTATTGAAAAAAAGTACCTCTTAAATGTTTCACTGGTGACTATGAGATCCATCAATTGCCTTGCTTGCTCAAGGGGTGGTTCTTGACGCCCAGAATTTCTCAACTCAAACGGGAAGGTGAAATCGGGACGTTGTCTAATATGCAAGTCATTCCTTAAATTTGTTCCCAATTTTCCTTTTTTTTGTTTCCCGTGCTTTGTGGATGATTCTATTTTATCAGCATCAGACACAGCATCAGACTCCCTGTCGTGGCGATCAGACTCAGCATCAGACGCAGTAGGAGTTGTATTTATCGACTCATAGGCGCCACTGCTCCATAGTCCCTCATCATCATCAAACTCCAACCGGGTCCCTTCATCAATGCAGGGCTTATTATCTGGATGCTGTAGGAGGAACATTGCAAGCCACCGTCGGTACCAGGCCACCTTAGCCTGCATCGATCATAATCGAGAGCATTCTAGGAAGAGAAATATATGAGAAAGTTGTGATTGTGAAATGAAAAAATCATTGAGAAAAGACAAATGACTAACCTTATTAATTCTCTTGATAGCTTCATCCCCAAAGTTCAAAATGAACTGCAGCATGTAAAGACCACAGTCATACGAATTCCTTTGTTGCAGAACACATATTTCATGTTCAGTCCCAACAAACTGAACATCTTGAGAAGCAAGATGTGTTTGGAGTGAGGTCACCTGCAAGAATGCAACTGTCAATCATGGCAGCTCAAGATTTAATTAAAAGGAACAGCTTCATTGCTGAAAAAATAATCTAACCAAAGATTTTATCATGTTTCTCCTTTCACGGTCCATTTTTAAGGAATCCAATATAGATATCCTCTGCTTCTGAAGCTCTAGCACAGCCAAAGACCAATGGCGGCCATCAAGGATTGGAACAAAACAAACCAGGTCCTTGTGGGCTAGTGTAGCTCTTGGAATTTCCCTTGCGAGAAAACCTGTTCTGTTATCCTTTCCCAACAATTCATGCTAGACAAAAAAAAAAATATGGTGAAAATGGAGCATGAGAAAGCATAGTGGTACGTATTCCAGATATAGAAAAGTATGACAAAGCATAAGATATGGAACTTACAACAGCACCCTATGAAAGCATGACCTTGTCTTTGTCCTTCCAGTCCTTGTTCCACAGATATGCAAGGCTATCTACAATAAAGTTTGATAGCTCGCCAGTTGGTTTGAGGGATTTTACAAATTCAAACTCACATATTTGTGTCCTGATATGTCCATTGCAGGAGTGATCTTCATGTTTTCAATGACCTCTTTGTCCTTGTCTTCCATAACAATCGTATCATCAGTAAACCGGGCTTTAGATTCGATATGTTCAGCATAAAACTCATTTGTCTCTCGAACTTTTTCCTCAAGAGACATTGCTTGCGCCACTACCGATGACTGGTAGACCCTGATCTCATCGACCTTCTTCTTCACAAAGGATTGATAATCCTTCACTAAAGCATTCATCTCATCTTGGACTTCCGGCACCTTATCCATAGATGCCTGTAGCAAATGGTCCACTGATGGAAGTAGCATGCCCTTGTCCTTACACATGTCCTGTTCCGACTCCTGAAAGAAAAGGGAACAATGAAAAATGGCTGACAACACTACTTTTTAATGAATTTATATTGATTTATATTACACTAATCTGAAGCATGGGGATTCGTCCTTACCCAGCATTTGGCACCATCACGCTTCTTGTCCTGCTTCTTGCCCTTCTTGTCCTCCTTGTCCTTCTGAGTGTTCACAGCTTGCTTTCCTTCTGGAACATATACGAACTTGTCTACATCCCTTGCCTTCTTCAGCAGGTTCACAATTTTTTCTTTGGTGTAGTACTTGATTCTTGGAGTCTCCTTTGGTTCTTCATCCGTGATTAAAGTATCCAGATAGCATATCTAAAGAGCACAGTCTGTTAAACATTAATTGTTCATAGATGAAATTCTTTTAAAGAACTTACAGCTAAAGATGAAAACGGACGGGATGAATCCCGTTCCGTCCGCGTCCATATACCGTATTTTTCCGTCCGTTTTCGTTTTTTGCGGGATAAACGGAAACGGGACCGAAAACGGGATGGGATACACCGAGACCGGGACCGAAAACGGTTGAACATTTTTCCGTCCGTATTACCGGTATCCCGTTTTTTATCGGGATATTCCCGTTTTCATCCCGTTTATACGTTCACCGGGACAAGCGCAGAGGGCGTTGAGCCGAGCTGTGCCGTGAGCGGGTGGTCAGCCAGACTTGCTTCTGCAGTCTGCGCTGTTCGGTTGCATGCAGAACATAACGTTATTCGTAACTCGTACATGTATATGTATTTAACCAAACAAAAAAAGAGTCTCGTACATGTATGTATATATGTTACGCAAAAACATGTGTCAAATGTCTCTTTTTTTCTATGTGCTATGCGTGAAAGCTGCCTACCATAAAAGGGTTAAGCACAAAAAGATTAAGCATGGATACACACGTGTATTTTAGCAAGTGACGTACACGCAAACATATCTGAAAAAAAATGTTACAAAAAAAGTTTAAAAATCATCTTAGCATGATATGTCACTTTATCATAAATATAGGAACAATTTACATCATGCATGCAAGTTAGATCTAATAGGATATGAAAATTAGATCTAATTGGAAGATATTTTACCTATTTTGCTAATATATATATTTCTTCATTCTATTACCTCCTAGAAGGTAATATGCGATAAAAATCATCTAGATCGACGGCTCACATTTATTTGGAAGTACCGTAGCAAGCCCTTTGGTTTGTCATACGTGGCATGTAGTTCCGGCTTAAGTTTTCGCATACCGTTCGTTTCCGTCTATTTTCCGATCGTATTTATCCGTTTTCGCATTACCGTTTATCCCGCTACCGTTTCCGCTCCCGGTTGTCTGGCTCCCGTTCCCGTTTCCGTCAAAAAATATGAAAATGAAAACGGTAGAGCTATTTTCCGTTCGTTTCCGTTCGTTTTCACCCTTACTTACAGCTATGACAAATGTGCAGCCCCAAGCGACACTTGCCGTCTTACACCCACTTTCTTCTTCCTCTCTCTCCTTTTGATGATACCTTCCTTCAGGTGTTTGCAAATGACCTTGGACCAATTGATAGTTTCTATCTTTTGAAGGTCACCACATAAGGTGTTTTCCCCAGTAAGGTTTGGGTCAGAAGATGGCATCAGCAAACGGTTGAACAAAATGTAGAAGAAAACTTGGACTTCCTTCTCACTGCCCTTGTTGTTATCTTTGATCCACTGCATGTACTCCTTGAGTGCCTTAAGACTGATCTGTTTTTTTACCTTACTCTGCCAGGCATTGAGCCTTTCATTAAATTTTCGGGTTGTAGTCTTCACATTTATTCCAGCTGCTTCGAACTCATCAAACATGGCTTTGAGCACACCACTCTTGTCACCAGAAACTGAGTCAGCCAAGTTGTCATTAAAAGGTGTACCAAGGACATTGTTAACAGCCTGTGGGTTGACCAGTACACGCTTTTCAGGGCTAATCCTTATGAAAAATGAATATTCATCCAAGATCCCCTCATCATCAGGCAAGCTCCCCTCATCATATGGATGCATTAACCACAAGAGGAGCTCCCTGGTTTCAAGTTTTTCCAAAGTGTAATCCAACATTGCATCAAACCCTACTCGCCTGACATGTGACTCAGCACCGTCTGACAATGTTTTAGCAACTTTACTGATAGTCTTAAGAGAGGACCGCGAAAGTGCACTTTTATGCTTTGCACCATCCTACAGAAAATTCAATTTCGTTATCATTTTGCCAGAGTCATGGCAAGCATAAAGTATAAAATAAAACTGAGGTTAACGACTGTGATTGATTGCCACATTCACATTGCTGATATTTAGTCACAAACTAACATTTCTACTATATCGATGCACAACCCAATACTCAATAGGAATTTAATTGTGTGTGTAGATATATACTCCTAATCTTCTCGCTAACAGCCGTCAAAGCATCTATTTGGTCCTGGCAGTAAACCAGGCGTATGAAATACCAATACTAATATTCCTATGTGAATGATGCTTGGAATCGCAGAGAGCAATGCGTCCAAGCACGAAGCTGCTTTCTCGGCGGTCGGCGACGCGGCAATGATGCTCGGCCTAAAGGGGCCTGGAGGCTGGAGGAAAAGAATGACCAAAGCAGCAGGATAAGAAGGATAGCGAGCCCTGCACTGCAGGCTGCAGACGCCGAAAGGAGCCCTGCACTGCACTGCAGATGGCTCACTAATGGTGCCTGATCTTAGATTAGTAGCCAGGATGAGCCCATTCTGCTAGTACTACGAGTAATACTTTTCAGTTTCCTGACCTGCATTTGACATCGGCTACCCTGGCACTAGCACTGCTCAAAAATGGATATTTTCTGACCAGCAAGGCAACAACAGTGAGCAAGGCAGCAACAGGGAACAATGCCGGGGCAGAGACAACTGAATACGTATACAATCAGAGGTTGTACGTTGGCGCGGCAAGGCCACGCCTGCCTTTCTAGTTTCCCTATATCCCACCCCACATAGCAGTTGGATGATAAAAACCCTAGAGTGTTGCTGAAAATAAAACCCTCCAAAATTCAAGTTGGATGATAAAACCATAGCTCATTGAAGCTAAAACTCAGTGTCAGTGCTGCAGATAATAAACCCTACTTTTATTGATTGATGCTAAAATTGCCGGACAGTACTTAATCTAGCCCCTCAAACAAACGTTTGATGATAAAACACTCAATGTTGCCACTTTTATTGATTGATGCTAAAATTGCCGGACAACACTCAATGTTGCCGGACAGTACTAACCTCCGCGATGTCGGTGGAAGCCATGTTCGTGGCTCCTTCACTGTGAGATTCATCGTCGGTGTCGGTGGCTCCTTCACTGAAAGATTCACTCATCTCCTCGTCCTCGCGGGCGGCTGGCCTCGGCCTCCTCTTCCTGCCCTCGTCCTCATCAGACTTGTCGGGGTCGTTGGCGGCTAGCCTCTTCTTCCTGCCCATCGGAGCGGAGAGGCGGAGAGGTGGAGGGGCAGGAGAGCAGGCGGACGGAGTTTCGTTTGGCGGAGGGGAGAAGAACAGAACGCTTTAATTATCTCCCTATCGCTCTCTTGCTTAAACTCACTTCACAGTGGGAAAGGGAACCAGGTTGGTGAAGCTTTGGTGAATTTTAAAACGCGTTTTATCAACTTTAGAGAAACTCCCTACACAAAATTCACAAGCCAAAAAGGCTGATTTTTTGCATAAATAATAAATCACATTTAAAAGCATCAAACAACAAAAACCATATTTTTCTTAGTAACCTTAGGGTACCAGGACACTTTCCATAACTTTGCATGAGCATTACACACCCAGAAAAATTATTAAAATTCATTCAAGTATCTTCTAATATAACATGACAACATCATAACTTGAAAAGTACTCAAGCACTAATACCTAAATTTTTACCAGAGCTAATACAAACATGAAATAGCATACCCACCAAATTTCATAATTTTTGGAGCACTAGAACTCAAGTTACAAATCTAACAAGTTTGCATCTATTTTAAAACACCTTTTAAGGGTCCAATTAATTACCTCAGAAATTAACTAACACCTTAGTGTTTTATATTTTTCCTACAAACTACACTTTACAGGAACCAAACAAAATTGGAATCACCTCATTTAGATTTATATTGCTTGAGATATGAATTTTACAAAACCACAAACAAAACTGTGAAATAAATCAGGAAATACAAAAATCAAAAATCCTAAACTGACTATGGGCCGGCTACCCGTTGCGCGGCCCGTTATCACGCGCGCGAATTCACCCAGTCAATGCGGCCCAACCGCATGCGCGGCCCGCGATGGCCGTCCCGCCCGCGCACGCGTCTACCAAGCGGGGCCCGCTAGTCGGAGAGAGGGGAAATAGAGAAGGAAGAGCCGCGGGCTCCGGCGAGCTCCCGCTCGCCGACGACGGCGTCTTCGGCGAAGGGAAGGGTACCAACGCGTTTCGCTCGACCTCCCGCATCACTTGACCCCCAAACCGTGGACTCTACCCGACCCTAGCTACTGCGGCCATGGCAGCGGCGGCTCGGTGGTGGCACGCGGTGGCGCTCCGGCGACTCCGGGAACAAGGTGCTTATGTTAGGCGCGCCATGGCTTCCCGAGGAGGCGGCGGACCTATCTATGATATGGCTACAGACTAAGGTGTTGCGAGTGCGGCTGGCCGCATGAGCACCTCATCGGCGGCCATGGCGCGGCAGTGCGCGGCCGCGTTCTGGCATGGACTAACCAACCCCGACCATAGCATCACGACCTAAGCTTCTACATGCGACCAGGAACCCAAAACAGGGGCTAGCAGAGATGGAGAGTGGCGGCAGTGAGCTGGCCACGGTGAGCCGTCGCGCGGACGAACGCCGGCGAGACTTCGCGGTGGCGGAAATGGCAATGCACTCTTACCTCCGCGCGGTTGGCTCAAGTAAGGGATGGAGGAGGTAGAGGAGTCCCGGGCAGAGCTGTGGACGGTGTTTGGGTGGCTGCAACGTGACGGCGAGCTCGCACGACCGTGGGGGAGCGCGCGGCGGCGATGGCGCCTTGATGTTTCGCCTCGGTGAGCACGGCAAGGGCGAGGGGTGAATGGAGGGAGGGAGCAGACAGGAGGGTGCCGTGGCGACCTTGAAGCCCACTCGCGACTGACCAGTGGGGCCACGGCCGGCGTACGCCCGCCACGCCGTGCCCACGCGGCGGCATGGTTCTGTGACCGGTCGGCCACCGAGCTAACTGAAACTCTGAATCGAGGTCCAATGCGGTGATTGACAGCCGAAGTTTGAGCTTCTATATCTCCTAATCTGGCTCGAGTTAGTGGTAGGTGTTAACAGAAAAATTGTAGAGCTATGTGAGGACTACAACTTTGTCAATTGGAGCTTGGACTGGTTCGGCCTAGTTTTTGAGTTACATGGCGTCGAAGTGGGGTACTTTGAAACTGAAATTCCAAATTTCAGACTTAGAATTTTTCTAAGTGTTGGGCAGCCCCACAAGCTGACTTGTGGGCCACTTTTGAGCATGTTATGGTCATTTTCATGAGATGGCCCTATTAGAACTTTTGTTCCTTATGAAATTCTCTACAACTTTGATTAAGGTTGCTTCTCCATGCAAGATCTCTAAGCTAGACTTTTTAAACAGTCAAACTAGAGCATTTTAGGTCTAAGGGCTTGGTCAACAGCACATAGGAGGGCATTTTGATCAATTCGGTCAACATGAACATTGTTCCACTAATGATCCTAAGTGTGATTAAGGTACTATAGGACATAATTGACCATTGTATACTTTGGTTACACACAAAATCAAGCATCACAAGCATTGAAACAAGGAAAAACAAGTGAATTGCTACTTTTGTTTCCAAGCCAAGTTTCATATGTTTCATGAGTGTGTTGCATAGCACTTGCTAATCATGTTTCACTAATGTGGGTAACATGTCTCAAAAGAAGTTGCACATGTTGCACTTGGGTGTTGCACACTACTTATTTCATAGACATACATAAAATATAAGCATATGTTGCAATGTTTCAAAGCATTTTACACACCTTATAAGCTCATGCATGAATGAATGATGCTTATGCTGATGAAATGCAAATGCAAACATGGAAGCCAAACACCTGAGGTGTTACACTTAGCGCGTAACACCGAGGGCGTTACATAGCTTCTTGACGCTCGACGGCCGAGAACAGCACAGCAACACCAAAGAGCACGACCAAAAGAGCGAGAGCCCGATGTGCGAGGTGGAACGGAGAGCTACGGCATCGAGCTTAGGGCTGGCCAATATGGAGAAAGACACATGCATAGGAAAAGAAAAGCACCAAGAATGTTTTCCTCTGTTAATCAAACAGGATCCCAAAACTACTCCACTAACACAAAAGATTACTATGCTTCCACCAAATATTTGTCTAATAGCAAAACATTATAATTAAATTATTTTGCAAGGTAGTGTTTTTAAAAGAAAAGCTCAATTGCACTATTATGTAAATTGTTGTCAAGTCTTCCGATCAAATATAAGGTTTATGTCCCAAAAACATGTTAAATTCAAGATCAATATAAGCGAACACAAAAATATATGTGCTTAACAAGAAACAAAGTAATTCTTATTATATGTGCTAACATGGTTTGCGTTTTTAGGTCGTGACACCTAAAGTCAGCTTTCCTTTACCAAAAGAAAACATACCAAAGTTTAGGTTCGCATGAGTAATTTTTTTTAAAAAAAATGTGACTACTACAACATATCAAAGTTTTTAAAATTTGTGAATTGAATGATGTTTTCTCTTAACACATTTTCTTACCTTATATTTTTCATGTCCCATATTTTCCTATACCATCCAATCCGAATAAGGTCCTGTGATATAAAAACAAATAGACAGAGAATAATAAGGTAGAGATAATTTGTACTATTAATCAATCACAAAATTGTAAAACTATACCCTATGTTCTTATTATGATTAATTATAATGTGCTATAATTATTTATACCAAATCAAGAAATAAAAAGTAGTAGAAACAACATGATACCACCCTCTTAGATCTATTTTTGGTTGATTGGTTAACATCTCATAAAAGATAGAAATAGAGAACCCCACTTATATATCTATCACTGAAAAGGGAGTGGCAAGAACTCATGTATCTATTATTCTTTTCGTACATCGAGGATTGTAAAAACGTACAAAATTCAATGGTTCAGTCATGTATTGTACTTTATCGTGTGATGGAGTGAACAAGTGAAAATGTACTATAAACCAAGGCTAAAGCATGCATCATGTGAAGTACATAAGCCCAACCGAATGCAAGCTGACTAGTTGAAATGAACTAAACTGGTATACCTCCTACATGACTTAGTGCAACTGGAAGCCTAATATTTAATTAATTAGCACACACGGTAAGTAAAAGGGACGATAAGTAATTTTGTTAACCTTACCAATTTCAGTGACTAGTCAAAAAATAATTAAGAAATATAACTAATTAAGTGGAGTTTTTATACTTCTTTATGTGTCAAGAAAGAAGCAAAAGGATAGAAACAACATCGTACCACATTCTGGAGTGACCGTGGCTTTTTGCCGTCCGGAGGCTCCTTCTTCCTCCTCGTCTTGCTCATCTCACCTAAGCTCCAGCTATAAGGGTTGATGAGTGCTAGCACCTTAAAACCAGTATATACCGGGCATGTATACACTCTGAATCTCCTGCAAGTAAGGCAAGCTCAGGCTACAGCTGAGAAAAAAAAAAAAGAAAAGAAAAGAATGAATGTGAGTGTGTGCACACCTCCGCTCGCCGGCTGGGTAGCCAAAGAGGACGAGAAGGCAGAAACAAATGCAGATGCCAGTAGCCAACTTCGAGCTAGAATAGAGAGGAGTGACAGGCCTCACCCTCACCGGCGGCCACCGGCCAGCAGGTAAGCACCGCTAGCGCTAGTAGTGGAACCAGAGGAAGCGTCTCTGATTTTGGTCTATGGGATGTGGCTTGTGTGAAGAGCGAGCACACACAAATGACACGATGAGGTTTTTAATGGCGCCAAGACTACTCCATAGTCCATACTGACTGGTCGGCCTGCGTACCTACATGCATGGAGGCTCTCCGGTGCATGCTCCGACAAGTGCCTTTGATTTGGGTTCCCTCCACGCCACTAGGCACCATCCAAGATTCTAATCCAAAGGGGAAAGGGCCTGCATTCGGCTGCTGACACATGTGAAACTGCTGCATCGGTTCAGACTGCTTCAGCCTTCGGGGACATGGCTTTTCTTTTTTCCTAAAAAGAAACACTTGGAGGTCCGATCCCATCAATCCATGGCTTGTTTAGATGCCAAATTTTTCTCCAAATTTCATTATGCAAAAAGAAGATTCTCCATCGTATCAAAATGTCGATATATGCAAGAAGTACTAAATGTAGATGAAATCAAAAACTAATTACACAGTTTAGTTGTACTTTACGAGACGAATCTTTTAAACATAATTAGTCAATGTTTGACAAAAATTCACAAATATAAACGAAATGCTACAGTAAAAAAGATTCCACTGTATAGATTTTGGCGGGCCCAAATTGGGCCAACTAAACACGGCCGTGGCGTTGGCGTGTGGTGTGTCCGTCCGGCGTCCGACGCATGCAGCGGCCTCGTCACCACGGGACGCTGCACAGAGTGAAAGGCTTTGTTTAGATACCTAAATTCATCTCTAAATTCCACTCTGCAAAAAGAAGATTCTCCATCACATCAAAATGTCGGCACATATATGGAGTACTAAATGTAGATGAAATCAAAAAATAATTACACAGTTTTGTTGTACTCTGCGAGACAAATATTTTAAGCCTAATTAATCAATATTTGAACAATTATTACCAAATAAAAATAAAATTGCTACAGTGTAACGGGACATTCACTATGTAGAATTCGGATCCCAAATTTGGGATCTAAACGAGGCCAAACACTTGGACGTCCGATCCCATCAATCCATGGCGTTGGCGTGCGGGGTGGTCAGCTCAGCGTTCATTTCAAGACCGTGCAGCTTTCATTCAAAAAAAACAAAACACGATGGCGTGCATGCATGGCAGCATCTGCGTTTAAAGAAAACATGCAGGGGCTGCTTAACGAGCCATGCCCCGCCTGGCCTCGCTGCGTCAGGCGCGGGCGACGACGAGCCCGTTCACGTGGGCGAGCCAAATTGGGCTTGTTTTGGTGAAAAAGTTTTGGGTTCGGCTACTGTAGCATTTTTCATTTTATTTAGTAATTTGTGTTCAATCATAGACTAATTAGGCTAAAAAAATTTGTCTCGTGATTTACAACTAAACTGTGTAATTAGTTTTTTCTTTCGTCTACATTTAGTATTCCACACATATGCCACAAGATTTGATGTGATAGGTACTGTACCACTTTTTAGGTTCACTTTTTATGAACTAAACAAGTTCAAAGGGCTGGTTCGGCAGGTGGAAAAGCCGGCTGGTTTCGGCTGATTCAATAGTATTCTGTGAGAGAGAATAAGCTAAAACATGCTGAAACAAGCCGAAATCTGACCAGCAGAACAGGGCCAAAGGCTGGCACTCGTACATGATAGTGATAGGGTGAAGGCAGTGGTCGCGTCAGGCCTTCCCAACGCTGTTTTTTTTCATAGTAGTTCTAAGGCCTTGTTTAGTTTCCCTCAAAATTCTAGGTTTTTTCACTCTCTCTCCATCACATCAATTTTTAGCCGTTTGTATGTAGTATTAAATGTAGATAAAAAATAACTAATTACACAGTTTAGTTGAAAATCACGAGATGAATCTTTTGAGCCTAGTTGGTCTACGATTGGACAATATTTGTCAAATAAGGCGAAAATGGTACTATTCATCGGTTTGAAATTTTTTTCAATCTAAACATGGCTTAGATAAAAAAAAAGTGCTCTGTACTCTTCGCAGTGGCTTACAGAGGATATATATATAGAAGATGATCCATATTAAAAAAAAGGAAAGTAAATAAAGGTGAGGCATAATGAAAGAAAAAAGTTTTGTGCAAACTAAAAGTAGTGATAATGTGCATTATGTGAGTAGTAGACTCAACATTTCCTATTCTATGTTGATTACTTTATTTGTAATAAAATCACTAAGGGCCTGTTTGAAACGCAGGATTGAGAAACATATGAAAGGAAGAAAACATAGGAATAGAAAGGTATGGTAGGAGTAAAACAGGGGATTAGAAAAATGCATGAACTTTATAAGAGAGGTGTTTGAAACGCATGAATAGAAAAGTAAATATTGAATTGGAAACGAATGTCAAAGTATCTTCTGACCTTGGACGCGTACGGCTGGTCCAGACAAGGCTGATTTCAGCAGGTAAACTAGCGCCGGACCTATAAGCATTCAGCGGATTTCAGTCCAGCTTAGGACCTGCCGAACACGCCCCTTGAAATGACAATTACTAATCATATGGTCCATGAATTTATTGAAAAAAATGAAGCAGCCTAGAAGAATCTCACGGCTCATGGACCAAATGCATTACATGGGGGCCACTGAAAAGGCAGGTGTTCATCTCTGGGCCTGTTTAGTTCTAAAAAATTTTCAGATTTCTCGTCACATCAATTTTTGGACACATGTACGAAGCATTAAATGTTTTTTGAAATTTAAATGGGGGGAGAGCTTTCCCACCTTTTCATTCCAAAAGCACACGCCCCAGGAACCAGAGCGTGCGGACGAGTTCGATATACAACAGCGGAGATACGCACACCAGCCTAGCAGGTTGTCTACAAGATCAGAGGGCAGACGTTTACGCCAAATTACAAGGTCATCGCAGACCCAAGACACAACAACCCGAGTACAGAAATTTTCGCTGCGGAAGATGCATCCATTGCGAGCATCCCAGATGCGCCATAGTATGGTTAAAAAGACAAAAGGCCAGAGCGCCGCGTGGAGGCCTGCAGGAGTGTTTGCCGACCAGGCTTCCTCATCCGTTAGTTGCATCATCTCAGACATGCCAATAGTGTTCCAAATTGAGACGCTTTCCTGGCAACCGAAGAAGACGTGGTGTCTGTTCTCTACTTGGCTCGAACAGCGCTCGCACAACTCGCTGTCAACGACATCCTTTGCATATAGGTTCACTCATGTGCTTAAACGATTCTTGAAGTATAACCAGGCGAACACCTTGACTTTGTTAGGCAGCCTCGTCCCCCAAACACGTCTGCCGTGAATGTCGTTGGCATCACCAGCAGAATCAAGTGCTGCATAAGCATCTCCAGTTGTAAGAAGCATTAAATGTAGATAAAAAAATAAAACTAATTACAAAGTTTAGCTGTAAATCACGAGATGAATCTTTTAAGCCTAGTTAGTCCATGATTAGACACTAATTACCAAATATAACGAAAATGTTACAGTCTACTACAGTGGTTTTTTGCAAAAAAATTTGCAAACTAAACAGGCCCTCTGTCGCACGCGTTTGCCTCGGGCTTCTGCAAATAACTTGCCGAAGTGGATGTTCTGGTTCCGTGTTTTGTGAAGACCACCCAGCCTTTCCTCCGGAACGGTAGGATTTGTTCCTTTGATCCAAACAGCATGTGACGTCAGCCAACTAAAGAAATCGTTTTCCTGTAAAATTCCTATGAGAAACCTAGGCCTTGTTTAGTTCTCCTTAAAATTTCAAGTTTTTTCACTCTCTCCATCACATCAATTTTTAGCCGCTTGCATGAAGTATTAAATGTAGGTAAAAAATAACTAATTACACAGTTTAGTTGGAAATCACGAGATGAATCTTTTGAGCCTAGTTGGTCCACGATTGGACAATATTTATCAAATAAGACGAAAATGATACTATTCATCAGGTTGAAAAAACTTTCAATCTAAACGAGGCCCTGCATTCTAAACGGGCCTCATGGGTCATTTCAACTTTAAAGACAGTGGTCAGTGTTCATTGCAATGAAGGGCCTGTTTAGTTGCCCATGCAACCCAAAAAAGTTTGTATAGTACCCGTCACATCGAATCTTGCGGCACATGTATTGAGTACTAAATGTAGACGAAAGAAAAAACTAATTACACAGTTTAGTTGTAAATCACGAGACAAATCTTTTGAGCCTAATTAGTCCATGATTGGACACAAATTGCCAAATAAAACAAAACGTACTACAGCAACCGAACCCAAACTTTTTCACCAACTAAACAACCCCGAGTACAAGGCAGGATCTGCAGTTACTCGGACATGGAAAGCAGCCAAGTCATCAAATCCCATCCACTGCAAAGGCCTTGTTTAGATCTTAAATTTTATCCCTAAATTTTATCCCCAAAGGCCTTGTAAAAATAAGATTCTCGTCACATTAAAATGCTGGCATATGGATGAAGTATTAAATGTAGATGAAATTAAAAACTAATTGCACAGTTTTGTTATACTTTGCGAGACGAACATTTTAAGCCTAATTAGTTAAAGTTTAGATAATTTTTACCAAATACAAACGAATTGCTACAGTACGTATTTAATGCGCATTATGCAGATTCGGCCCCAAATTGGGGATCTAAACACAGCCAAAGAGTGGGAGGGGTGAATTTCCCGATCCATGCAGCCGTCTCTCATTCACCACGCTGCTGCATGCACACTCCAGTCCTTTGATTACTGTACATTATAAAAAGCACCTTTTGATTGCTTGTGCTAATCTTTGTACTTCGCCGGGTAAGGATCTGTTTAGATTGAAGAAATGCAAAACAGAGGAATAGAAGAAAACGCATGAATTAGATGTGAAGTTCTTTTTTTTTTTGAAATTGATGTAGAGTTCTTATCAAAATAGAGGAAAGGGAAACCGTAGGAAATACTCCCTCCGTCCCATTGAAAGTGTCGTTGGAAAAGCGTGCCCTCCTCACAAACACGTTTCCCGGGCGACACTTTTAATGGGACGGAGGGAGTATATAGGAACTGGTGTTTGGATTGAAGGAATTTGCAAAGAAGTACAGGAACTCACATTATAGGTCCATGAGACACTGACGCAAGGGTCCACCAGATAGGTAACCACATGATTCAAGTACAGACCTACAGCAACATCAGAAAAAAAGCAAGGCCTTGTTTAGTTGAGGCTTTTATCTGTGTACCCTTAAAAAAGATGTCACACTCCTGCGTACCCCTCAAAAGTTGGTCGTTACCTACATGCCCTCGCTCGAACTTTTCTTTTCCCTCACGCCATTCCGTCGGCATTTGCTTCTAACGGTGGGTAACGGCTCTGGAGAATGACTCAGTGACTCAGTTGCCCTTGGGCTTGTATGAGCGTCTGAACTTTTTCGTTTCCCCTGTGCCATTGCCAGGTCAATTGGCTTTGGCGCCAGAGACGCCGCTGTTGGCGCCAAAGAGACGCCGCGGTGTGTACGAACAGGGCCTATGACTTCGAGGGGCCTAAATACTCTATCAGCTACCAGCCATTAGTACTGTAGTTTTTTTTATCAGGTTTACGTAAAACTAGTACTACTAGTGACTAGTACCAGCTACGCCTAGTAGGGGCAGATACTTACATACTCGGCCTTGTTTAGTTCCTCAACTTGAGGTGTGCAAAGTTGGTAAAATACACTGTAGCGCCACTGTAACATTTTGTTTGTATTTGATAAAAATTGTCCAAACATTGACTAATTAGGCTCAAAACGTTCGTCTCGCAAAGTATAATTAAACTGTGCAATTAGTTTTTGATTTCATCTAGTATAACCAAACTGTGCAATTAGTTTTTGATTTCATCTACATTTAGTACTCCATGCATATGCCGCTATTTTGATGTGATGGGGAATCTTCTTTTTTATAGTGAATTTAGACCCAAAATCTGAGAACTAAACATGGCCTCCATATGAGTCAGTACAAACCAGGACCTGTACGCGTAGAGCTGGTGACTACTTTACCTAATGCTTAATTTGGGTCCGTCTAATGCTTAATTGAATATATAGATAAAAATATTAATGCTCATGATATCAAACAAGCATATTATGAAAAATAGAAAAAACTAGAATTCCACTACCTTTGTCCATAAATAAATGCAATTCTCGCATTTAGAGAAGTCAAACGATTTTAACTTTAACTAAAATTATATAAAAATATACTTGTACTCATAAAACAAAATAAGTACCATTAGATCCGTTATAAAATATATTTTTATAATAAATTTAGTTGGAGACATAAATACTAAAATAGATAGTACTATGAAAATATCAGTTGGAATTTAAAATTTCTACAGATTAAAAGGGTGACCTACTTATTCTGTAGCATCGCTTATGTAATTGTTCTCTGTAACTGTTTTGACTGAACTGAGTGCTATTTGAGTGATTCTCCATCTAGTAAAAACTATCTGATCTAATGTATCTATAAAATACTAATCTTCCTTTGGTAAATACTATATAGGTACCCTGATAGGTCACTATATAGGTACCTTGATAGGTCAATAAAAAAGTATAAAATATTACTAAATAAACTTAAATTACAGACAAAAGGTAAAGAGCAAATAATGGGGAGAGACTGAGAGAGAGGCTCGGGTGAGACTGAAGAAGATGCGGCCTAAGAGCGAGACTAATAATTTCGCCAGCTGAAGGCTGTAACACAGTGCCATGTCATATACAGCCAGCAATACAGTCAACTAGTATTATAGGTTGGCTGTTTGAATAGCTCTACTAGCCTGATAATTATTTAATCCTTTTATTGTACGCTGCACCGGATTGGATAAGAGAAAGCAAAGGGGCTTTTTTTCTTGTAACATGTGCTGCAGCCGGCGAAGAGCTTAACGCCCGCTCCACCTTCTCTCTTCTGACATGGCTGCTTTTGTACGACGTGGATGTCATTTCGCCGGCTGAAAAACACTTAGTATACTTGCTCTGATATGTCAGTGACCCAGAGGGCAAGGAGGATATTTTTCCAGCCCAGTCCCACATGTCAGAGCCGCCAAACGGCCAAAATCTAACAGAATGCCGACGGAATGGCGTGAGGGAAAAGAAAAGTTTGAGCGAGGGCACATAGGTGACGACCAACTTTTGAGGGGTACGCAGGAGTGTGGCATCTTTTTTAAGGGTACACAGGTAAAAGCCTCTGTTTAGTTCGGCTGAATCGGCGCCGGCCAATTCACTGTGCAGTACTGTAGCACATTATAGCATTTCGTTTGTATTTAGTAAAAATTGTTTAAACATTGACTAATTAGGTTCAAAACGTTCGTCTCGTAAAGTACAACAAAACTGTGCAATTAGTTTTTGATTTTATCTATATTTAGTACTCCATGCATGTGCCGACATTTTAATGTGATGTGAATCTTCTTTTTACATAGTAAAATTTGGAAGACAAATTTAGTATCTAAACAAGGCCCAGATTATGGTCGATGGCACATACAAGACAGTGATAAAGTGTGTGCAGCTGCCTGGGTCTTTATGAAGGAACACACATCCTGTTCGTTGGATGGTTTCTGCGGCGGATAAGCTGACTGGTGCTGTTTTATTCTGAGAGAAAAATATTGTATCATAGCTGATAAGCTGGGTTGATAAGTTCAATCGAAAAATGGTTTCCTGTGCATAGAAAGAAGTCGTTCCTCCTTTGATCCAACCACCAAAATGCAAAACATTTCCATAGGATTGGATTCCTCCATAATTTCTTTGGATTTTCTCCCATCAAACAGGCCCTAAATTTGTACTAGTTGCCAAACAAGTGAACCGACAACCTTGTACTCGCACGGGCTCGTTATTTGGGGGGTGTTTAACTGGGGAGAAGAAAATTTTTGGGTGTCACATTGGATGTGTCGAAAGGATGTCGGAAGAGGTTTTTGGATACTAATAAAAAAACAAATTACAGAATCCATCAGGAAACAGCGAGACGAATCTAATGATACTAATTAATCTGTCATCAGCACAGGTGGGTTACTGTAGCACTTAAAGCTTTTCATGGACTAATTAGGCTTAAAAGATTTGTATCGTGATTTTCTCGAGAACTGTGTAATTAGTTTTTTTTTGTCTACATTTAGTACTCCATGCATATGTCCAAATATACCATTTTACTGTAGAAGGCAAAAAATTTTGGGAACTAAACACTACCTTTGGAGTTTCTCATCTTTTTGTGGTCGTCGGCTTTAATTACCTTGATGGCAAACGTGTGAAGCAAGGAGGCTGTTAAAAAAAACTGTTATATACAGAGTTTAAAATAGAAGAAGCCATGCAACACATTTTTTAAAGGTACTAGTATGGGCTGGCGGTCAACTTTACATTGCGCATACAAATGTGATTTATATTTTTTTTACACAGAGGGAGTATGTTTCTTAATTTTATTTCCTTTAGTACAATTCACTACTAAGTTTTGATCCTAATAGCAAGCTTTTTTGTCGCGACATATAAATTGGTTGCAACAGGGTGATCTCTCGTACTTTTGGTTAAGATAGTTGGGATTTTTGTCACGTATAAATAATAAATTGTTTCGTTAGGTTTTAGTTTGGAACGTGGCTAGAAGAGCGAGCACGCAAGTGTGACATATGACGGACTCCATACTGACCGGTCGGCCTGCGTGATTTCATGGATGCTCCAACAGTGCGCAGCAGCTTTGCTTTAGGTTCTATCCACGCCATTCCATGGATTTATTTTTCCTGTACGACAAGAAACTTGTCTTTCCACTGTAGTATCCTACCACTGTCCCAAAAGAACGCAGGTCAGCTAAAGTGGTTCAGATTTTTAATAAATAATATTCACATTTATGACTCTAAATTAATATTATAAAAATACATTTCATCTTTAATCTAATGATATTTATTTGATATCATAAATATTGATGATTTTTTTATTTATAATTGGTCAAATTTGAGATACTAGAATATGCCACTGTGCTAGTATTGTATTCTTTTTTTGAACGGAGAGAGTACTATACAAGGACTTGCTTGGTATTATATCCAACAGATTTTAAGAATCTGGATAAAAATCTAATGTGTTTATTGAATTCTGTGTTCCATATATTCAAATGTATCATAATCTAATCTATTTAGATGAGATTCTAAAATTATAAGATTTTTTATTTAAATTCATAAATTTTTTAAATCCAAAAGAGGCCTAAATAAATGCAAACTTAAATTACGTAGTACTACTACGTACAAGCGAGTAGAGAGGCGCGTGCAGGCTGCTGACACTTGGTACGCTTGACACGTGATCATCTGAAGCTGCTGCATCGGAGCTTCAAGCTGCTTCAGCTTTCAGGGACATCAGACATGCACGCTTAAAAGCCGATTCAAGCAGCAGAGCTCGAAAGCGGCCAAAGTCGTCAAATCCCATCAACCGAGAAAGAGATTCGATCCATGGCGTTGGCGTGTCAGCGTGTGGTGTGATGCAGCGGCCTCGTCACCACCCATGGCCTAAGGCTGTCCGCACCCATCAACCTCTATTTTCATCTCTAAAAAGGATTATTTTATCTTAGTCATCGAGATTCTCTACTCTATATCTATTTCTCCTGCACCCGTGTTATCTCTATCTCATACTCTATACCCACTATTCCATATTTTATTCCCCTCCCTCCCTCCCTCTCTTTCTTCTCTCTCTCTTTCTCTCTCCTCTTCCCTTTTACAGGCGCTCACACGCGAACTCGATCTGTACCATGTCACTGTAGCGAACGCAAGCTTACAGACTGGGTTGGCGTTGCGCGGTGCGGGCGAGCAAACGCCAAATATGGCGTAGCGTGCGTTTTCGCGTTGTGCGGTGCGGTCAGTCTAAGGCTGTGTTTAGTCTAAAAAAAATTTACCTCCACTCATCACATCGAATATTTGACATATGAATAGAGTACTAAACGTAGATGAAAAAAACTAATTGCACAGTTCTCGAAAAATCACGAGACGAATCTTTTAAACCTAATTAGTCCATGAAAAGCCTTAAGTGCTACAGTAACCCCCCATGTGGTAATGACGGATTAATTAGTATCATTAGATTCGTCTCACGGTTTCTTAACGGCTTCTGTAATTTGTTTTTTTATTAGTATATCTTAAAACCTCTCCCGATATCCTCCAACATATCCAACGTGACATCCAAAATTTTTCATTTCGCAAACTAAATACAGCCTTGTCCGGACAGCCGGTCACGTAAACAAGCGCCAAATCGCCTTTTCCACCGCTGCACTCCGGCAGCCGCCCCAAATCATTTGAGTGCCGCTTCCTACTTTTGTGGCCCAAAATTTTGCTTAGTTTTTTTTAAAAAAAATTGTTTCTACTCCAGCAGTGCCCTCAAACACAAAAGTCCCCAAATCCAAATTTGCAGACAATAACATGAGGACCTACTCGCCATTGGGCCAAACCTTTCTTCCCCTCTCCTCCACACACAGGCACGTGCGAGGAGGAGCGCAGGGAGAAGCGCATGGCTGGGCGCAGGGAGGAGCCCATGGCCAAGGCATTGAGGCTGCGACCGCCAGATGAGAGAGGGGGCGCACGACAGCCAGTGGGAAGCTGCCGCCGCGGGCACCGGGGTGGAGGATTTAGGTTTAGGGGTTTTGTGTGTTTTTTTAATTATTTCACTACTTTTTCTATTCTATACACACGCTAGTACAAAAAGGCATGCGCCAATGCTCAAAACAGGGCACCATAGCCAGATCCCTGCGAGCGACTTATTTTTCTGTGCGTGTGTAATTTTAATCTGTGTGTAATATAAAAACCGACAGAATAATTGCACTTTCCTATGCTTGTGTATTTTTCTGTGCGTTTTAAAAAAGTGATGGAATAATTGTAATTTCCCTATGTGTATTGTCACGCACAAAAAAATCATATAATTACCCTGTGGGTTTTCGTATTTTTCTATCAGGATTTTTGGAACCGACATGTTAATTACTAATTTCCCTGTGTGTACCAAAAAAAATACACAGAAAAATTTGTCACCCACCGGGCTATTCTAGTTTCCAGTATTATTATTCAATCATCATGATATCGATATTGCGCAAAGAGGATTCTAGTCGGCTAAAGATGGCAAATTTGTTTCTATAAAATGATCCTCAGCATTCAGCGCTCTAACCAGCATCTGGCACCCAGGGTTAATTCTACCGGGCGGTAAGCCGCGGTATACCGCGGTTACCGGGCTTACCGGGCCGGACCGGTTCCGGTCTGGTCCGGTTAGGTATTCCCCAAATTCAAATTTAAAATTTGAAAAAAAAAATGCTGAAAAAATTCTTAAAAATAGTTCATGATTTATAGAAGCCAATGGTGTAAAAAATTTTCAAATTCGAGTTCATTTAGTATTTATTTATACGTATAGAAGTTTGAAAAAAAAGAAAAAGAAAAATCCCGGTCCCGGCCCGTTAAGGCCCATGAGGCCCATTAGGCCGCCACGGGCACAAAACGCGGTAACCACTACAAACCGCTCGGTAAGCCGGGCACAAACCGCTACAAACCGCCATGAGCAAAGAAAAAAGAAAATTCCAAACGGTTTGTAGCGGTTACCTCTCAAACCGAGCGGTAAACCGCTCAAACCGCCCGGTAAACCGGTCGCAAACCGAACCGAAGGCGCGTTTAAATTCAAATTCAAATTCGACCGGTTACCGACCAGTTACCGGCAAACCGGACCGGTAAACCGGAACCGGAGGCCGGCGGTTTGAGGTGTCCGGTCGGTAAAAAAAAACCCTGCTGGCACCATTTGTTCTATTCGATCCTAGTCGTTCGATCAGGAGATACATCAGCCCTGGAGTACCGGAAATAAATTGGTACTCGGGTATTGTCCAAGCACAAACAATAGAAATAGCTTCAATTACTCTGTTCTCTTTTAATAAAAGCTCTGTAGGGGTGCAAACTCCTCCAGTTTTATAAAAAAAAAACAAAATAGAAATTGTTGTACACTTGGGCAAGCCAACACAATGGGATAAGTGCAGTAAATGGGACTGTGAGCAATGCGGTCATAATAGGCGTTCATCACAAAGGTTGGTATGTTCTCTCAGTTTGTTCAAGTCTAATTATCCGTTTACATTGCTGGTTTTTGTCAAGTCAGTTGGCATCCTTGATCTTGTTTTTAATGATCTGCGTTTTCTTTCCAAGTCCGCATTGAGTTCTTGTCAGATCTTCCAATATATATACTGTCGGGTTCCAAATATGCTAAAATAGTAGGGGATGTTTGTGCTACTCATGAGCTGGCTAAAACTAGTGCTATCACAAAAGTTTTTGCCCATCTTAGCAGAGTACGCAATGTTGTTCTAGTTGACATTAGCTCTCGAAAGGAGTCTTCACTGCTAAACACTCGCAGATACCTATATGGGAATGTAAATTATGGGTTGATACTGATTGACTTCATGATATAGAAGTGGTACAAGTGTCTTGACAACCTTTGTGAAGTAGAGAAATTCACGATTGAAACATGCCAATCCTCTTGATGCGGTAGAAGAAGTCACCGCCATCCTAATAAATAAGCAAAAGTTCATAAATATAAAACACAAGAGTAAGTGACACATAACCAAAACAATCTGACATGTATAAAAAAGTTAAATAAAGGTAAGACAATTCGCAAAAAAATAAAGGTTAGACTAATTACGAAGGAGGAATGGAGGCGCCGGCATGCGGGCCTGGGCTATGACCTTGATGTTGATGTAGTTGTCTTGTGTCGGCGCCATTCCTTTACCACGAAAAAACATACCAAAGTTTACGTTCACATGAGTATTTTTCTTAAAAAATTTGTGATTACTACAACATATCAAAGTTTTTAAAATTTGTGAATTGAATGATGTTTTCTCTTGACACATTTCCTTACCTTGTATTTTTTATGTCCTATATTTTCATATACCATCCAATATGAATAAGGTCCTACGATATAAAAACAAATAGACAGGATAATAAGGTAGAGATAACTTGTACTATTAATCAATCATAAATTGTAAAACTATATCCTATGTTCTTATTATGGTTAATTATAATGTGCTATAATTATTTATCCGAAATAAAGAAACAAAGTACTACCTCCTTCTCTAAAAGAATGCAATTCTAACACAGTATCAAGTTTTAGTAACTTAAGTTTGACCAACTATAGACAAAAAAGTATCCATGTTTATGATACCAAATAAATATCATCAGATTAATTACGAAATGTATTTTCATAATAAATTAATTTAAAGACATAACCGTGAATATAATTCACTAAAAACTTGGTCAAACATTAACCATTTTTCGTGGCACATAACCCATAGTTATATTGTTTCAGGATGGAGGCAGTAGTAGAAACAACATGATACCACCCTCTTAGATCTATTTTTGCTTGATTGGTTAACATCTCATAAAAGATAGAAATAGAGAACCCCCACTATATATATCTATCACTGAAAAGGGAGTGGCAAGAAATCATGTATCTACTTCATGCATGCATCGAGGATTGTAAAAACGTACAAAATTCAATGGTTCAGTTATGTATTGTACTCCCTCCGTCCTAAAAAACATGTAAATCTCGTCTTACGAGGAGTCAACAGAATCTTAAGTTTGACTAAGTTTCTATAAAATATTATTTGCATTTATATCTTCAATTAGATTTATTATGAAAATATATTCTATAATTAATCTAATGATACTTATTACGTATCATGAACATTAATACTTTGTCATATATATTCAGTCAAAATTAAGAATATTTGACTTCTTGAAAAACGAGATTTACATGTTTTCTGGGACGGAGGGAGTACTTTATTGTGAGATGGAGTGAACAAGTGAAAAATATACTATAAACCAAGGCTAAGCATGCATCATGTGAAGTACATATAAGCTCAACCGAATGCAAGCTGACAAGTTGAAATGAACTAAACTGGTATACCTCCTACATGACTTAGTGCATCTAGAAGCCTAATATTTAATTAGCACAGACGGTAAGTAAAAGGAACGATTTCAGTGACTAGTCAAAAATTAATTAAGAAATACGTAATTTTATTAAAAGGGAAGCCTAATATTTAAGAGCATCTCCAACAACTCCTTAAAACTCACTTGCCAATTCTTGGGTTATAGCAAGTTGCTAATTTATTTGGCAAGAGGAAAAAAGATATGTCTCCAACGAGTTGCTATTCTCACTTGGTAAAATTGATCGAGGCCGCACGACGTGACTTTTCACTTCTACCGATCGAGGCCGCGACGCTCCTTCCTGTTATTTATATATTATTCTGATTGCACCTGCAGCAATGTATTAGCTAAACATGAGCATGTATTTTGTCTGAATTTATTTTAGCATGCGGTGAAGAACCATTTATATTTTATCATGATGGACACGTTGATATTGTGATGTCAATGTGATTGACGCCTTGTTTACTGCGGTAAATCTTCCCTGCTGATTGAGGACGAGACAGGCGTCAGGCAGCAGCAGGACTGCACATTGCATCGTCAGGCTTCTGCTCCAATCAGGTTGCATGCATCGCGCGGGAGAGGGCGGGGAAATGTTTCGCGCGCGCGGGAGTGGACGCGCGAGCACGGGACGGTAGCCGGCGACGGAGAAATTTCGCGATAGCAACTCATCGCCGCGCGCGTATATATGCGCGTGCCACACGGTTGGATAGCAAGTTTGGATAAATAGCAAGTTCATTTGAGGAATTGTTGGAGAGAGATTTTTGTGCTTTTGCCAAATTTATAAGGATAGCAACTTGATTTAAGGAGTTGTTGGAGATGCTCTAATTAGCACACACGGTATTTGTAAATTTGTTAACCTTACCAATTTCAGTGACTAGTCAAAAATTAATTAAGAAATATAACTAATTAAGAGGAGTTTTTATAGTTCTTTATGTGTCAAGAAAGAAGCAAAAGGATAGAAACACATCATACCACATTCTGCAGTGACCGTGGCTCTTGGCCGTCCGGACGCTCCTTCTTCCTCCTCCTCTTGCTCATCTCACCTAAGCTTCAGCTAACAAGGCATGTGATCCTGTGGTTTAAAATATAGATATTAATATTATTTTTGTAAATCTAGTTAAATTTAAAATTTGATTGATTCCTCGAAATACGAGACGTATACTTATTTCAAATAAAAAGAATATGTGTCAGGCTGTACATTTTTTCCCAAAATTTTTTCCTTCTCAGCCGGCACATCCTCATCGAGTGTAACGTTACAAAGGACGTTTGATTAATTATGTTAATATTTGTATTTGGCATGGTAAGGACCCGATTGGATGTTCCCGTGTTTATGTATGAAAATTAAACTAATTCTTATGAAATTTCTATATTATTTCTACGAAATTTTTCTACATTTCTAAATCTAAATCTGAAGCTGCCAAGTAAGTTGGACACAATAGCCTTGTTCCGGAAGATCTTTGCACGGAGTCATTACTCTGGAGTTTCTCATCTTTTGGTGGTCGTCAGGGTTAGTTAGCTTGGTGGCAAATCGTGTTAAGCAAGAAGATTGTAAAAAATGTGGGTATGTGTATAGTTTAAAAATTAAAATAAAAGAAGCCTTGCAATATAATTTTTAAAGGTACTATGTATTAGGTGGCCGTCAACTTTAAATTGCACATAGCCAGCGGGACACCTATAGATAATTAAAATGGCCAACACCACATGTAATACTTATAAAAATATATTTCATAATTAATCTAATAATATTTATTGTCATCATAAAGTTCAGTATTTTTTAATATATTCAACCAAATTTAAGATCAATTGACTTGTCCAAAATATGATCTACATTCTTTTTTTTAGACGGAGGGAGAATATTTTTAATTCAAATGATGTCTTAAATGATCATAAAGTTCAGGGAACATTCTTAATTGTAATCTCTTTAGTACAGCCGTAAATTACATGTTCCAAAGTTTCAATTATGACTTAAATGATCTTGAATCAGTTTTTATTAGAGCTAATTTATGTAATATGGACACATGATGTCTAAACAGTTTTTATTGGGTAATTATTTATTGTAGAGACCATGTTGTAAGCAAAATTAGTCTATTACATATAATATTTCTTGGTTATGGACCTTACATAAGACTAGTCTCGGTGAGAGTTTCGTGTCCTACTTTCTAAGATTCGCATGTATTGGAAACAATACAACAAGTTTCGTTCCCGTGAAACTCATTTCATCCCATAAAATTTTTAACATCTTTTTTTATCTGTATTATGCTATGTCAACTTATTTATTGCTGGCCTAAGAAGTTGTATTTCATGTGGAATAATTTGAACTCAAGAATTTTCTCTCTCCATTCCTGATTCTTCAAAAATGAAGTTCTTGAATTTTGTGTATATGTGTGCACTATTCCACAGTTTATATATACAACTGCTGAACTGCAGCGCCATTCCTGATTCCTGAGGACTAGAAAGCAGCTGCAATTTAGTTAACTTTTTTTTTGTCTAAGAAATTAAACGTTCATCAGGAACTTGAAAATCAGTTGCAAAAATGTATAGAGACATCAAGTGATCAAAATTTTCAAGCAGTTTAGGCCGATTCATAGACGTGCTGCCAAGTCATACATGCGGCGACACAGCTAGCAAAACAATTGAACAAATGAATTTGAGATCAGGCCCGGCCCTGGGGCGGGCGAGCGAGGCGACCGCCCCGGGCCCAGAGCTGTCAGGGCCTCCCACTGCATGCATGGCTGTATCCCGACTCCTCCCACTCAGGCTTTTGCACGCTCACAGTATTTGGAATAAAAGTAACGGCATAATGCATGTATTCTTTTGAATAAAATAAAAGCCGGAGAGAAACGAGACATCCTTGATTTCCTTGTAATAGTATGCTTTGTTATATATCAATAAATTTTTTAAAAGTGTATGGCGCAAGGAGAATAGGTAATGCATGCTAGATAATTACTTTTAGCTTAGCATCCAAACTAATACAAGCGATAACAAATGTACGGGGGTGTTTGGCACGGCTCCTCTTAAGGGCTACTCCAGAGGAAGCAGAGCTGTTTCGGAGGACTCCAAAACGGCTCCGGCTCTTATGCTTTTTAGGCTCCTCCAAACTCTAGGAAAACATTTGGCAGTGCTCCTCCGCAGCAGAGCCGGAGCCGGAGTTGAAGAGGAGCCCTGCCAAACAGGCCCTATGTATGCTCTAAGGGGCCTCAATTTTTGGTCTCTCCCTAGGCCCCCAGAATCTCAGGGCCGGCCCTGTTTGAGATCATACATGCATCATCACCAAGAATACCAGGTACAATAACTGGACATTAAGGTCCAAATTAGCATATACTACATATATAGTTAGGCAGACCCAAAAGATAAGTTCTTGCATAACCAGCCATTAATGTCCAAATTAGCAAATGCATATATAATTATGCACATCCAAAAGACTAAGTCCTTGCCTTTTTAATTAGTTATATCCAAATATAAATATCATTTATTCTGAATTTTCGCCAAAAATAGATAATTTGAAGAATAAATTTTACTTAAAAAGTGACACAAGATATAAAAAGTGTTTTTTATTTAAACGGCTCTTCAGATGATAATTTAAAGAGTGATTTTTTTTAAAAAAAACTGTTTGACATGTTCTAACTGCGTCGTCGGAGTTAGCACAACAATGTGGCGACATAGGTAAATAGAAAATTCAAGTACGATTCTTTGCTTCTTTCCGAAAAGGGGAAAAAAAAAGATGCGCATGTAACGTCTTTTCGTTGCCTAACTTTGAAGTAGGCGATAATGCTTCTTTCCGAAAAGCAAAAAAAGATGCGATGAACTGTAACGTCTTTTCGTTGCCTGACTTTGTACAGTACTTATAGGAGAAAAATGGTTTTACGGAAGTGCTCACCCCGTAAAAAAGGGAACAAAATACGAGGAGTCAGATAATCTAAAGTTTAATTAAGTGTATATAAACATGTCCTAATATTTATCATAGGAATAACTATTTTTAAATTAATTTCGAAATAGATTATCATAATAAACACACGTAAAATATAGTAAATCTAGTAAATACTGAGATTTTTTGTACTCTTGACAAAACAAGATTTGCGTTCTTTTTATTAGTATATATACGGAGATATATAAACAGGCCCCCGGCCGCCACCTTTCCCTTGGCATTCCTATCCCTCGCTCGCCACACCTCCACTACCAGCAAGATCACAAAGACCAGCGGTCAGCGGAGATGGTGTACCCGAGCGACCTCATCGGAGGGCTGGACCGCCTGAGGCAGCAGGCAGCGAGAGCCGCAGCCTCGACCGTCTCGCTGGCCAAGCCAGCAGCCGGCGCCGCGGTGGCGGGGCTAGCCTCGACCGTCTCGCTGGCCAAGCCGGCGGCCGGCGCCGCGGTGTCGGGGCTGGCCTCGACCGTCTCGCTGGCCAAGCCAGCGGCCGGCGCCGCGGTGGCGGGTCTGGCCTCTACCGTTTCACTGGCCAAGCCGGCGGCCGGCGCCGCGGTGGCGGGTCTGGCCTCGACCGTTTCACTGGCCAAGCCGGCGGCCGGCGCCGCGGTGGCGGGTCTGGCCTCGACCGTTTCACTGGCCAAGCCGGCGGCCGGCGCCGCGGTGGCGGGGCTAGCCTCGACCGTCTCGCTGGCCAAGCCGGCGGCCGGCGCCGCGGTGGCGGGTCTGGCCTCGACCGTTTCACTGGCCAAGCCGGCGGCCGGCGCCGCGGTGGCGGGGCTAGCCTCGACGGTCTCGCTGGTCAAGCCGGCGGCGGGCGCCGCAGTGGCGGGGCTAGCCTCGACCGCCTCGCTGGCCAAGCCGGCGGCGGGCGCCGCGGTGGCAGGGCTCGGGTCGGTAACGCGTCACGCCGCGGGCATGGTCTCCACCCGCGAGGGCGCCGTGAAGACCGCGGCGGCGGTCGTCGGGGGCGTCGTCGGCGCCTACTTCCTGTGGCCCACGGCCGCCTTCGTCCCGGCCGCCGCCACCATGAAGGCGCCGGGCGCCGCCGGGTTCCTCATCTCCCGCGCCGCGTTCGTCGCCAACCCCCAGCTGTACTTCCAGATCCTCCGCGCCGCTGGTGGCCCCGCGGCCGCCGCGGCCTTCGTTTGAGTGAAGGGTGAAGGCAGCAGGTCCCTGTAGGAGTACGTGTACGTCTACTATGTTGTGTTTTCATGCTCATGGTCAGCTCTGTAGTGTATGGATCTAGTATGTCTAGTGCTGCTACGAAAGCTACAATCTCGATCTCTACTACTAGTACTCCTACTTATATTTGCGGCGTTCAGTTGATGGAATGCTGTGTTAGCATGATGGATCTGTGTGCTAGCTCGATCAGCTTGGCGTGATTGGGTGTCAAAAAAAAAGCTTGGCGTGATTGTAATACTGAATAAGTTTAACGCTGTTGGTACTGGTTGCTACGTACTGTACTCCTGATTCTCACTGAATGCTGGATCAGGCTTTGTTGTGTTCTAGTTCTAGTATGCGTGCCGGATCGGAAGCGGCTTCGATCGTCTACGATTTGCTTGTCCTCATCGCCAGCTTGTTCTTCTAACGATAGTCCATGTACACGTACAGTTTTCTCCTCAAACAAATCCGAACCGAAGCATCGCCTGTCCATGGCCGTCCGACTCCAATCCGTGACGGAGGAGGAAGAACAGCACCAGCCGGATCTGAAGCTGGACGGTCTCGACTTGGCAGCAGCAGATTGTAGACTGTGTTCATCTTCTCGCGGTTAGATTCTACAATAGGGATCGCGCCGTCGTCTTCATCGCCGTTTGCAGGGAGCTTAACTGCTTCCCGTGCCTTGGAACTTGCCGCCGCCATGGACATGGAGTCGTCGGCCGGGGGCTTGGACGGTGGCCGCTCGTGCGAATAACCCGTCGGGTTGAGGGTGCTGGTGCTGTCTCACCACACCACACTGTTGCGTTGCGCCTCTCAAGTCGTCAAGCATCTCTGGCTTCCCCGTGTCGTATGGTTTGGGTTTAGCAGTGGGGGCCCCACAACCGTAGCTTTTACGTGGGCCCTCTCGCCTTTCTCACCGGCCACGGGCCCCGCGCCACGGCGGTCAAGATGATTATTAGCGCCGGCCGGCGCGAGTGTCCAACCGACCGTGAACACGTCCTTGATTTTCACCGCAGTTTCGGGGGCACACGAGCCGATCGACAGACCCTGCCACTGTTTCCAACGGCGAGTAGGGCCCGCGTATACCTACGAAAATGCGGCGAAAATTTTCGTCACAAAGCGGGTTTCAATCAACTGGCGTTGAAAATGCTACTTAGTATCGTGCAAATGTTTTCTACAGTAGTGTAGCGTACTGAAGTATTTTCTTGTGGCCTCTCTTAGCGGATTGCCGGTGATCTAGTTTAGTTCTTCTCCCTAAATTTTACCCCCTATCATATCGGATGTTTGAACACATACATGGAGTATTAAATATAGATTAAAAAATAAAAAATTGCACAGATTGCGACTAATTTGCGAGGTGAATTTTTTAAGCCTAATTAGTCAATGATTTGAAAATGTGGTACTTCAGTAACCGTGTGCTAATGACAGATTAATTAGGCTTAATAAATTCATCTCGCAGATTACTAAGGGCTTCTGTAATTTGTTTTATTATTACTTTTTATTATTACTATCCGAACACTCCCATATGACACCTGATGTGACATCTAATGTGACATCCCTAAACTTTACTTCCTGGATTTAAACACCACCTTAGTACATCATTGATGTAAACAATTTACATGAGTTTTGGATTGCGCGGTATGTTTGCTAAATAAAATTCACTGTGCTTAAGAGCAAGTATAATAAGATCTAGTCAGCAGGCTGAGAGGTTCTCCACGTCAACGAAGTCTAAGCTGGAGAAAAGAGAAAAGATGAGAGAGAAGGAAGCGGGCTGCCGGTGAAGCGCCGGGCTGAATGCAGGAACCGAGGAAGAAATCACCGGCTTACAGCCCACAACGAGCGCATCAGTCGGTGTTTTCCATGGGCCTCATCCCTTCTCCTGATCCTCTGCGCTAGCTATTCTGCACGTCCCTTCGTATCATTGCTATTTCATTGATGGCCACAAAGATATTAATCACAGCCGATGGAATCTACATGCAAATATTAAATGCTTACGGCTTTGTTACAGTCAGCCTCTTAGCCAACCTATTATATGTGCTGGCTGTTTTTGTTGGCCGTAAATGACATGGCAAGTGTATTCAGCCAACAGCTGGCTAAATCATTAGTCATGCTCTAATAGTCTTTCAAATAAACAGGAATATGTGTACCCAACCCAACCCAACCCAACTGATAAATAATCTTAGTAGGTTGCCTCCTCTGCGGGGTAGTATAGAAGCTTGGGCTGCTACGGAGGAGTGGGCTGGACCTCTTCCACGAGTACCTGGACCGGGCCGTGGGACATGCGTGGGCCTCTGATACGATGGCTCAGGCCTCAGAGACGTGGTGGGTGTGGTTTAGCAACCGTGGTCGTCCCCACCCCCTTCAAAAAAAAAAAGCAACCGTGGTCGTCGATCCAACTCGCTCATCGCCGCCGGCGCTGAATGCATGCATGCATGCACATGTCGCTACCATTCGCGTCCAGTCCAGCTCCAGCATCCGGACGACAGGCGAGAGAGAGACCCAGCGGCATGGCATGGGCGCGTGTGTCACGTAGGAGTATACGATATGGTCGTGCATGTCAGCATGTGTACACCAAATACAGGGCCCTGCTTGGAAGCTTGTGGGAATGCGTTGCCCATGTGTCAGAGTCAGTACGCCAACAGGAAACAGAAGTTAAGGGTCTGTACAGAGGTGTTAAAGTTTAACAAACACTATAGCACTTTCGTCTTATTTGACAAAAAGTTTTCAATTTTAGACTGATTAGGCTTAATAGATTCGTCTCGTAAATTACTTCTAATCTGTGCAGACATATATACAATTAGTCTACATTTAGTATTCCATGCATTTGCCACAATATTGATGTGATGGAAGTTAAACTTAACATTCGTAAACCAAACCAGGCCTAAGAGTCCGAGAGTGAACAGACACTGCACCATGCATGCATGAATGTATACACGCATGGTGAGGTACACACGGGAAGCAGTGGCGGACCCAGCCAGGTTTTGGGTAGACCCAGGACTACCCTAGATTTCCGGTGACTAAGGTAACGAAGCACTGTAGCGAGAACTGTAACGTACTGTGGAGCACTGTTTCTATACTGTGTGCCTACCCAAAGAAATGATTCTGGGTCCGCCACTGACGGGAAGTCTAACCTGCTCCACCCCACCACACTACACAACGTACTACTGTATACCTATCTACTTTTCCTGCTGCATGTGTCTGCTTTCCAGGTGTTGCTTGCACAGTGTACGTGGGACTAAATATATAGTTAAATACAATGCTCACTAAGTTAATTATCGATGTAGCAAACCGTGCACGGTTAATCCACCCTCTTGTCATGAACCTTTTGAGTGGTTCGGTAGTTTCTCGACCGATCAATAGCTAGGTAGTAATGGAAAATAATAATAAAATATATCTGAGCATCAACAAGGGTGAAAACAATAAGGGCAAACAACTCACTCTCTCAGCCTTTTCAACTATAAACTCCCTTTGGTCATATATAAAAGCATGTCATTTAGGATAAGTTTCTTTAGGCAAACCTACAAACATCGATAACCTTTTAAAACCACCTTCCTTTCGAAACATGTACGCTTACAAGTGTGCAAAATTGTACTTCAGGAGTATTTAAGTTGTGAAAAATATATATAAAAGCATGTCGTTTGCTTAATGCATGCCCATTATATTTTGTGATTGAAGGAAAAAACAAACAGTGTTGAGTGATGGATGGATGGATGGTGCACGCGTGAGGCACCGTTGGCCCCACACGCGCCTTCCGCCGGACCCCACTGGTTATAATGATCACAATAGTCTACTACTCCCTCCATCCCAAATTATAAGACATTATAAGAATCTTGGAGAGTCAAAGAATCTCAAGTTTGACCAAATTTATATGATAAAATAATAATATTTATGACACCAATTAAGTATCATTAGATTCTTCATTAATTATATTTTCATAGTATACCTATTATATGTTATAAATTTTTATAATTTTCTTTATAATTTTTGTCAAACTTAAAATATTTTGACTCTCTAAGATTCTTAAAATGCCTTATAATTTGGAGTGGTGGGAGCAGTAAAGCAAGGCGTCGTCATCGGATGGGGTAATTAACATGATGAGGCGCCTCCGCTTTTTGCGCGGCAGCTTAACCGCGTCGATCACCCGCCTGGCCCCGCCGGGTCGCACGGCCCCGCTTGGAGGCTTGTGCGTACTCGAACAATATCGTCGTGCATGTGTACACCAAATACACGGCCCCGCTTGGAGGCTTGTGCGAATGCACTGCCCACGTGTCAGAGTCAGTACGCCAACAGCAACAGGAGATAACAAGTCCGAGAGTGAACAGACACTGCACCATGCATGATGTATACACGCATGGTGAGGTACACACGGGAAGCCGAAGTCCCTCCTGTTCCACCTCCCCATCCCCAACACCACACAACGTACTAGGTACTACTGTATACTTATCCACTTTCCTGCATGTGTCTGCTTTCCAGGTGTTGCTAGTAGCACGTACGTGGGATAAATAGTTAAATACGGAGTACAGTGCTCACTACTTTAATTAATTATCGATGTAGCAAACCGTGCACGCTAATCCACCCTCTTGCCATGAACCTAATTTTGAGTGGTTTGGTAGTTTCTCGACCGATCGATAGCTAGGTACGTAGTAATGGAAAAATTAGAAAGATATCTGAGCATCAACAAGGGTGAATTAAAATGATGAGGCGCCTTCCGCCCGGCTCCACTGGTTAATGATCACAATATGTGTATATAGTAAAATAATAATAAAGTAAGGCGTCACTATCAGAGGGGTAATTAAAATGATGAGGCGCCTCCGCTTTTTGCGCGGCAGCTTAACCGCGTCGACACCGACGCTCGCCGTACCTTGCCCCAGCTGGCTCCTCTCCGCCACCGCCGCGTCGATCACCGGCCGGGTCCCGCCGCCGCGCACGCCACGTGCCGCCACGCGCGGCTGCCCGCCTAGCTAGCTCACCCTCGTCTTCAGTCCGCGCGCCCGCGGCTCGCGGAAAGGCTCCGGCCGCCCGCGGCGTACCGTGGCGCTCGTGCTCCTCCTCCGGCCACGCCGCCGCGCTATCTATGGCTGCTTTATTTATTTGCCCGGCGGGCGGGCCGGCCGGCCGGTCGATCTCAGAGTGACACTACTGCGCATGCTGTGTGTACTCCGTATCGTGTATGTATGTCGTCAGCACTGGATCGTCATGGCGATCTTTACTGCTGTATATAATACTTGTTGCCTTGGGGCTAATTGATTGAATTCTTATCTTGATCTGATGGATCGTGAAGCCTATAACAATCACCACCCGGATCGATCGTCCGGTCTTATCCGGCTGGGATGATACATACGGAGTAGAGTCAATAGTACATGTCATGCCATGGCAGCGATCGGCGGCGGCAGAGAGCCATTGCCCATTGGTCTCCCTTTCGGAGCTATCTGGCGCCATGATGGCCTCCGATCCTCTGACTGCAACACCTGCACTACGCATTGTGGGCATCCCATCTGCTGATCTGTAGTAAGTAAATGTACATGTACATCATCCATCCGTGATCGATCGATCTTCGATGCTGATGCTGATGATGCCGAGAACGAAAAAGCATGGATGGCTCCCAGTTCCACAGCTTGTGGCTCCAAGCGCGCGCCCGGCCGGGCTCATTCCATTTGTCGGCAATTATATATATCTCCATCTAATAACGACCAATGTGTGGCTATGCTAATTTATGTGTTTATATAGATTATATTTCTTGTGCCATAAGCCGATCGCCAAGACATGCATCATTCTGAAAACTTCGGACGCAGCGTGTAATCATGCATGCATTTCCATTGCTCATAAAGCTATCTGGTCGATGAGTTCAGTGAAACTGACGTTTTATTATTCTCAACCTACCGCTGATATAGATAACATTGTGTGCATATCTATGTCTCTTATAAAGATAAATCCTATTAGCAATTTATCTTGCCATGCAAAGGGTTCACATCAGCATTCACAACACATTCAACTATCTCGTCATGAAAAGTGTCCACATCAACATCATCCAACTAACACAAGTCATTATGTCTTCATTCAAACTATTCACATTAGCAAACCATATCATTTACTAATATATATTTAGTTGTCCACATCAGAATGCTAAAAACATCCACTAACATGTATTATGATATTTATTCAATTATATTAGTAAATATAAGTTGTATAATTTCACCGGCGATTCTCGCAGCAATGCGTGGGGCATTCTTCTAATATTATATACTAGAAAACCCAGCTTATTCATTCCTCAGTCACACGGTTGTATTTAGCCCTAAATCACACATAATAGATCTTGTGCAGATCTTGGTTTCAAGCGATTTATTTATTCGTGTGTCTGTGCATAGTACTTGCAATATATATTATCAGAATGTCTTCTCCTCCGGATACCGTCAGTAGTGTGCTCCCATTGTTTCCAAATACAATATATAATAAGGGGCCGTTTGAATTGCTTCATTTTGGAGGAATTGAAATCTACTTAATGGATTAGATTAGTTGGCTTGGAATTTAACGTTCCGTAACTTTCCTAAGCTCACAAATAAACCTACCTCAAATTCACAGGGTGCGAGATAGAAATAGATTCTATAGATCACTATGCTATAATTCTACTCTCCAACTTATAACACACTTTTCAACTCACCTTCCAACAATAGAAATGCAACATATAAGTATATCCCCTGTATGCCAAACAATAAATATACAAATATATTCTATACTCCCTCCGTCCCAATTTTATTGTCGTTCTGGAGCTGGAACCATGTACCAAAATGGTGTTATTTTAGGGTGTCTAGCACCTACCAACTAGCCCTGCAGCCTTATCCTGACCTTTTCTGTCTTCATCCTCTCATGTCCTCTGCAGGAACGTAATTGGCCTTCGCGACCTGCTCCAGTACAATAGAGGAGAGAGATCCGTGACCTGCCTAGCCTTTTGCTTTTGCCTTGGTCTTCGTGGCCAGCTCTAGAACGACACTACAAATGGGACGGAGGAAGTATACAACTATATTAGCTTAATTAATCTATGTCTAAATTGTAATTATTAGAATGAATTCAATTCCAAGGATCCAAACGGCCCTAAGATCTTTTCTTTCTTCCTTCGTTCCTTTCTTTTTCTTTTGAAACGAATCTAGCAGGAGAACTGCTGATTATATTAAAAAAAGAAGCCCAGACTGGGTAGAACAACGAAACAATAAAAACAACACAACAAAACGGCAACAACTAGTTTCAGAACCTTTCAGAAAACTACAAAAAACACACTCCACCAAAAGTTCAATTTTATTCGTTCCTAAATAGCATATAGGTTGTCATCTCCCTACAGACCAAGCCATCGACCGTGGACAAAATAACTTGTAGTAATGGTCGGCCATCCCTACACCCAAGGCTCACACCCAGAACCTTTAAAAGTATAATCTTAATTGCTTGATCTACCTCCTAGTATTGAGGAAGAAATAGTGGCCGAAAATCCAATTTCGGCAAATCCCATAGACCAATGGACAGACTTTGGCTGGTCATCCCAACACCATAACTCGCACCTAGAACCCCCAAAACAGAATCTCCGTCGTCTTCTCTACCTCTCAGTTTTCTCAGACATAAAAAGACTGTCTGGAGATCCAATTCCGATGACAGGCGAAAGCGGTGGCGTCAGTCAGGGCAAATGTCACCGAAAAAAAATGGCACCAATATTGATAGCGAGTATTGGTCGTTTAGTCCATATTTTTTTTGTAGGGATTGCTCCGTTTTTTTTCTAAGGGCCAATAGATTGAGAGTTAAGATAAGGAGTTGTTAGAGTGGAGTTTTTTTTCCATCATACACAAAAACAAGATTGAGAGTAGGTTTACCAAACTGCTGGAGATACTCTAAGACTTGTTTTTCTTGTAAACTTTTAATGTGCGCCATGGTCTATGTAACAACAAATGATTATATTTTGAGAATACTTTCAAATATGAGGTCACTGTATTATTCTTTCTTTTATTAATAGGTTGCATATGTTTTACACTATGATGTGAGCTAAACTTTTTCATTCTTCAAATATCTGCATGCTTTTTTATAGAGATTCAATCAAGTTTGTTCATGGACTTGCAAGTAGACTTAATTTTTGCAGGTTACGCCAGTAATCCATAGAATGAAGTCTTTTACATAGTGATGAAGGGGTCAACCGAACAATCACATATTATATTCTAACAAAAAAGACTACAGACAACATTTCGCATAAAGAGAACGAAAAGTAGTAAACTCATCACAAAGTTTGTTCCTCACCACTAAATGTCAAAGTGCGTGATTAAAACGGTTGCATTAGGCCAGTCTCAGTGGAGAGTTTCATTTCGTTGTTTCCAAGACTACCATGTCATATAGAATGAAATGAAACTCGGATGAAACACCCACTTTCAATGGAAAGTTTCACTCCATAGTTTCATAGACATTTAATTCTATGACTCATAGAGAGTTGGTAACTGTGACAAGAGAGTTTCATCCCTATGAAACTCAATTCTTCTCTCTCTTCATTAAAACGTTGACATGTCATCAAAAATGCATATGTGGCAGGCTATTAAATGCAAATGAAACTCTAGTGAAACTCCCACTGAAACTGGCCTTACCAGTTGACGAGGGCACTGACCAACCTATTGTTTTCCGTTTTCCCTGCTAGCCTCCTGAAAAATAGAACATCTGAGATTGAGATGACCACCATCAATGCATGCATGCATGTCATTTGTCAACACCAACACTGCAGCAGATATACATATAAGCATAATACTTTAGTTTAACGGATATACTACGACAATATAATCCTGAATTAGCGGGCGGGTCATGCATCCTGAATTCATTACGCCCTGCTGGTGACAGGAGACCTGCACGTACGCCTGATTGAACAGGCCGGGCACTGTTGATACACTCCTTGCCATGCCTGCCATGCCACCATGCATAGCAATTCACCATACCTTGCCATGCAGAGAGCGAGAGGGACACCTAGCGACGCCCAAACGTCACGCACAAACCTATCTGCACAGCTGCAGGTGCCTATATCTCCGTCTCCATTTGGCCGCCGTCCCGTCGTCGTCCAGTCCATGTGTCGCGCCACCGGTTCCCCCGGCGTCGCCATCGCCGGTCACCTCACCCTCCACTACGCGCCCTGCCGGATGCCGGAGCCAGGTATATAAAGCCCCTGCCTCACCAGCCTACGCTTCCCACCCAACCACTGATCGCTCGCTCTCCAGCTAGTATTCTCACCTGCACCACTTCTTCTCTTCTCCGATCCCTCGCGATCCAACCTGAACGAGCCACCTAGCTAGGCAGCTAGCTAGTTTGACTATCTGGTAGGTCATCGATCAGGTGGATCATCAGGTCAGGCATGGCGAGCGCAACGACGGAGCAACGGGCCAGCCTCATCGTCGACGGCGAGGAGGATGAGCAGCAACAGCAACATCAGCAGCAGCAGCAGCAGCAGCAGCTTGACAACCTTGTTGGCCGCGCCGCCGTGGTGGCGAGGGAGGTGAGCAAGCGAGTGTCTCGCCTGGCCGTGGAGGGAGGAGGAGGCGACACCGCCGCACGCCCCCAGCAGGGCGTCTTGAACATCGGCGGCGGTGGCGTCGACAGGCCAGCACGGAACGGGCATAATCACGAGGCCGAAGCGGGGGCGCCGCGGTTCCGGCACTCGTTCACGGCCGACGCGCGGACGCTGCCGCCGCCGCACGCGTGGCTGGCGATCGATGACACGAGGAAGCAGCGGAAGCAGAAGCAGGAGCAGGAGCACGACGACAGCGACGAGCAGTGGGCGCGGCTCTTCCGTGGCGGCGGGACGCAGCATCAGCAGCAGCAGATGCAGAGGCGGAGCAGCTTCAGCGTGGTGCGGCGGGAGCGCTCGGCGCGGGAGGCGTGGCTGGACCGCGCGTGGGAGATGAAGCGGAGCTGGCACCAGCGCAACGGCGGCACCCCCGACGCGGACACCCCCGTGGTGGTGGTGGTGGGGACGTCGCCGAGGGCGTCGTCGTCTTCCGACTCCCAGCAGCATCAGGGCAGCGGCGGTGGCGGGGTGGCCATGGACGTGGAGGAGGTCCGCGCGTGCTGGGACCTCGGGCTGGAGCTGCCCTCCGACTGCACCGTGGATATCCAGTGCTACGGGCTGTCCGGCGGCAGCAGCCCCACCCACACCACCACCCCCGGCAGCGGCGCCGACTCACCCTGCGCCCTCTCCAGTCCTCCTGGTACGTACTACCATAGTACCATCATCTATTGATCGTTTATTCTGAAACTGAAACGTGCTAGAAATGAATTCATCACAGACTAGAATGTATATACTTCAAATTTAAGGCGTTTTCCCCATATTAAAATCCAAGAACAACAAATCGCGTTTCTTGACGTCCCTCATGTATATAGCTGTAGTAGTACTATACATGTGGCGCACACAGTATCTAAGAAGGTACAAGGAGGAGAGAAAGAAATAGAAGAGGTACAGTACATTAAAAGTAGTAATGACCTGTAGTTTATTTGAACATCGGTTCAAAGAGTAAGCAATAATACTTTTAACGTGGCTATTTGGAAGAACGAAAGACGACAGCACACAGCAGGTAGAGAAAGTTGTTGGTCATGATACTAATATGTAGTGTTTAGACCCTGTTTGGATTTATTACGTGATACTCCCTTCATCCTAAATTATAAGGCATTCCAAGAATCTTGGAGAGTCAAAGGATTTCAAGTTTGACCAAATTTATGTGATAAGATAATAATATTTATGACACCAATTAAGTATCATTAGATTCTTCATTAATTATATTTTCATATTATACCTATTTGATGTTATGATTTTTTTATAATTTTCTCTATAATTTTGGTCAAACATAAGATGCTTTGACTCTCCAAGATTTTTGGAATGCCTTATGATTTGGAACGGAGGAAGTAATACTTAGCTGACTAATAGCTCATTATTTGATTTGGTCCAATTAGTGGGATAATTGTTATCTAAAGCTCAAGCTAACAATTAGCTAGCCTGTTATCTCAACCTGTTTGGATCCATAAGAGATAATTGTTAGCAGATAACTAATATCTATATAGATCCAATCAGGGCCTTAAAGATAGGGATTTGCTAAAATTCAGGTGCCTAAATTTTGGCTTCCTTTCAGACGACTGTTATTGCATATGTTTTATACTAATATTGCAGAATCTACAATAAAAAACACGTTAAACAAAACCACAGACTTGACAAAATCTGGTTTGGGTTGACATAAAGACAATTAACAATTAACAATTGTTTCTATAGTCAGATAAGGACAAAAATTTGATAGGTTATGACACAAAGGCAAATAACAAATCACAAAAGTAATAATTTACTTGTACTCGTTGGTGGTACAAGAGTGTTTTCTAAAATTATATTAAAATTCAGACACCTGAAAAATAGGAGAAGTGCTTAATATAATAGGAGCCGTATTAGCAGCATGACAGAAGTTAAAACACTGAAGCGAAAGCAAATTTTATTAGTACTGAGTTTGGTGACATGGCTTCCTTTTGTACTTTAGTAGATGAATAAACACTTAAGTTCCTTATAGCCTTTTCGGTGTAACTCCCGCCGGCTCCGGCTATGATACTGTAGCACATGTAGCGCACGGGAGCGGGAGCAGAAGAATCTACAAAGGCCTTGTTTAGATGAGAGAATTGGGGAGAAAAACACTGTATCAGAATTCCTGTAGCATTTCGTTTGTATTTGGTAAAAATTATCCAAATTTTGACTAACTAGGCTTAAAATGTTCATCTCGCAAAGTACAACAAAACTGTACAATTAGTTTTTGATTTCATCAACATTTAGTATTCCATGCATTTGCCGACATTTTGATGTGACGGAGAATCTTCTTTTTGCATAGTAGAATTTGGGGAGAGAATTGGGGAACTGAACAAGGCCAAAATTTAGCTCCAGCTGTTGTAATCATGTCAGAGGAGAGAATAAGGGAGAGAAAAACAGATCCAATAAACAATATGATGAGCAGTGCTGATACTGTATATACAGTGCCGTCGTCAGAGGAGCCGGAGCCACACGAATCTATACCGGGCCCAGATAATCTATACCGGGGCCCAGATAATAGCTAAGCTTCTAGCACCTTGCATGGCGGGAAGGGCAGGGCATGGCATGGCGTGGCAGCAGGACGACGACGAGTTCTCTGCCGGGTCAGCAAGGACACTGCTGGCTGCAGGATTCCATTAACTAGGGAGAGGATTAGCTTAACCACCTACGACCGCTTGCTTTCCGGCCCCTGCTTCGTCGTGGCAATTAAATCCATCGCTGTTGACAGGGACGACCACTCCATTTGCATAAATATATTCTCCGACTCCGATCCACTGCCGGTATGGTACGGTCGTCATCCAGCTGCTAATCTATCATCATAAACCACGTTCCCGCACCGGTCCGGCGAGTCGGCCGGCGATCGCCACCATGCATTATGGCTTAATTTAGTTGGCCAGTTAATCCGATCCCTGTGTGTCACGATCCGCCATCATCATGAGATTCATCGATTTGATTATGATGGATAGAGATAGCTATGCATGGTTATTATTACTACTCGCCATCGATTAGTTGCGTCTATATTCTAAAATTTTCTTAATTTTATTTTGCCTACAGAAGGAGCGGATCCGATGGACGTGAAGGCTCGGCTCAAGGTGTGGGCGCAAGCGGTGGCGCTTGCATCCACCACCCATCTCAGCTCATGATCATGATATACTGCACTGCACTGCAACGAATCAAAGCAAATAGTTGAGCATGGAATAACTTTTCTTTTATATAGTCATATATATAAGCAAATATGTGTTCACCACGCCTTCTTCTTTTCTCCTTTCTTTTCTTCAAATTAAACATGGGTATAAGGGTTTGCGTACGTGCGTTCATAGGTGTGAGTATACGTGTGTTGTGAGTGTCTACGTTGTACTGTATAATTATAAAAAAAACATGCTTATATATGCTATATACACTCGAGGTAGCTAGTATACATGTCTAATTACTAAATCTCCGCGTGTAATAAGTGCACTACTGATAAGTACTTACTCTTCGATTTGGAATGTAATCCTCCAGTGCGTGAGAGATACTATATAGTAAGTGTGTTTTGTGTGTGTGTGTGCAAGGAATTGTATTAATGTAAGCTATACTCTTTTTAACAAAGCTGAGAAGAAATATATCTATATACTCACATACATATATATACCAGGTGTCGTCCAACCAATCACATGTGGGAGAGCTTTCTTGTGTAGTAGGCTAACGGTGGCCATCCTCATGACATCTCATTTCCCCTAAAACTGGCATGTGTTGCTTGTGCCAACGATAATGATATAACTAAGACGTCGGACGCCTCCCACCACTCACTCCCGCACGTGCCACTCCGACCGACCCATCCTTATTCCTTACGCGCTCGTGCCCTACCCACCCCGATAACGTGGCCATGGCTGCCTCCCTGGCTGGTGGCGGCGCCCTCACCCACCCCGGCGTGCGTGCTCCCCCACCCCGGTGGCTCCTTCTCCCACCCCGGCGGCGCCCCTGCCCCCACCCCGGCATCCTCACCCACCAGGAGTATCAAACGCCCGTGGATCCGGTGGCCCTCTCCCCCACCCCGGCGTGATTCATAGAGGTGGCGCGTCGGTGTTGCAAGAGAGTCGGCGGCTCTCCCCCAGCCCGGCACGACGCCCTCTCTCACCCCGGCGATCGAGCTCCCCCCCACCCCGGCAGCCATGGCGCTCCCCGCCCCCCATCCCCCACCGTCACCGTCGAGCCAAGGCCGGTGCCGTTAGCGCTGGTGGTAGTGGTGCTCGCGCGCGCCGCTGGTGCTGGGTGGTGCTCACGCGCAGCTGCTCATCGCTGGCTCCCACCCCATTGGCCGGAATCGACCGGCCCAGGCCTCTCACCCCCTATATTGCAAATATACGTTTCAATCGTTTCAGGTGTTGGCATGTTGCAATAGTTTCATATGCATGTTGCAAAAGTAGATCGGGTGATATATATTGTCTTGGGCTGCACTGCACTACAACAAACCAAAGCAAAGTAGTTAAACAAACTGGAGTCTATGTCGTAATAATTTTTCGTATACAGCCATATATATAAGCAAATGCGTGTACACCGCGTCTTCTTCTTTTCTCTTTTTCTTTTTTTTCTTCCAAATAAAACGTGCTTATATAATATGCTATATACATTCCAGATAGCTATAGTATAGGTATCTAATCCATCTCCTACAATATAACTGTATTGGTAGCCACCAATACTGTTTTGGGGTTTTATTAGGGGCGTTACTCCAGCAGTCCCCAATGCTCGTCACCAATACACAGTGGACCCTACCTGTCAGTTTATTTTTTTCGTCCTTTCCTCTCCCATTCGTCCTCCACGTGTGACATGGCCATGGCCGCTGTGGGTGCGCCGCCGGCGACGAGGTCCTGCAAGCGCCAGAAGCGGCGGTCCTCCCTGGTGGAGGTGGACATGGAAACCCCGCCGCTAGGGGATCCCGCGACGGAGATGGAGTTCGTCGTGGTTGTCTCGGTGCACGAGGTGGAGCCGCCGGAGGAGGAGGTCCTGGAGCAGGATGCCGCCTTGTCGTGGTCCTCCCTCCTCCCTCTCACGAGCACAGCACAACCAAGGTGCAGGTCCTCACTCCTCTTTCATCGCGAGCACAACCATCGGCAACCGCGGCCATGGCCGCCATCGCCATTGGTTCGGGAGGTTTCCTTCGTCGTCCTGCCGATTCAAGAGAAAGATGCACAAGATCTGATTTGATTCGGAAGCCGAGACGACCTGCCCTTGGATCTCGAGGCTGTGACCTGCCATCACCATCCCCGGCCGCGGCGCCCCGTTCTCCCCCGGCCATGGCCGTGAGCTCCCCGACGGATGCACAGAGGAAGAAGAAGCAGACAAGCGACAGTTAGGATGGGCCCCACTGTATTGGGGGAGATGCAACTCTCCCATCATTTGAGGGGAGATAGGATGTTTTTTGGTGTCCACAAAAAAGAGAGGGTTATTGGGGACGGCTGGAGAAGAAAAAGTGAGCCACCTCCCCAATAAGACAGTTTTTATAGGGATTGAGGGTGTTATTGGAGGACTGCTGGAGATGTTCTAAGCCTCCGGTGTGTGAGAGATATTATATAAGCGTGTGTTGTGTGCGCCCGTGCAAGGAATTGTATTAATGTAAGCTCTACCCTTTTTAGAAAGCTGAGAACAGATATTTTATATACTCACATATAATACATTTACCAGCAGGTGTCGTCGAAGCCATCACATGGGAGAGCTTTCTTGTGCAGGCCAACGGTCGGCGGCTATCACCCATGACATCTCATTTCCCCTAAAACTGGAATGTTTTGTACCAATTGATTACAACATTCGTCTACTAATTTTGTAGCATCTAGCTAAGCATTGGGTTCGTTCCTCCTTAGTATACTCGATCTTTTCGTCCTCTACAATCTAAAAATATATGGATCATATTGTACCAAACTTTATGGTAACAATGATATAAGAAAAAATGATGTGCGTTCGATTTACGTTTCTACTCCCTAGATTCTACCCTGTTTCAATCTTCGGACTGTTAAAAAATTGCTCTGTCTGCAATGCACTGATTTTGTTTATCGAACATCTACTACAAGTAACCATAAAAGGCTAACCTCTCCAAGATCCATTGCTTCTATTGTATACACATGGTATTTAGATACTCTTTTCTTGTATGAGAAGGATGTACTTAATCAGCGGCTGTGCATGTCGTCCTAACGGTAATTCTTGTTACCCGATGGTGGGCCGCTCGCGCCAGCCCAATGACTGCCTCTCAAAAAAAAAAATCAGGCTGAAGCGGTGGCCGGTGTAGCCTTATCCATTCGAGCGAGCTAGCCTCATCCATTATTCACCGAGCCAAGAGGTGGGTGAGATGCTGACCCAGCTCATGGTAGCTGCTGTTGTGGCGAATCGGACATTCGGTGGCGTGGGGTCAGCGATGCTGCTGCATAGGCAATGTCATCCACCTCGCGCACAGCAGCGCATCTCCGTTCCCTAGCGCCATGATGGCAGGGATATAGCGGCCACCCTCAGCAACCACTGCGCTTCTGGCGTCTGGCTGTTGGCTTGCGGCCCGCAGCTTGGACAACCACTACGCTTCAGAGGCGACGGTAGCTCCGAGGACCGTGCGCATGGGAAGAAACGGTGGCTCCAGAGGCTCGCGGGCGGGCGGGGCGAGCGGTGTGTGGGAGATGAGCACGGCGACAGAGACCCGCGCTACCGCGCGGGAGGGAGGCGAAGATGGCTATAGCATGGAGCTGGTAATTCACCACCGCCTTCTAGAGCGCGTGGACCGCCGCGGCCTTCTTCACCAGACCTGTCACGGCCTTCTCCACCAGAGCTGCGAGCTTTACATCGGTACGGTGAACGCCACTGTTGACGGTCCTTAAGTATCAATTATAACTATCAAATAAATAGAGAAAAGGATCCAAATGAAACCAACACCTAGACTTAGGGTTTTATCTGACAGAATTCCACGAGTTTTGCTGTTTATCTATTTCTACAGGGGGTTATCAGGAAATACGGAAGAAAGGCCCACATGTCGGATTAATGACGGGATATTAACCGAACACGTAATTATCTTACATCTAGAAGAGTCTAGAAGCCACGAGAACGAACGGGAGGCGTAACGGAGCCGGACACAGGGCGCCCGCCCTGGTCCTTAGGGCGCCCGCCCTGGCCCCGGAGCCAATCAGGCTCCGCCTCGAGGATTATGCTCCACCAACCTAGAGGATCAAGGAAAACCGCACGATCAATGTCGGTTTGATCCAACGACCCAGATTCATCCGAAAGGGCTATATAAGCAAGGCCCCTGACTCTGGAGGAGAGGCGCCCTCGTCTCATACTTCAAACCCTAATTCAGGAGGAGAGCCTCTGATCAAGCCCTAGAGCCACCACATCAACTAGATCTCTAGTTAGCATAGCTACATAGGATTAGAACTAGAAGGAGTCAATCTTCGATTGGTTCCCGGATCTGTCAAGAGGATTCTTGGTAATTCCTCTATTGTTCTTCAATTGTTCATCATTGTTCTTCAATATTATGAATATGACTTTGTTCTATTTCAATATATTGATTATGACTTTGCTCTACTTGATTATATTTGCAATTATATTGTTCTTAGTTTATCATAGTTATATGCTTGGCTTAGTTAGATTGGAATTATATACATGCCTAGGATCGTATAGCGTTTATCCATGTGTACAGTGGGTGAATGATAACTATTGTGTAGACGTGGTGTCTATACCGTATTTATCTGCGATTGCACCCTATATGCCGGATTGTGGGGTAGTTCGCGATAGTGACAGCTTCGTTGATTCTTATATAGTCCCCCTCTCGTGTATAGGGCAGGCAGAGCAACACTATTACAGGGGAGTGATTGCTATGTTCTTCATCTTCCTTGCTAATATTCACTATGCATGGATATAGTCTTTTCTCACCATGATTGCCAAGTATAATTGCACTAACTATGATATGCTAGACTTTATAGTTAATAATAACTTAGGGAATATCTTTGTAGTTCATCCTAATTCCATGCTAATGACTTGCTAGAATATCTGTTGAGGTGCTTATCATTATTATATGTGGCTAGCTGATCAGATTAATTATCTTTGTCACCATTATCACTTTACCTTTACTTAATGTGACATTTATACCTGTATAAAGAGATTGATAAATACTCTCGGTTATACATGCAATGATGTGTACTCATTCCATATTCCCATTCCATTATCAACCATGATACTTAGAAATCCCTTTCCAGTGGTAAAAATATAAATAACGATACCTGGAATACTTCCCGGTTAAAATGCTACATCGGTATTAATCTGTGCGCTTGCAGATCCCTTTTATTATTTATCTTGATGAGCAAATGCATATTTCAATACCGCGTCTCTCATGTCATGCTGGGGATGACAACTTGGCTTAAGTGGCATGAGGGATAGGTTTGGCATTTTTGGCGCCGTTATCAGAATTAGAAAACTAAGTCTACTTTTGGTAGTGACGTTAAGAATGCCCAACAGCCACGCACCGATGAGCCTTCATTCCAAAAACAACAAGGAAATATTGCGTTGAAGGCGCATGTTGCAAGCTTATGTTTCAAGTGTTTTAGATGTTTAGAGGTATGTTGCAAGTGTTTCATGCGAATGTTACAAAACTAGATCAGGATGTTGCATATGTTGCAATGGTTGTACACGTATGTTGCAAGCTTCTGTTCCCAATGTTTGATTTGTGTTTTCTCCAGACATATGTTACAAGTGTGTTTATTTGGATGTTGCATATGTTTCACGCATATGTTGCAAATATTTTATCTGGATGTTGCGTATGTTTTACAATGGTTTTCATGTGTTTTTGCAAGTGTTTCTGCAAGTGTTTCAAGTGTTTCATCTGCCTTCAGACGTATGTCGCAATTGTTGTATCTAGATGTTTCAAAAGTAGATCAGTGTTGCATCTCGCTCCTCACTTTTTGCTGCCTCGCATCGGTGTTTCCTCCTCCTTCTGGCACCGGCTGGGCATCCGCTACCCCCTTCCCCTCTTTCTCGATGCTGGTGATGTTTGGGATGGCGCGGGCCCCACTTGGACGCGCGAAACGGCTGCAGGCACGGGTGTCCGGATGCCCCGTCTGTCTGGACGTCTGGGCGCTAGCAAGCCCGATGTCCTAACGCGCCCTGCAAACAAGACATCATTCGGGACCCCTCTGATCCTAGTCGTTGCGATGCCTGCTGACTGCATCAAACATCCGGCTTCCACTAGAAGCTCCAATTGAACGCCCCACCACCCCTAATCCGTTTCACTTGGGGCGTGCTTGGTTCTCTTCATTGGGCAGCCAGTCCAACATGCTGAGAGCTTGGCTCTCGCGGACAGGTCCTTTGCATGCACAGTCATTTGTTTGGTTCGCGTTTCCATCTGGCTAGTCTCGTCACGGAAACTGATTGGTTCATTTGGTTTTTTGCATGCCTCGTGCACGCGCTAGAGAGCGCCGAGCGAGCCAGGCCTGCTGGAAACGAAGCCTCTCCGGACGTGTTTGAAAGAGTGGTCCATCGGCCTAGCTACGCCCGCGGCGTGCAACTGTCTATGTTCGATAGCTTGGGCCCATCAGCAACCCTGGTCGCTGCCGTGCAAATCGCCTTCTCTCTCTTGGCTCCTAGGAAACGAGATGAAGGTCCATTTCCTGGCGGCCCGGCTTGCTTGAGTGCTAGAGTGCACACTCGAGTCATCTCCGCTCACCTCCCGCAGCTGTGCACGCCTCTGCATGCCGTTTGCGCTCGCCGCCGCCACTACGGCCAAGCCAGTGCGGGCATGCGTGAGGCCACTGCCGCTACAACCCCAATCGCCATGGCCGCGTCCTTGGCTGCTTGCCCTTCTTGGTGAGCGTGGGTGCCGTGGCCGCCGCTGTGGTAGCGGAGGACGATGGCGAGGACCCTGCTGCGACTCTGCGCCCACCAGTCACCCCCTGCTGCCTCTCTGCGCCCACCAGTCACCAGTGGTGCCAAGCCTCCGAGCGCACGAGGGAGAAGACGATGCCAGCGACGGCTCCCAGGCTCCCGCTTCTAGGCTCCATGGCCGAGTGGCACGCAGGTGATGGCAGTGGTGCTCCCAAGCTCAGCGTCGGGCCTCCGTTAGCAGCTCCCCCTCCCGCTTCTAGATCCCGTCGTTACCGACTCCGAGCTAAGTGACAGTGGTGTTGGTCCTGCGTGTTCCTCATCGCTGCCCAGGTGACCTAGCCGGTGCCTACCAACTGCTTGATGGAATGCCAACAAGAGAAGAGGGGAGGTAAAGTCACCATATCCATCTGCACATCCTATCAAACATAATTCCAACTCAGCCTGGCTCGAAAGAAACATGAGAATCAAACAAGCAAGGTTTCACCATGCGAGCCGACTTAAGCTGGCCACAGCCAGGCTAGGCCGGCCAGGCCGGGCAGGAGCTAGAAATCAAACATGCGCCACACGCCCTCTGCATTCCTACCGAGCCTGGCCAGGGGTCTCCTTTTGCATATGGCGGGACAGCCCAAAGCAAAGACCAGGACACCAAACGCCTGGAGACTGCATCAGACGGGCCAGGTATGCCCACATCCGGGCTACCAATCACGCCCTTGATGGAAGACCAGACTCCTTCCTTGTCGTCGATGCATCGGGTTGCAACCGAAGAATGTGCAGTTCACTTAGCTGCTCTGTTGGCTCTGCTGGATGCTTGATTCCACGCACAAGTTCCTTGGCGCGGTGACTGCTCTACCGACTACCTGGTGTTAATACTAATAGCATCACTGTTAGGCTAATAGTACCGCTAGGACATAGATCCAGTGGGGTAAACCAGTGAAACAAGTAGTGGACAAAGTTCCTAGTGATAGAACTACCGGATCCAAGAGGGAGATAGGGAGAAAGGGGAGTGAGGTGGTGCAAACCGTCTGTAGGAATGGGTGCAGTGGAGTTCGATCCAGAGACGGCCATGTCGATGCAGCGTAGATCGTCGCGGTCCGGTGGCGGTGGAGGGACTTCCCGTCACTTGGCTGCGCACCCTCTTTAGATCGGGCTAGGGTTTGTAGGTGGGGCGTCGAGCTCAGGCAAACTTCGTGTACCGAGCCGCCGGCGCCCACCCCTGTATTTGTAGCGCAGGGTGACGGGGGCCCTCCAGCTAAAATTAGGCTGGGCGCCCCCGATCAGGGCGCGAGTCAAGGAAGAAAGCCGTTGGGCTTTCTATATTTAGGAGATCACTTCCAACACCTGGCTCTATCTTCTTAATGAAACACGTGTGGTATGTGCACGTTCGCTAAAAAAAGGGGGTCATGTACAACAAAGGTATATAATTTAACCATACATGTAACAACAGTTCTGCATCCGTTATGTCTGATTCAATGATATACAAATTGGAGTTGTCTTCGCTTCACCATTGCGGTCTGCTACACTCAACTACTATCATAAGCACACATAATAAGAAAAATGAAATGAGCAGGAGATTTCCACTTGAGAATGACCTCGTCGATGCACCAGATGACCCAGTTCATCAGTGTCCAGAGGAACTTGAATACTGATGGATGATGGCATTGCGGCTGTTACCACTGGACGGGTGGTCACTTGACACCTCGACGAAATAAGGCTCTGAAAGTCTCATCTTCTTGAGACTAGAATGTAGCCCGTCTTCAGATCTTGGTTGGGCTACGGTCCTTTTCCGCTTTTCCAACATGGTGCAAGTTCCCGGTTCCTCGTTTTCCATCGGATCCACAACTTTGAGCAGCATAACTCTAGGCCTGTTCGGGTGTTTCTTTGCTGCCCATTCCCAATCCTGTCTTGTTTGCACAGTCGCTTTGGAGTCGATTGTAATTTCCTTGAGTTGTTTGAGGTGTCTGATCTCGAAGCCAGAAAAGCTCACCAGACCTGGCCCGAGCAGCTGAAGTGAGACAAGGTTTGGCAGAGCTCCTTGTTCAATGGTTGGCAGAGCTGCTGAAGTGAGACTTCGCACCACAAAGCTGAGACGTCGAAGGCTTGGGAATGCCCCAAGTCCTATTTCGAAGTTCTCAAGCTGTCTTGCAATCAGCTTGAGGTAAAGCAATCTTGTCGAAGTGATCAGTTGGGATAGAAGATCCCGTGTCAGCCTATCTGATGAAATGCACAGCTCACTGAGATCTGACATCAAGGTAACAAATGGAGGCAACCGGGTTAAATTTCCATGTAGCTTAAGTGCTCTTAGACCATATTTGTAGCCTTCGGAGCACGGCTCCAAATCAACCCAACTCGGGAAATTGTTGGAGGGTTCTTCGGAGTGAAGAGCCAAGGAACGATCACTGACCCTGTCGATGGGAAGTCTGGTGAATTCCTGGATGGCCTGTGAAATATAGCTACTGCTATTTTCAGCACGCTTGCACCATATCTTAACCTTCCTCAGTCTTTTCATATGATTCATAAGTTGCACAAGTCCTTTGTTCTCGTCGGTGACAAATCCTGCTAAAGTCTGCAAGTTGCTCTTGTTTCCAGATAAGAACTTTCGCACTTTACTCATCTTCTTCACATTCTTGAGGTCATCTTTACCAAGCATGAACTTTCCAAACAGATGAGTCAAGTTAGGTAGCAAAATGGTTTCGACAGGCAACAAATTTACCATTGTTCTCCTTAAATCCAATGTCTGTAAGCAGTACAGTCCTTCAATACTCTTGGGAAGCTCGCAGATAGTGGTCCCCAAGCTCAGATATTTCAGATGCCATAGTTTGCATATGTGCTTCAGATCATGGTCATCCAAATCATTACATTCTTCAAGATCCAAGACTCGTATCAGCTTACACTTGCGAACATAGGAAATGGCATCACCTGCATTCCCCAAGACTGTAAGAGATCGGACACGAGACAAATCTTCATCAGATAATGCCAACCTTTCTGTCTGTTCATTAGCATGGATATAAAGGTGGCGTGCATTATTAACATTGACACCGAGTCTTGGATCATCACGAGATGACACTGCAATGAATCTCTGTGACAAGGACCTGTGCAGCACGAACTCGTGCATGATTCCAAGAGTCTTGCACGTCTTCACCTGTGAATTGTTTCTTGTGTCAATAGGCTGAATGATATTGCAGTCGATGAGCTTATTGAAGTTCTCCTCTGCGATGTCCTGTTCGCTACCAAGGGAGCAGCTTCGTGCATAACCTTCGGCTAACCACCGCCTGGTGAGAATTTTCCTTTTGAGGGGACGGTTGTTTGGGAATACACCAAGATAGAGCAAGCAAGTTAGAGCATAGCCAGAGAAACTGTCGTAGTTGTTCTGGAGCACCTTCCGTAGCTCTGAAAAGTTGTCATGGCCATGCCTCTCTTTCAAGTGAGAACCCAGGTTGCGGCATAGCTTTGCACACTGCTCTCCCGTGGGCTCATTTAAACTCTTCAAGTAATTGGACACACTGACAAGAGCAAGAGGAAGACCATCACATTTTCGCAGCAGTGCGGCGGAACCCTGCTCTAATTCAGGCGATCTAACTTCCGGAAAGGCTATTTTCTTGGAGTCTTCTTCACCAAGAGTGTTCATTTTGTACACATAACCACTGCCATGGCTGCACATATTAGCTACTGACTGAATAGTTGTCGTCACTAGTATTCTGCTGCTTGTACCATTGTCTTGAAACGTCGAATGTACTGTACTCCATTCATCCATCCGGACGTCATCGATTACAATTAAGTACCTAACAGTCAAATATTGAATCATAGAGCCATATTAGATGGTCCTGAAATCGATACTAATTATATGCTGAAAGTAGCATTAGACTTTTATAAAGGAACGCTATTTGTCTGGAGGATAATTAGAGGATTTAGTTTTTTTTTTCTTGAATATGCAAAGCCATGCATAGGCTCAAGTTCAAAGTGCAACGCAGGCATGAAGCTATATGTATATGGTTTTCTAATGTTCAAACGCAGCATACAGTGGCTCTAGGTCACCATTAGCATAAATTTCGATCCAAAATATGCAAGTATAATAAGATAAATTATAATTGCAAGTATAATAAGATAAACTATATAAGAGTATTGTTATCGATGTATTTAAGAGTATTGTTATCGATGTATTACCCTGTCCATAAAAGAATATAATTCTATGTGCATTTTTGGTTGAGGCTATATTTGTGAACTTATGGAGCTGATGTGCCCATGTGTGTGAATGATTGACACAAGTGTGAGAGGTTTGAAGCTTTCCCGCTTGAGTCATATTTCATATGTACTTGATTATACTAATAGCTAACCGAAGGTGTCGTGTTGAGTTGTGTTGTGTGTGTTGTGCAACATGTATCTTGGCTTATGAATGTGTAGATGTTGGATGTGTCAAGACGGTCGACGGCAATAGAGAAGGTCAAGTGCGGAGTCTGTGTGCAATGGACCGGGAGCGGTGAAGGGCGGACAAGATGGCTTGGACCGAGGGACTGAGTACCATGTGCGGCTAACATTGGGCACATGAAGAGCAAGAGTACATGGGTGATGAAGACGATGTCAACTAAGTCAAGGAGGACAACGATGGCGTCGTTGCACTTGGCGGAGGCCGAACATGCATCTACACGAGTGATGAAAATGGCACCGGACAAGTCAAGAAGCTTGGCGGAGGTTAGGTACGCGTCGATCGGTGAGTCACGCCTAGCGGGGCATGCATGAGGGTTTATTAGTTTGGTCCTTAAAACCAGGGATGGATGGTTTGGTGGTTTCATCCTAAAAACCATTGGCGGTGGGTTTGGCTGGTTTGGGTCTTCAAAACCAGGGAGTGGCGCATTGGCAAACACGTGGTGGCATCTTGAAGCTCGCATCGAGGTGAAGCAAAGTCAAGAAGGTGCCTGGTCTATTGTATCGATGAGGAAAAACTTGAACGGATTTACACCTAGAGGTATTTGGACTAAGTACTCTATGTAAGGGCAACTTGAGAAATAGTCAAGTGCCCCTATATATAGGATATGGCTGGTGGTGGAGACCAAGCCTTGGGGATTAGGCTCTCACTTGTGAGGTGAAGAGTTTTGCTTAGATCTAGGAAGAGAGGGAGAGAAGAGTGGGTCTTTGATTGAGCTTTGTTGCCATTCAAGCTTTGAGATCTGCTAGGACTAGCTTCTAATCGCACATGCATGGTAAAGTAATCAAGAGATCAAAATTTGTGCACATCTTGTTTTCCTCTCCCAAGTCTAAATTTCTCCAGTCGCAAAAAAAAAGTCTAAATTTCCCCTTTTCAGTGATTTTCTGGTCATTTTTTGAGAATTTCATGCTGCTCCGTTGGCTGATCACTTGGCTGTTTTTGGTGTGTTTTAGATCCCTTGAGACTTGCTCATATCGTGGCTTAGTGGCCAGCTATGACATATCAAGTTGCTTCTTCCCAACACTCCATTTTTCTACCTCTTTTGGTGATTTTCTTGGAGATTTTAGATCTGAATGTTTTGGGTCGTTCGTGGTTGATCTTTAGGTGCTTTGACCCTTGGGAACTTATCTAGCCACTGGTTTTAACTAATTTCCCACAAGCACCTAATCATCATTTGGATGATTCTTGACAAAACCCTAATTTGAGAGAGATTTTGATTTCCCATTCAAGTTTTGATCTTTTTGAGTTGATATCTCGGAGATAGATTCTAAATGTGTTAGTCAAGTTGTGTGCCAAGTTTCAGAATTTTTAGAGCTCGTTTGAATTTATTTCGTATTTTTCTTGGAGAGGATTCTCATGCAAACAGCAAAAACTGGGCCGGTTTTGTAAATTGGCTCAGACTGGTTTTTCAAATTGCTCAGATTGAGATGATTTTTTTAGTAGAGATCTTCTCTGTAGCGTTACAAACTTTTTCACTAAATCTCATGATCACAAAACTGTTTTTTCAGTTGGTTTCCTTGTTTGATCGTTTTGATCTCCGTTTTCTTCCGTATCTTCCCAACCTAGTTTCTAAAGTCTGTAACCGTTGTGACTGTGATTTTGGCTAGTTGTGTTTGTGAGGTTTGTGGGTGGTATCGGGATATAGGACTCTACGTCATTCATGATAAGAATTTTTTTTTGGCCTTTCAGCTGCCACATAAGCATTTCTGATGATGTGGCAAGGTTTTCAAGGAGAGAGAGTATAAATAAGTTTTATGGGGACGAAACTCTCTTGACACGATTACCAACTCTCTATGCCTTATAAAATTAAATGTCTATAAAACTATAGAATAAAACAATGAGAGTGAGTGTCTTATTCGTGTTTCATTTGATTTTATATAACATAGCAGTCTTGAAAATAATGACATCGAAACTTCTTAATAAGACTAAACTTAGTATGTGAGCAAAATTTAGTCTTCCGGCCCCGAGTTTCTTTGAAGCTAATTATATACATGAAGTTGGAGCAAAAGGACAAGGCAATAAGCCAATAATGCAATATGCACACGCACCTTTTATCCTTGAGATATTCTCTGAGAGAGTCTTGAGGATGCTGGCAGTCAACATCCATGACGTCTTTGGGACGAACTTGCTGAAGTACATCTCGCAGGATCCCCCTCATGCCGTCGCTGGTCTCCGGCGAGCAACCGGCGGAGTCAACCCAAGCACTGCAGTGGAAGGTTTCCCTGGCGCGAGGGCTATCATATACCGCCCTCGCGAGGGTGGTCTTCCCCGAGCCGCCGAATCCGACGATCGAGATCACCCTTAGATGCTCCAGCTCGCCGTCCACCTCGTCTAACAGCGACAGGAGCTCATCCACCGGCTTCTCGATGCCCACCGGATTGATGGTAACGGGGCGGGAGAGCATCGAGGTCGAGGAGGAGGCCGCCGATGATGCCGTCGACGATTCACTGGTTTGAGTGTGGCCACGGTAGGAAACAGGGACGGCGTCTATAACACGCTGATGTGATTCCTTAAGGCGTCTCTTCAGCCTATGAATCTCTTCGGCGAAGCTAGAACGGTCCTGAACCTTCTTCACCTCGTCGGTGAACCGATGAACCAGGGACAATGCTCCGCCGCCGCCGCCGCGCTGCTTGGACCTGAGGCGATGCATGAAGCGGTCTACGGAGTCCTCGATGTCGTGTGCCAAATCAAGCATCTCCTCGTTGTACAGCCTTGCTACGGCTGTGCGATCGTTCCTCCCCCAGGTGCAGAGCTGGTCATCCATGGCGGCTGCGATCATGCGAAGATCTTGCTGGATGGAGAGGGATTCTTGCGCAAGGCCTTTGTGCTTGTTGTACTCCTTCTCCAGCACCATGAAGAGCCTCCCCATCACGCTCTTCAAGAAAGCACTCGCCGCGGCAGCCTCCATGAATAGGTAGGTGGTATCTTAGCTAGTTTTGTTGATTATTAGCAAGATTGGAGTTGAGCTGGTGCACTCGTGAAAAACCGGAGCTGGTGGACACCCAAGACTGCAACCATAAGCAGCATATATTTTGGGGTGGATGTGCCCCGTCAAGTGCTGAGGAGTGCTTGTTTTAAGAAATTACTCTATTCTAGGTAAGGTGGTGTATAGAGATGGCAACGGGTACATGAAACCCGAGTACTCGATGGGTATTACCCGATAAAGAGACGGGTATAGGATGAATTTTCTACCCGTGGGTACGTTATTGGGCAAAATCCTATACCCATCGGGTATGACGGGTACGGGTGCGGGTGTATACTACCCATACCCGCATACCCGCGGGTAAGACATACCCGCAAAAATAACTAGCCAACCTCAGTTATTTTAGCGCATATAAGTCATGAATTTGGCCCATTGAGACATCCACTATATTTCTAGTACATTGCCTTTGTTGTAATGATGCTAATAATGTTTGTTAGCATATTTGTAACTTGTTGGAAACTTAGAATGATTTATTTTTGCATGTGACTATTTGATATTTTTAGGTAATTTTCAGGTATGCTATCGGGTACGGGTTACCCGTCGAGTGAGAATTACCCGGCGGGTACGGGTATATAACTATTTTTTATCCGCATGCGGGTACGGGTAACCTGACGAGTAAAATTTTGCAGGTGCGGGTACGGGTACGGGTGGGCACTACCCGTCGGGTACGTACCTGTTGCCATCTTGAGTGGTGTATCATGAGCTCATTCTTTAAATTTGTTGGGATCACTGTATTTTTCGTACTAGTACTGATTATTAGCTTATGAACAATGAGATAATGCTGCACCAATTCCACCCACAAACCAAAAAAAAGTAAGAAATTAGTACACGATGGACTAACTCATTTCTCAAACCAAACACCCTGCAAATATATAGGATAGGTTGTCAGAGTATCTCCAACACTTGGAGAAAAGTTCATCCCAAAAAAGTTATATTGAGAGGACTAAAAAATCTTTTGAAGTTTTAGAGGCCTGCTCCATGCAAAACCGGAAAATCTCTAGGCTCTTCGCTTGAATTGCTTATCAGTCATTTGTACAATGTTTTTCTCTCATAACAAATCAGCATCAGCAACGCATCAGTCACAAAAAAAAAAAAAACCATCACCGAACAGGATGCTCACCCAAAACACTTCATTTGACGGATGGGGTTAGCCTGTCATTGGGTAAACCCCTTCTTTTATTTTTTTCTCTCATCACCATGCTTCTTTCCCTCTTCATCGCGCCGCCTCTTATCCTCGTCAGCTCCCCGGCCTATCACCATCTTGTTGCTCCTCTTCCGCAAGTATTTGTGTGATTTATTCGTATATATTTTCAGAAATTAATAAAAATCTAAGAAACACTTTTGCCTTGGAAATCCTAAACTAATTCTAAATTCATCCAGGTTTTCATGGTAGGATGTGGTATTATTCTCACACCAACCACCACGCAACTGACTAGTGTGAGGTCTGGCCATTCGCCCCATGGTCGGTTTTGCTTCTGAGGCGCGCGTACTTGGTTTTGGTTGGCGTTTGGGGTACGCGCAACCATGATTGGACGAAAGTTGATATCAGACTTGGTTTTGGTTTTGAGGAGCACATACTCGATGGAGTTTTGGCCTTTGGGGTTCGCGCACGCATGATTTGGACGAACGGTTTTGGTATTTTTTTAGGTGTAACAGAAAAAATAATGTTTCACTATTATTATCTAATAATTTATTTTTCTCTTCAGGTGTCTAGACATTTAGAACAAGGTTGGTTACCTTTTCCTTTTTTTCCCAAAAGTAAACTACCTTATAGTAGATCAAAATATATTGAACTCTTATTTCATTTCTAAAATGGTTCTCTTTCTCTCACACACAATTCGGGGGCAGTTTGTAATTTCAGAAACATTGGTAAATGATTCTGCATTTGACTTAAATGTAAATAAGTTAAAGTTTGGGAGTTTCTTTCCGTAAATCACGTTGTGGAACATCAGCTTTCGTAAAGTATGTAGGCAAAGTAGCAGAATTCGAACTCGGTTGTTCTGCGATCGATGCCTCATGTCTGGGCACGTGACCCAGCTGGCACAATGCTTATATATTCTGAAGAAAGCTGGCCTAGAGGTGCCATCATAGTCAGCACTCAGCAAGTGGCCCTTGTTCTTATTCTGCTCATAATCCACACATATATACCGCCTTTAATACCCACTAACAGCTAAAGTGATGGTGACCACTCAAAAAAAAATGGCGTGACCTTGGCCAAACACGTTACTAGCCACGTCGTACACTATTTAAAATGAATATTGGGTGTTGACAAGGTAGGCCTTTATTCATCAATTCATGTGTTATGTGGATTGGAGTGGACTTGAACTAAAATTTTTACTCTAATCCACTCAACACACGTGGATTAGAGTGAATCCAACAACATCTAAACAAGTCATAATTCCATTGTTGTGCGAAAGTTTGCAAAAAGAAAAAAATTATGAATAGAAAGAACTTGCAGTTATGTACCTACGTACATGCAAAACTAGGAGGATTCTCATCGCGTTGCCGCAGGTATAAAGGACGAATATAAATAGGTTAGAATGTTAACTAATAAAAATTAGGAGATGTATATGTATGGTGTTGATAATACAGAAACATGATATAATATATGTATAGATTTATTAGCATAATCGTGGAGATTGTATCTATAGTGAATGATGTGTTTCGCTGACGTGAATATCATAATTCTTGTACTAGTGAACTTTAATTGTAAATAATAATGGACTGCTGAGGTGGACACCTTGCATGTCAAGAGAAATTTCTAGTGGCAAATGATAGTGGACTGCTGAGATAAACGCATTGCATATTAAGAGAAATAGCAAACAAGAATGGCAAGTTAAATGTCTCTCGGAGATGCTCTAAGAGTTATAGATTTAACATACAACCGTGCAACTTTTGTGAGAGTGGGCCTAAAACAAAAAAAAAGTTTCTTATTAATGTCGGATATGAAGCTCAAGATTATTACTCTATGAAGGTAGTACTTCGTTTCTTTTTTTTTTTTGTTTAGATTTGTGCTAGATCGCTAAAAAAAATCATGATAACTAACATGCATGTTGGTTTCTACACTTGACAAGTAAAAATTTGTGTCGTACATGGATTTTCCTAGACACATGACATTATACTGTTTCAGGCAATCGAACCTGCATCCAGTATGTGAGGGCGAGTTATTGTTGTATCGTAAGTGCTCACAGTTCGGATAGGCTGTGTTACAGGAGGAGATATGTGTGTTGCTTGCTTCTATGGACTCTGCTGTGCAATGCTCTCCCCTCCCCTAAAAATTGGTCTTATAGCATTGAAAGGTCGTTATATCCAGAAAATACCATCAAAACTTTGCCGCTCCGTAAAATATCATAAAAAATGCAACATCAACTGAAAATAGCATTCTGTCAAGTTTGGAGCAAGCGCGTTACTTCCGTCAAGCTGAGCTCCGGGTCCCACCTCTGCCGTAGTACATGCACATGGCGTCGCGCCATAGTCACGCGCGAAGAAGGGGCGAGGGCGGGAACCCCGCGGCAGCTAACACGAAGCGGAGGCACGCCACCCCCCCGCGTAGCACACCGGGTAGGCAGGGCGATGCCGCGGCCGTCCGCCGTCGAGGCCTGAACGGCTGAAAGGTCTTGATGGCTAGAGGGGGGTGAATAGCCTATTAAAATTTCCTACAAAGTGTGCTAAACAAGTTTATCAATATAACAAATAGCGAGATGCGAGTTTTGCTTAGCCTAGGGGTGTTTGTAAGCCACCTATCTAATTCACAGTTCTAGTATATATGCACTCAATCGCACAAGTCAAACCGCACAACTTAGCTACAACTAAAGCAAACTAGCTACACAAGATAAGAGCTACACTAACAAGCTAGCAAGGTAACTAGAAAAATGATATGAGAGAGAGTTGGGAGGGTATCACCGAGGGGCGAAGTATTGAGCCAACCAATCAATATGATCAAGAGATGAATTCCACAATACACAACCACCGGGATCGATTAGTCACAATAAGAAAGTGATGACACAAGATTTATCCTGAGGTTCACGTGCTTGTCGGCACGCTAGTCTCCGTTGTGTCCCTCTTCACTACGTGGTTCGGTGGCTAATCGGTCTCACACCGAGCCTCTCAAAAGGCGCTACAAGAACCTACCAAATGATAAAAGATTGCAAATGACACGAGCAATCCACTAACGTTGCCTTTGGCGCTTCGCCGAGGTAGGCACAAACCCCTCACAATCACCGGAGATGGCCAAGAACAATCACCAACTCTTGCCAACGCCTCCAAGCTGCTCCAAGCCGTCTAGGTGGCGGCAACCACCAAGAGAAACAAGAATCCCACAGCAAATCAACCATCAAGTGCCAACTAGATGCAATCTCACAATGCAAATGCACTAGGATCACTCAATCTCACTTCGAATTTGCAAAGAAGCAAGAGAGATGAGTGGGAAGAGAGTTGCTTAGCTCAAAGTGCTCACAAGTATGTCAAAGAATGCTAGAGAGTGAGCCTAAAGCCGGCCAACGAGTATTTATAGACGTACCTCTTCGAATATAACCGTTAGGCAGCAGATTCAGCTGAAGTCGCGCTGACCGGACGCGCTGGTCGCGCGGACCGGACGCATGAAGCTTGACCGGACGCGCTGGTCTCATAACCGACCGGACGCGCTGGTCAAGTCTGAGCAACTCTCCAGAGAGTCAGCGACCAGACGCGCTGCAGAACTGACCGGACGCCACAGTGCCAGCGTCCGGTTGGAGTCCAATAAGCTCCCACCATGACCGGACGCGTCCGGTCGATCGTGACCGGACGCGCCACCGCGTCCGATCAAAAAACTGAGACACGTGCAAACACTGAGCATACAACTTAGGCATAGGATTAGTACTTAGGCATTGTCACTAATTACCAACACCAAACATAGAGCTTTCAGTCTCCCCTTGTTGGTAACTGGTGACAACCCTTTCACAAAGATATTATGATAGAATTTTGATTGAACCCATGTTACATTGTCCAACTATATTCCCATGTGTAAGAATTATGGACATGTGATCATGAATTCAAATTGATAGCAATGGCTCTCCCTACATGTATGCTATATGTTTGGATTTAGGAAGCATACATGCTTAGATAGGAAAAATATAGGAAAATTGACTATCAATAGGTGCTAAGTGTTTTAGATTATAGACCTTTGAAGCGTGATACCATCGGAGTAGCGTTAAGCACCATCTTAGCCCTTGTGTAGTTAGATACCACTTGGAAAAGCACAAACATAACTAGAAACCTCGTGTGATCAACATTATGAGCAAGTCTCTAGTACCACTTTGAAAAACAAGAAGCAAGAAAAAATCTAACTACTTTCTATTTATGCTAGTACCTCAATATACCATTCAAATTATACTAGCAAGTCACCACACAAGCAATGTATCAGAGAAAAAGAAATGCATAACTATGCATCATACATATGAAGTGCACATGGAAATGCAACAATCATGCTTAAGAGCTTGCTCCCCCTACTTGTGTGCTTAAAATTTTAGTTGATCCCCTTCTTTTATCAATTCTCCCCTTTAGGTTTTCTTCCCCTTTATAATCTATCTTTGTGAACAACATTTTCTCCCCCTTTGGCACCAATGACCACAAGGGACCAATTTTAGATAGAATATCATATCATGTTATGGGGTGAGGATCAAGTTTATGGTTCAACCTAGATTGCTTGCATAAGTGAAATTCTTCGGTTTGATCCAAGGGCAAGCTTTTTCACACCTCACTAGAAGGGTTATCATGCGCCATGTTGAAGCAAATACTGAAACAAGTTATCTAGATCAAACACTTAGGATCACAAGCTCTCAAACAAGTTATATGCTACCACTAGATCATACAAGTCATAAAAACAATAGTGGCACCATATAAACTTCAAATTCATTTGATTTTCATGAATGAGCCTAGAACATAAGAAATCATGACTAGATGCACTAAACAAGTCCTTAGCATAGAATGTATGACATGTCAACCAAAAGTACCTTGCTTTGTCTTGGAGGAGAGGATGTCATATATGGGGTGCATCAACTCATGTTGGAGAAGTCAAGTATGTTCAACTCATTCTTGAGCTTGTGAAATATCTTCTCATCAAGTGGCTTGGTGAATAGATCGGCTAATTGATCTTCGGTGCCTACACTCTCAATAGCAATGTTACCCTTTTGTTGATGATCTCTAATAAAGTAATGGCGAACATCAATATGCTTTGTTCTTTGATGTTGAACCGGATTATTGGTTAGCTTCACTGCACTTTCGTTGTCATATAGCAATGGCACATTCTTGAAGTTGATTCCAAAATCCTTCAATGTTGCCTTCATCCACAAGATTTGTGCACAACAACTGCCCGCGGCGATGTATTCGGCTTCGGCGGTAGATAGTGCAATACTATTTTGCTTCTTGGATGACCATGAGACAAGTGATCTTCCTAATAATTGACAATTCCCAGAGGTGCTCTTTCTCTCCACTTTGTCACCGGCATAGTCGGAATCCGAATATCCAACTAGCTCAAATATTACACCTTTGGGATACCATAATCCAATATCTTGTGTATGCTTTAAGTACCTCAATATTCTCTTTGTTGACTTTAAATGACTTTCTCTTGGTGAGGCTTGAAATCTTACACACATACATACACTAAACATTACATCAGGCCTTGATGCCAACACATAGAGTAGGCTACCAATCATTGATCTATATAGCTTTTGATCCACCATGTTGCCACTCTTTGTCACTATCTAAGCTTCCACTAGTGCCCATTGGAGTTGTAATGCCCTCTGCATCTTCCATGCCAAACTTCTTGAGCATATCTTTGATGTACTTGGTTTGGCTCACAAATGTTCCTTCCTTCATTTGTTTGATTTGAAGTCCAAGAAAGAAACTAAGTTCACCAATCATTGACATTTCAAATTCCTTTGCCATCATTTTTCCAAACTCATCACAATAATCTTGATTGGTTGAACCGAATATGATATCATCAACATATATTTGCAACACAAACAAGTCTTTCCCAATCTTCTTGATGAAGAGAGTAGTATCCACTTTGCCCATGACAAATCCTTTGGATAGCAAGAAGTCCCTCAATCTTTCATACCATGCTCTAGGTGCTTGCTTTAATCCATACAAAGCTTTTCTTAACTTGTATACATAGTTGGGTTTCTTGTCATCTTTAAAACCGGGAGGTTGCTCCACATACACCTCCTCTTGGATGTACCCATTGAAAAATATACTCTTCACATCCATTTGATATAGCTTGATATTGTGAGCACAAGCATAGGCAAGTAAGATCCTAATTGCTTCCAATCTTGCAACCAGGGCATATGTTTCACCAAAGTCAAGATCCTCTATTTGTGTGTAACCTTGAGCCACTAGTCTTGCTTTGTTCCTTACTACTATCCCATCTTGATCTTGCTTGTTGTGAAAGACCCATCTTATTCCAATGACATTATGATCCTTAGGCCTCTCAACTAGTTCCCATACTTCATTTCTCTTAAAGTTGTTGAGCTCTTCATGCATTGCATTTACCCAATCCGGATCTCTCAATGCTTTATCAATGTCCTTGGGTTCTTTCATTGACACAAAAGAAGAGTGAGCACAAAATGATGCCAATCTTGATCTAATTTGAACTCCTCTTTGTATGTCACCAATGATAAAATCCAATGGATGGTCTCTTGCAATGTTAGTTAGTTGAAGCACTTGGACTTGATTGCTTGGATGTTGATGTTGATCATGAGTTGGAGATGATGAACTAGCCACTTGTTGATCTTGTTGCACTTGAGATGATGTACTAGCTTGATTTTGCATTAGAGAACCACTAGCTTGTGTAATTGGATTTTGGAGCACTTGATCCTTGTAGTCATCTACATCAATCACTTGCTTTCGCCTAATATCACCAATATCCATTTCTTTCATAGCATTGATCAATTGAGTTCCTCTCACATCATCCAAGTTATCTTCTTCTTATTGAGAACCATTGGTTTCATCAAACTCAACATTATGCACTTCTTCAAGTTGACCACTAGCCAAATTCCAAACTCTATAAGCTTTGCTAGTAGTTGAGTAACTAAGTAGAAATCCTTCATCACATTTCTTTTTAAATTTGTTTAATCTAGTGCCCTTCTTCAAGATGTAGCATTTGCAACCAAATACCCGAAAGTATGCAATGTTGGGCTTTCTTCCATTTAAGATCTCATATGGTGTCTTCTCTAGGAACTTGTGGCAATAGAGACGGTTGCTATAGAAGCAAGCCGTGTTGATTGTTTCGGCCCAAAATGAATGACTCACATTATACTCATTCAACATTGATCATGCCATATCAATCAAAGTTCTATTCTTCCTCTCAATTAGGCCATTTGATTGAGGTGTATACTTGGCTAAAAATTGATGCTTGATTCCAAGCTCATCACATAGCTCCAACTCTTGTGTTTCTAAACTTACTTCCATTGTCACTTCTCACTTTCTTGATTGTGGTTTTAAACTCATTTTGCACTCTCTTGATGAACTTCTTGAATATGTCAAAAACATCACTTTTGTCCACAAGAAAGAATACCCATATGTATCTAGTGAAATCATCCATAATCACAAAACCATACTTGTTGCCACCAATGCTTGTATATGTAGTTGGCCCAAATAGATCCATGTGCAACAACTCAAATACCTTGGAAGTACTCATAACGCTCTTCAATGGATGAGTGTTGCCCACTTGCTTTTTGGCTTGACATGCACTACATAGCTTATCCTTCTCAAATGTGACATCCTTCAAGCCTCTAACTAAGTCATGCTTCACTAACTTGTTCAATTGCTTCATGCCAACATGACCAAGTCTTCTATGCCATAACCAACCAATACTTGATTTGGTGAGCAAGCATGTTGAGAGTTGAGTGTCACTAGCATTGAAATCAACAAGTATAGATTCTCATATCTAAAACCCTTGAAGATCAAATTGGAGCCATCAACACTAAATATCTCCACATCATCAACACCAAATATGCACTTGAAACCAAGATCACACAATTGAGCAACCGAGAGAAGATTGAAGTTCAACTTTTCAACTAATAGCACATTGGAAATGCTATGATCATTAGAGATTGCAATCCTTCCAAGAGCCTTCACATCACCCTTACTATTATCACCAAATGTGATACTATCAATGACACTATCATTTGATTTGAGAGAGTTGAACATTCTTGAATCACCGGTCATATGTTGAGAGCACCCACTATCAAGCACCCAATGCCTTCCTCCAGCCTTATAATTTACCTATAAAACAATTTAATGTCTTTTAGGTACCCATACTTGCTTGGGTCCTTTGAGGTTAGTAACTAAGCTCTTTGGTACCCAAATGGCCTTCTTCTTTGCGCCCACAATTGGTGTACCAATAAACTTAGCTTGCACACCCTTCTCACCCTTGGTAAGCACATAACAAGAATCAAAAGGAATGCAATCCATTTTAGCATGAAACTTATTGTTGTTCTTGTTTATTTTATTACAATTAATCTCTAGATGCCCAACTTGCTTGCATCTATTGCAATAACGATCATTGCTCTTCACAAAGCGAGACTTTGGAGTAGCAAAGGCCGCCTTGCCCTTCTTGGAAGTATAGCCCAAACCCTCTTTGTTAAGAGAGAACCTTTGGCTACCCAAGCATTTTAGTAAGTGGGCATCCTCACCATAGGTATTGCCTAATACGCGGGTGAGATCATCCACCTCTCTCTTGAGAGTCTCATTCTCAACCACAAGTGTTGTATCACAAGTAGTAGAGGTAGAGTTGGTTATAGTGGATGATGATGAGTTACATGAAGCATTAGTAGGACCAACAAATAAAGAATCATCAATAATATCACATGTTAGTCCAATATCACAAGTGACAATCACTTGCTTCTTCTTAGCTTTCTTCATGAACTTCTCCAACTTGAGGTCCTTTTCCTTGATGAGCTCAAATAGAGTGGAGTGGGCTTCCTTAAGCCTAGTGTGAGCAACTTCAAGGTCCTTATGGTTTTCCTTTAGATACTCACGAGAGGCCTCTAGCTCATCAAAGGATTTCCTAAGAGCTTTAAGCTCTTATTCAATTCCTTTGCACTCCTTACTCTTTTTGAGAGCAACAAGCTCCTCTATCAAGGTATTATTTTCATTGCTCTTGGCAATGAGTTCTTGCTCTAAGATCTTGCATCTCTTGGTGGTCCTCTTGTAGCCCTTGCTCATTTATTATGCCTAATAGATCATCCTTGGAGTCGTCCTCATCTTCCTCATCATCACTCCTACAACCATCACTAGCACAAGAATCATCATCACTATCATCATATTTTACCTTGATAGGCTTGACCATAAGGCATGTCGATGTAGTGTCGAAGATGGATGGCTTGTTGGAGAGGGCGATGCTTGCAATGGCTCGCCGAGTTGTCCTCTCATCATCACTAGAGCTTGCATCATCATCACTATCGGAGTTATCACTATCCCAAGTGACTACATAACCCCCGCCCTTCTTCTTGTTGAATGTGAAGCTCTTCTTTACTTTTTTCTCCTTCTCTTTCTTATCCTTCTTGTTCTTCTTGAGCTTCAAGTCCCCATTATGAAATCTCTTATCTTCATAGGGGCAATCTGCCACTATGTGATCGGGGCTATTGCAATTGTAGCAAAGGATCGTTGCCTTCATAGTGTCTCTCCTCTTCCTTGCCCCATATCCTTTCTTCTTCATGAACCTCTCCATCTTGTGCACTAGGAGGACCATGGTCTCATCATCGAATGGATCATCATCATCGCTCTCCACACAATTCGAGGGCAGTTTGTAATTTCAGAAACATTGGTAAATGATTCTGCATTTGACTTAAATGTAAATAAGTTAAAGTTTGGGAGTTTCTTTCCGTAAATCACGTTGTGGAACATCAGCTTTCGTAAAGTATGTAGGCAAAGTAGCAGAATTCGAACTCGGTTGTTCTGCGATCGATGCCTCATGTCTGGGCACGTGACCCAGCTGGCACAATGCTTATATATTCTGAAGAAAGCTGGCCTAGAGGTGCCATCATAGTCAGCACTCAGCAAGTGGCCCTTGTTCTTATTCTGCTCATAATCCACACATATATACCGCCTTTAATACCCACTAACAGCTAAAGTGATGGTGACCACTCAAAAAAAAATGGCGTGACCTTGGCCAAACACGTTACTAGCCACGTCGTACACTATTTAAAATGAATATTGGGTGTTGACAAGGTAGGCCTTTATTCATCAATTCATGTGTTATGTGGATTGGAGTGGACTTGAACTAAAATTTTTACTCTAATCCACTCAACACACGTGGATTAGAGTGAATCCAACAACATCTAAACAAGTCATAATTCCATTGTTGTGCGAAAGTTTGCAAAAAGAAAAAAATTATGAATAGAAAGAACTTGCAGTTATGTACCTACGTACATGCAAAACTAGGAGGATTCTCATCGCGTTGCCGCAGGTATAAAGGACGAATATAAATAGGTTAGAATGTTAACTAATAAGAATTAGGAGATGTATATGTATGGTATTGATAATACAGAAACATGATATAATATATGTATAGATTTATTAGCATAATCGTGGAGATTGTATCCATAGTGAATGATGTGTTTCGCTGACGTGAATATCATAATTCTTGTACTAGTGAACTTTAATTGTAAATAATAATGGACTGCTGAGGTGGACACCTTGCATGTCAAGAGAAATTTCTAGTGGCAAATGATAGTGGACTGCTGAGATAAACGCATTGCATATTAAGAGAAATAGCAAACAAGAATGGCAAGTTAAATGTCTCTCGGAGATGCTCTAAGAGTTATAGATTTAACATACAACCGTGCAACTTTTGTGAGAGTGGGCCTAAAACAAAAAAAAATGTTTCTTATTAATGTCGGATATGAAGCTCAAGATTATTACTCTATGAAGGTAGTACTTCGTTTTTTTTTGTTTAGATTTGTGCTAGATCGCTAAAAAAAATCATGATAACTAACATGCATGTTGGTTTCTACACTTGACAAGTAAAAATTTGTGTCGTACATGGATTTTCCTAGACACATGACATTATACTGTTTCAGGCAATCGAACCTGCATCCAGTATGTGAGGGCGAGTTATTGTTGTATCGTAAGTGCTCACAGTTCGGATAGGCTGTGTTACAGGAGGAGATATGTGTGTTGCTTGCTTCTATGGACTCTGCTGTGCAATGCTCCCCCCTCCCCTAAAAATTGGTCTTATAGCATTGAAAGGTCGTTATATCCGGAAAATACCATCAAAACTTTGCCGCTCCGTAAAATATCATAAAAAATGCAACATCAACTGAAAATAGCATTCTGTCAAGTTTGGAGCAAGCGCGTTACTTCCGTAAAGCTGAGCTCTGGGTCCCACCTCTGCCGTAGTACATGCACATGGCGTCGCGCCATAGTCACGCGCGAAGAAGGGGCGAGGGCGGGAACCCCGCGGCAGCTAACACGAAGCGGAGGCACGCCACCCCCCCGCGTAGCACACCGGGTAGGCAGGGCGATGCCGCGGCCGTCCGCCGTCGAGGCCTGAACGGCTGAAAGGTCTTGATGGCTAGAGGGGGGTGAATAGCCTATTAAAATTTCCTACAAAGTGTGCTAAACAAGTTTATCAATATAACAAATAGCGAGATGCGAGTTTTGCTTAGCCTAGGGGTGTTTGTAAGCCACCTATCTAATTCACAGTTCTAGTATATATGCACTCAATCGCACAAGTCAAACCGCACAACTTAGCTACAACTAAAGCAAACTAGCTACACAAGATAAGAGCTACACTAACAAGCTAGCAAGGTAACTAGAAAAATGATATGAGAGAGAGTTGGGAGGGTATCACCGAGGGGCGAAGTATTGAGCCAACCAATCAATATGATCAAGAGATGAATTCCACAATACACAACCACCGGGATCGATTAGTCACAATAAGAAAGTGATGACACAAGATTTATCCTGAGGTTCACGTGCTTGTCGACACGCTAGTCTCCGTTGTGTCCCTCTTCACTACGTGGTTCGGTGGCTAATCGGTCTCACACCGAGCCTCTCAAAAGGCGCTACAAGAACCTACCAAATGATAAAAGATTGCAAATGACACGAGCAATCCACTAACGTTGCCTTTGGCGCTTCGCCGAGGTAGGCACAAACCCCTCACAATCACCGGAGATGGCCAAGAACAATCACCAACTCTTGCCAACGCCTCCAAGCTGCTCCATGCCGTCTAGGTGGCGGCAACCACCAAGAGAAACAAGAATCCCACAGCAAATCAACCATCAAGTGCCAACTAGATGCAATCTCACAATGCAAATGCACTAGGATCACTCAATCTCACTTCGAATTTGCAAAGAAGCAAGAGAGATGAGTGGGAAGAGAGTTGCTTAGCTCAACGTGCTCACAAGTATGTCAAAGAATGCTAGAGAGTGAGCCTAAAGCCGGCCAACGAGTATTTATAGACGTACCTCTTCGAATATAACCGTTAGGCAGCAGATTCAGCTGAAGTCGCGCTGACCGGACGCGCTGGTCGCGCGGACCGGACGCACGAAGCTTGACCGGACACGCTGGTCTCATAACCGACCGGACGCGCTGGTCAAGTCTGAGCAACTCTCCAGAGAGTCAGCGACCAGACGCGCTGCAGAACTGACCGGACGCCACAGTGCCAGCGTCCGGTTGGAGTCCAATAAGCTCCCACCATGACCGGACGCGTCCGGTCGATCGTGACCGGACGCGCCACCGTGTCCGATCAAAAAACTGAGACACGTGCAAACACTGAGCATACAACTTAGGCATAGGATTAGTACTTAGGCATTGTCACTAATTACCAACACCAAACATAGAGCTTTCAGTCTCCCCTTGTTGGTAACTGGTGACAACCCTTTCACAAAGATATTATGATAGAATTTTGATTGAACCCATGTTACATTGTCCAAGTATATTCCCATGTGTAAGAATTATGGACATGTGATCATGAATTCAAATTGATAGCAATGGCTCTCCCTACATGTATGCTATATGTTTGGATTTAGGAAGCATACATGCTTAGATAGGAAAAATATAGGAAAATTGACTATCAATAGGTGCTAAGTGTTTTAGATTATAGACCTTTGAAGCGTGATACCATCGGAGTAACGTTAAGCACCATCTTAGCCCTTGTGTAGTTAGATACCACTTGGAAAAGCACAAACATAACTAGAAACCTCGTGTGATCAACATTATGAGCAAGTCTCTAGTACCACTTTGAAAAACAAGAAGCAAGAAAAAATCTAACTACTTTCTATTTATGCTAGTACCTCAATATACCATTCAAATTATACTAGCAAGTCACCACACAAGCAATGTATCAAAGAAAAAGAAATGCATAACTATGCATCATACATATGAAGTGCACATGGAAATGCAACAATCATGCTTAAGAGCTTGCTCCCCCTACTTGTGTGCTTAAAATTTTAGTTGATCCCCTTCTTTTATCAATTCTCCCCTTTAGGTTTTCTTCCCCTTTATAATCTATCTTTGTGAACAATATTTTCTCCCCCTTTGGCACCAATGACCACAAGGGACCAATTTTAGATAGAATATCATATCATGTTATGGGGTGAGGATCAAGTTTATGGTTCAACCTAGATTGCTTGCATAAGTGAAATTCTTCGGTTTGATCCAAGGGCAAGCTTTTTCACACCTCACTAGAAGGGTTATCATGCGCCATGTTGAAGCAAATACTGAAACAAGTTATCTAGATCAAACACTTAGGATCACAAGCTCTCAAACAAGTTATATGCTGCCACTAGATCATACAAGTCATAAAAACAATAGTGGCACCATATAAACTTCAAATTCATTTGATTTTCATGAATGAGCCTAGAACATAAGAAATCATGACTAGATGCACTAAACAAGTCCTTAGCATAGAATGTATGACATGTCAACCAAAAGTACCTTGCTTTGTCTTGGAGGAGAGGCATGTCATATATGGGGTGCATCAACTCATGTTAGAGAAGTCAAGTATGTTCAACTCATTCTTGAGCTTGTGAAATCTCTTCTCATCAAGTGGCTTGGTGAATAGATCGGCTAATTGATCTTCGGTGCCTACACTCTCAATAGCAATGTTACCCTTTTGTTGATGATCTCTAATAAAGTGATGGCGAACATCAATATGCTTTGTTCTTTGATGTTGAAAGTCCCTAGTTTGGTTTTGGCTAATTGATGAAACCTAGGACTAACCTTTGTATCTAAGTGGATGATTTAGATAAAGGTGGTCATTGAATATGAGACATGACATTGACTCATGTGACCAAGATGGTGAAGACCAAGATAAAGCTTGGCTCGATGGACCGGTTGTGAAGGTGAAGGGCAAGTCGAGGCTTCGAAGCGAAGGACCATGCGATGGTGAAGCTTGAGCAAGACTTGGCGCCGACGGACCGATGCAACGGTGAAGAGCAAGTGAAGTCAAGGTCGCTAGATCGAGATGGTCATGTGATGATATGAAGTGGAACATATCTTTTGGAGAAACAAAATGGGCTCAAGGCAAAGGTATAACCATAGGGCCATTTTGTTTTACACTCAAGACACCATAGAGGGTGTGAGTGGTTTAAGGTCGATAGCCGAACTATTAAGAGGGGAAGTCTTATCGGTTATTCGACGCACGGGTGCCACTAGGTGAATTCATGAAGTGCATTGCATGTAGGGCCTAGTGAGCTAACTGAAAAAACCTTTGAAAATGATTGAGAAAAAGCTAACACACAAGCACATGGAGATGTACACTTGATGGTGTTGGCACATTTGCAAAGGTGGCGTTGGTCGCGCTGCGGTTTGCGGGTAGAGAGGGGTTTGGGTTCCTCTCTCCCTCCCGCCGAGCGTGCGAGCGCGGGTTTCAGGCGATTTCGGGGAAATAAAATGCCTATTTTCCACTACGCCGGAAGTCGGAAAAGAAACGGAGGCGAACGGAGGTCACAGAAGTGACCGAACGCTGCACCGGACGCGGTCACGTACTGACCGGACGCGTCCGGTCAGTACAGCGCAGGAGTCAGGCGCGCGGGCTAGGGTTTGCAACCGGCGCGTCCGGTGACTCGCGGGACCGGCGCGTCCGGTCATGCGCCCTGAGGGAACCAAGGTCGATCGGACGCGGTGAGCGTCCGGTCACACACGATCGGACGCGTCCGGTCATCGAGGGAGCTTACTGGACTCCGACCGGACGCTGGCACTGTCGCGTCCGGTCGTTGCGAGGAGCGCGTCCGGTCGTTGCTTCGCGGGCGCGCGGTACTGTGCGACCGGCGCGTCCGATCGGTTCAGCGGCGCGTCCGGTCATCGCGTTTGACCGTTGGCGCGTAGTAACCGTTGGAGGATCTAACGGTCGCGTTTGAAATCGGTAGACACGTGGACGTCGCAGGGCGACCGGACGCGGTGAAGCGCGTCCGGTCAGTTTTGACCGGCGCGTCCGGTCGTCCCGAAAAAACGGTCAGTGGAGTGGCAACGGCTCTATTTGTTTGGGATGCTTATAAATACTCGTTGGCCGGCCCTTGGGGAGGCCTCTTGGTATTTCTAACACTCTTGTGCATCCTTTGAGCTAAAGCATCTCCTCCCACTCATCTCCCTTGCTTGATTGCAAATCAAAAGTGAGATTGAGTGATCCCAAAGTGCATTGCATAGCTTGAGGGCATCTAGTGGCACTTGTGGGTGGTTTAGCCGGTGGATTTCTTGTTACTCTTGGAGAGTACCGCTCCTAGCCGGCTTGGAGATTGTTGGAGGCGTTGGCAAGAGAAGGTGATTGTTCTTGGCCACCTCCGGTTGATTGTGAGAGGTTCTTGTGCTTTCCTCGGCGGGACGCCAAAAGCAACTCTAGTGGAATCCGCGTGTCATTGAGTTACCTCACTTGAGAGTGGTGTCTTGCGGTGCCTTGCGGGGCGTGCCTTGAGGGGCAAGTGACTTGAGGGTCACACCGAGGAACCATCTAAGTGTTGGTCGACACAACCGGTGACGTAGCTTGTCGGTGCACAAGTGAACACCGGGTGAACAAAATATTGTGTCTCGTGTCTCCCGGTGATTGGTCTTCATATTGTGTTGTTGTCAATATTGATTGATTGTATATCATCTTGGTTATTGGCAACATCTTCACTCCACCGTCGGTATAAGAATCATAATCCTCTCTTGCACTTACTTTTACTAGTTTATCTTGTGTAGCTCTAGTGGTAGCTTTGCTAGTAGTTTTGTTTAGCTTGTTCTCTAGTGTAAGTTTAGTGACATAGCTCTTGTGTGAACTAGAGATCATAATCTACTAGACTTGTGGATAGGAGGCTTGCATCACAACCTTTGGCTAAGCAAAACTCGCTTTACGCCGTTTGTTGTTCTAACAAGTTTGCTTAGTGGTATTTGTAGAATTTTTTATAGGCTATTCACACCCCCTCTAGCCATCTAGGACCTTACAGATGTTGAACCGGATTATTGGTTAGCTTCACGGCACTTTCATTGTCATATAGCAATGGCACATTCTTGAAGTTGATTCCAAAATCCTTCAATGTTGCCTTCATCCACAAGATTTGTGCACAACAACTACCCGCGGCGATGTATTCGGCTTCGGCGGTAGATAGTGCAATACTATTTTGCTTCTTGGATGACCATGAGACAAGTGATCTTCCTAATAATTGACAATTCCCAGAGGTGCTCTTTCTCTCCACTTTGTCACCGGCATAGTCGGAATCCGAATATCCAACTAGCTCAAATCTTGCACCTTTGGGATACCATAATCCAATATCTTGTGTATGCTTTAAGTACCTCAATATTCTCTTTGTTGCCTTTAAATGACTTTCTCTTGGTGAAGCTTGAAATCTTGCACACATACATACACTAAACATTACATCGGGCCTTGATGCCAACACATAGAGTAGGCTACCAATCATTGATCTATATAGCTTTTGATCCACCATGTTGCCATTCTTTGTCACTATCTAAGCTTCCACTAGTGCCCATTGGAGTTGTAATGCCCTTTGCATCTTCCATGCCAAACTTCTTGAGCATATCTTTGATGTACTTGGTTTGGCTCACAAATGTTCCTTCCTTCATTTGTTTGATTTGAAGTCCAAGAAAGAAACTAAGTTCACCAATCATTGACATTTCAAATTCCTTTGCCATCATTTTTCCAAACTCATCACAATAATCTTGATTGGTTGAACCGAATATGATATCATCAACATATATTTGCAACACAAACAAGTCTTTCCCAATCTTCTTGATGAAGAGAGTAGTATCCACTTTGCCCATGACAAATCCTTTGGATAGCAAGAAGTCCCTCAATCTTTCATACCATGCTCTAGGTGCTTGCTTTAATCCATACAAAGCTTTTCTTAACTTGTATACATAGTTGGGTTTCTTGTCATCTTTAAAACCGGGAGGTTGCTCCACATACACCTCCTCTTGGATGTACCCATTGAAAAATGCACTCTTCACATCCATTTGATATAGCTTGATATTGTGAGCACAAGCATAGGCAAGTAAGATCCTAATTGCTTCTAATCTTGCAACCAGAGCATATGTTTCACCAAAGTCAAGATCCTCTATTTGTGTGTAACCTTGAGCCACTAGTCTTGCTTTGTTCCTTACTACTATCCCATCTTGATCTTGCTTGTTGTGAAAGACCCATCTTATTCCAATGACATTGTGATCCTTAGGCCTCTCAACTAGTTCCCATACTTCATTTCTCTTAAAGTTGTTGAGCTCTTCATGCATTGCAATCACCAAGAGAAACAAGAATCCCGCAGCAAATCAACCATCAAGTGCCAACTAGATGCAATCTCACAATGCAAATACACTAGGATCACTCAATCTAACTTCGAATATGCAAAGAAGCAAGAGAGATGAGTGGGAGGGGAGTTTCTTGGCTCAAAGTGCTCACAAGTATGTCAAAGAATGCTAGAGAGTGAGCCTAGAGCCAGCCACCGAGTATTTATAGACGTACCCCTTCGAATATAACCGTTAGGCAGCAGATTCAGCTGAAGTCGCGCTGACCGAACGCGCTAGTCGCACGGACCGGACGCGCGAAGCTTGACCAGACGCGCTGGTCTCGTAACCGACCGGACGCGCTGGTCAAGTATGAGCAGCTCTCCAGAGAGTCAGCGACCGGACGCGCTGGTCCCGTAACCGACCGGACGCGCTGGTCAAGTCTGAGCAGCTCTCCAGAGAGTCAGCGACCGGACACGCTGCAGAACTGACCGGACGCCACAGTGCCAGCATCCGGTTGGAGTCCAGTAAGCTCCCACCACGACCGGACGCGTCCGGTCGATCATGATCGGACGCGCCACCGCGTCTGATAAAAAATTGAGACACGTGCAAACGCTGAGCACTGACCGGACGCGTCCAGTCAAACAGAGACCGCGTCCGGTCCAGCGTCCGGTCACCTCTGTGACCTCCGTTCGCCTCCGTTTGAATCACCCTTTCACATATGAGCTAGACTAAGTATGTGTGTCACTTTAGCACATGTTTTAGCTCGTGAAATAACATGTGACAACACCTCCAAATCTCAACATTGGCGTAAAGGAAAATAGGAGTTTTAATTCCTCGAAAACGCCTGCATCCCGCCGAGCAAGCTCGGCGGGAGGGAGAGAGGACCCCAAACCCTCTCTACCGCTCAAACTCCAATGCCATCGTAAATGTGCTAACACCACCAAGTGATCACGTCATGTGCAAGTATGTTAGCATTTTCACAATAATTTTCAAGGCGTTATTAGTTCTATCCAAATGCATATGATCATGAAATGCACACCTAGAGGCACTTAGGAGTTTAATATCCGCGTCATTCCCCTCTTTATAGTACGGTCATCTATCCTATAATGTAACCACACCCACTAGGTGTCTTGGTTACTAAAACACAACCCTTAAGCATATACCTTTGCCTTGATCACGTAGGGTTGCGTCCAAATCCAAGTGTGGCCATCATGATCACCATGTCCATCTTGCCACCAACCTTGGAATGTACTAATCCTCATATGCTACATACAACTTAGGCATAGGATTAGTACTTAGGCATTGTCACTAATTACCAACACCAAACATAGAGCTTTCAACGGCCCGCTCCAGCGCGGCTTCTAGAGTTCTAGAAGGGGCAGATCGCCCCGCCGTCGCCGAGGAGCCTCGCCTGCAGGGCCGTGGTGAGCTCTGCCACCCCACGCCTGCCCCTCCCGGCTCAGCACCCTCGAGCCCGTGCCACAACCGCTCAGGCGGAGCGTCAGACTGGACGCCCCCCTGCCAAGACGTCGCCGCTCCATCGACTACGCGGGCCGCCGTCCTCCTTCTCGAGCTCGAGCAGCGTTGAGGCCTCGACCCCGAATGCGACACCGCAGATGTTGTCGAAGGCGAAGTGCTTGAGAACGTCTTGCAGGTCAACGACCTCGCTGGAGTCAGCTATGGCCGCGAGTAGAGGCAGGAGCCGGCGGTGCAGGTGGGCACGGAGGACGCACCTAGAGAAGCGGCGCAGCGAGCGGGACGAGGAGTAGGAGGCTCCACGGGCAGCCGTCCACAAGGAAGATGCCGCTACCGAGGAGGTAGGCAAAGGGCCTTATGAAGCATGCGCCCTTGACGTAGTTGGGGAACCTCATGCGTAGCAGGTGGTCGACGACGCCCAGGTCCATGGTGGCGATGCCGTTGCCGAGGATGAACACGCCACACTCACCACAGGAAGGAGAAGGGGGAGCTTGATGGAGGCAATGGCGTTTGCTCCAAATGTGACGGAATGCTATATCCAGGTGACGTTGCATTCTTTCGATGGTATTTTACCGAGCGGCAAAGTTTTGATGGTATTTTCCGGATATGGCAATCTTTCGATGCCATGAGACCAATTTTCCCTGAATTAAGCTTTCCATCTGAGGGAATGTGGTTTACCTAGCGTTACCTAATCATGGGCCATGTGGCAAAACCACCTAGTTAACCTGATCTTGAGTGCACTTGTCATCCATTTGACCCTAAGTGCTCGAGAGACCAAGTCAAACCCGATAGTTTGTCGAGCCCACCTAGAGAGAAAACTCAAAACAATCCACATTTCAACAAAAACAAAAATGAGAAGACAAAACTTCAAAACATCAATTTCTTACATTATATGATTACATGATCAGAGTTATTACAAAAACATGTTTCATAAAAGTAGTGAAACTTAAGTCAATTTTACAAAAGCAGCGGAAGTTAATACTTTTCATTACTGAAGCAAAGATAGAGACGTAAGAGTAAAACTATTATGACTACAATGGAAAGGAAGCCATGTCGAGCCCACTAGGAGGTATCCACACACATCATGAGTTAGCTCCAGCATCCACCTGCTATCTGCAACATGGAGTATAAAACCCTGAGTACTAGAGTGTACTCGACATGACTTACCTGACTAGGAATAGCTTCCCGACTCTCAAAGGATATGCAGGGGGTTATGTGGTTAGCTGATTCATTTATCTTTTGCAAAAGCTTACTAAGAATACGTCCTTATAGTCTAGTTTTAGCAATCATGATTAAGTTCCTTATCTAACCATTCTATGTAAGCACCTAATCTACTTTCAAGCATGTGGTAAGCAATCGAAGTATCCAAGTTCATCTTCTCCTTCATCATGCCCCAGGTTCCCAGTTGCATTAGCTACGATGCTAGACAGTGGCAAGCTGTATCCATATCCGAGGAGTGCGGTGATTAGCTATGATGCTAGACAGTGGCAAGCTGTATCCATATCCGAGGAGTGTGGCGATTGCATTGATGTACATCCAGATGGGTGAAAGCTCGAGTTTAGTTTTGGTGAATTGATGAAACCCTAAGTGCTAACCCATTACTCTAAGTGATCATGAGATATGGTAGCACATTCTAAGTGGTGGAGCAAATGATGAAGATCATGAAGGTAGTGATGGCCATGGTGATCAAGTGCTCGAACTTGGAAAAGAAGAAAGAAAAACAAAAAGCTCAAAGCAAAGGTATATTAGATAGGAGCTCTTTGTTTTGGTGATCAAGATACCTAGTTGGTGTGATCACATTTAGGATAGTTAGCCGTACTATTAAGAGGGGTGAAACTCATCGTGAAATGTGGTTATCAAAGTGCCACTAGATGTTCCAACTCTTTGCATATGCATTTAGATTCTAGTGAGTGTTAACACCCTTGAAAATGTTTGTAAAAATATGCTAACACACGTGCACAAGGTGATACACTTGGTGGTTAGCATATTTGAGCAAGGGTGAAGTGTTTGCACTTGAGAAGAAGTGAAACAGGGGTGTCGGACCCTGCTCCACTAGGCATTGGACCCAGCCCAGGAAGAGTCCGATGGCTAACCCTAGCTGAGTGGCATGAGCACGGCAGCGTCGGACTGAGGCTCGCAGGGACGTTGGACCAAACACGCCCACTGTTCCTCAGTGCGGGGTTTGGCGAGGCGCACGTTGGCGTGACGCGTGGTAGCGTCAGACCGAGGGCTACATCTGACGGAGGGCGTTGGACTCGGGTTTGACGGTTTTTACTGTCTCTAGACCTCTCTAGAGCGCGTCGGATCCTCTCTGTGTGGAGTCCGATGGTGCGTCCGAGGCGCGGGTCCGATGGCTCGCTCAACGCATGGTAGTGGACCATTGGTGACAACGGTCGTTTTGATTTGAATGTGGTTACGTGGCAACGCGTGGTTGGCTGTGATCGGTGTAGGACCCAGGCGTCGGACGGTCTGACACTGCACATCTACGGGTCCGACGGTCACTTAACTGGCCTAACGGTCACTAGCTCTTAGGGTGTCTGTTTAAGTGATTGGGCCGGCCTTGGGCTCTCTCTCTTGGCACTTTGACATACTTTTCATCCCTTAGAGCTGAGCTACTCCTCTCCATCCACTCCTACTTGATTGATTCATCATTTGGTGAGACTAGAGAGCATCTAAGTGCATTGCTTTGAGTGATTGCATCTAGAGGCACTTGGTGATTGTGTCTCACTATGGGATTTGCTTGTTTCTCTTGGTGTTGCCTATTGATGGTCATTAACATCAATTATAAACCATCAATATAACTTGCATATATACATAATTCCATCATCAAACATAGGTCTAGGGGTTTAAACTAATGAATTCCATGAGCTTTGGTGATTTCATGACTGCAGGAGGATTTATCCAGAAAATAGCTCCCGGGACCACTATCATACACTCCAAACAAGCAAACCGACAACAATAAGTGATTCAACCCGTGAAAACTGTGAATGGCAACTTTAGAAGGTTCCAGAAGACACCACACCAAAGCTTGGGCCAAACGGCCATGAAAGTGGGCTAGCCGACCCAGCCCATAGGCCGGCCGGCCTGCCACGGAGCCCGCTCACCCTCCGCCGCCTCGTACTCCTTCCTATGATCTACACCGTTGATTTTAAGATGGTTTTAGGTCGGTTTATCCAACGGTGGTCGAGGGGGTTGATGCGAATCGATGATGTGGAGATTCCTTGCCCCCTACTCCACCTTGATACCTTGCCCCTACTCCACCTCGGCCTATATATAGCAGCCCCTACCCTCCTCCCTGGAGGCCATCTTGAAACCCTAATTCATATTCTCCTCATCAGGATCAGAGCTAGCTATCAAGAGAAGATTAGTCCTCCATAGGATCTAGTCTTATAAATAGAAATAGTAAGATGGAGAGTGAGGGAAGAGTATGGAGGAGGTGCTGACCTGTTGGTGCTCTCTCTATGGCTTGTATCTTGGCGGATCCAAGTTCTATCTAAACTTCCCTCTGAGATTTCTCTGGTAATCAACTTCTGATTTAAGTAAGCATCTTGTTTATATTGTTCATCAGATTTGCAACTCTTTTGAGTGCTTTATTCTCTACATAGGGGGAGTAAAGTATTAATCATAAGTGTAAGTGTGGTGCTTAGACTTAGGTTAATCGTGGATGCACCCTGCATTCCGGATCGGTGGTAGCTCACAAGGGTGACTCTTATAGGCTCGTTGAATCCTTTGTAGTCCACCTTCCATTTGTAGGACAAGTAGGACCCAGTTGCGAAGGAAAGCATCCTCTGCTGGTGTCTTTCCCTAGTAATGTCCCCAGTTGAATAGTAGAAGACATAGCTTACCGAAGTCAGAACAAGAGAACCATAGTTATCCTCTCTACACTCTTGTTTATCCTAACCTTGTTGTTATCCTTAGTTAAGTTAGACTGTAGTTAGTCTCACACGTTTACCGATGGATACAATACTTGGAATACTTTCAGGTAAAAGCTACAGCGGTATCCGTACGCTTGCGGATTTATCTATGTGCATTAATTTATACCAACATTGCCACCATCTAGATAGCTTGGTGCAGCGAGGATCGTCGAGCAGAGGAAGGTGCTTGTCTTTGGCTCCGATCGTGGTGATTATGAGGGGGTTTTGACCTTTCCCCGGTGGAGAGCCAAAAGTTACTCTAGTGGATTGCTCGTAGCTTATGGATCCTCATCTTGTGTTGGTTGTACGGCACCTGGTTGCGGGTTAGGCGTGTGATGCCTATAAGCGCGTGAACCTCCAAGTGAGTGAATCGCCACAACGGGGACTAGCTTGCCGGCAAGCAAGTGAACCTGGTGAAAAATCATTGTGTCATCTTGTCTCTGAGGATTTCTTTGGCATTCATTGATATATTGTGATTGATTACTTGCCACGGTGGTGTAACCCTCCTACCTCTCTTGTGCATTTATTTTCTTAGTGTAGCTAAGCTCTTTAGTATAATTAGTTTTGAGAGCTAGCTTGTGTCTTGTCTAGTGGTTAGTGAAGCTCTTTAGTTAGTCTTTGAGAGCTCACTAACTTAGTGGTAGTGACTTAGCCTCTTATGTGATATAGATATCATAGAAAACTAGAATTGTGGATAGGAAGCTTGCTTTTTGAGTAGGCTAGCATAACACTCGCTTCGCTTCATAATTGTCTAACCACTTGGCTTAAGTGTTGTTATAGAAATTTTTATAGGCTATTCACCTCCCTTTAGCCATTAGGACCTTACAATGGGCAAATCTAAACACACACCTGTACAAACATGATCAGCAGGTTTGCATAAGGCAACCGTTCCCGATCTTGCTAACCAAGGCCCAAACCGACCCAACTTGCCTTGGGACCCTAACCCAACCATCCATGTCCAATACAAGCTCAACATGTGACTTACAACCATGGTTCCCACTCCCAACTACTACCCAACGGGCCAGTGTAGCTGTCTAGTCAAGCCTCAAGGTTACCTTAGCACAAGAAAGATACATAGGTTTCTCAGTCAACCACGACTCAGAACCTTGATGTGTGTCTGATATGTTCAAACTTGACGATTAGTCTAACAATGAACTATCCTCAAACAACATAGGCAAGAGTAATGCACCCAAGGTCAATCCCTGTTGCCTCACCAATCATCATTTCCCAGCTAGTCTTAGTTTATTATTCTCCATGATCCCATATGATTGGAGTAGTAAGAATAGTAGTATAAAACCTATTATGAGTAACGTCAGGTTACTCACTTAGTACTAGAATCCCTAAGCATGGTAGCTACACGAATCCTCCTCTCTAATCTCACACAATCATGATCACAAAGTCAAGCAAGTGAGTGGGAGGTTTGCTTAACTCTTAGGGGGTGTATGTGCTTCAAAAAAATGACCAAGAGACCCCCTATTGACACCAAATAAGATGGCAAATGGGCGAACATAAAGCATACAATTGTCAAAGTAGCTTTCACCATGAGTGTTCTAGGTATTGATTTCCACGAGGGACGCGAAGTGTACTAACAAAGAGTCAAGATCGTCATATGATGACATGTGGGGTTTATGATAGTTGGGTAGAGAGGATCTTCAAGGCTATGATATCTGGTAAGGTAAGACTTATTAGTTCATTAGTTGATGTTGTGTGGAACACCTACATCGATAAAACATCGATAGTATATGACATATGAGTGAAACAACATGAAAAGTATAAGTCAAGTTATACAAGGATTTGATTAGCATGGTGCACGAACCACTTCGCTAGTTTTCTAAGTGAAAATGATATAATTTGAAAACACGTCATCTGTAGCAGTACTGGCAAGTGCTCATACTATGAATACCCCAATCAATAGGAATAAAGTTGCTCCTGACACTGTCCTCGTCCGACTATACACAAATAGGAAGGGACTCGGGGGGGCCAAACCCACTGAATGTGTTCCCTACCCTAGTGAACATATAGAGTGGGGTCGGAACCCCAACTCAGTGAGATCGGGAGATTTCCCGAGTAGGATCAAAACAGCCTTCTAACCCCATGAGACCACCTACGACTCAAAGTTCTAAAGGACTTGGGGAAGGTGAAGTATGGGGTCAGATGTCCAACAAACCCTAAGAACTCCCATGCCACTTGGAGCCCTATGAAGAGGTCCAATCGAGTGGCCCTAGGGACTAACGAGATGGAAGGCCTCCAAGCCAAGTTAAACCCATATTTTGTTAGATTGGACGTGTGATGTCGTACGCCTTGTACACTATGGGCACATGGAATAGGGCTCACCTTACCCCATACTATACATGTTGACATGTGTGAAATAGGAGATGAGGATGGCCTCTACCCGCAATTGTAGCTACATTGTTCCTTCGTCCATGACGTGGGTGCAACAGTGTGGGTGGCTCCTTTGTCATCCCAGAAATCATGGGGAGAGATGTTCGCACAACTTCCCCCATGACCGTGAACATGACCCCCACAATGGACGTGATGGGTCAGGTGACACCAACAGATAGCCTTAACCCATTGGACCGACATGTGGGACTTGTCGTTTTTGTAACCTTCGCCTCCCCGCTATATAAGGTGGGGCATGAGGCTACTTTACTCTCTGAGTCTCTCTAGAAACCACTTTCATTCGCCATAGACATTATAAACACTTCTAATCTCACTGCAGTTTGTAACACCTACTGCAAACATTTGAGCCTATTTTTTAAGGTCAACGGGGGGAGGCGTTTCCCAGCTGATTTCATATATTGGCCCAAAATGGCCTGTTATATAGTTGTAGTTTTACAAGGAATTTTGTACAAACGGTGGCACAACCATAGATACACCAAAAGAGAGAAGAAAGAACAACACCAAGGCACATGAACTCTTCAACAATGCCTCTAGGGAGGTAAATGACACCGCAACATAATCATCGTCCACCAAGTAGGAAGAGAAGACTCTGCAGGGGCCTGGCAAGGTGCCCGACCCTTGTGCCAAGGTGTTGATCGGGTCGAACCAGGAGATAGCAGCAAAAGGTTCTTCAATGATGCCTTCAAGAAGGAGATCCTCGTCACTAGCCCAGCGGATCTGAGCTAAGCTTTCGCCCAGAAACCTTTGCCAGTGCTCTTGTTGACCCACACAGAACGGAGGGAGGCGTACACCGGCAATTGTCCACGCTTGGATGGAGGAGGGTGGGGTGTCGACCGTCACCACACCGCGCAGAGAGCCGTTGTCGAACTCGCCAGTGACAGTGTGAGGCATGCACCGGCAAGCATCCTTGCCTGGACGGAGGGGGTGCCGGCCACCGCCACACCTTGCGGAGTCATTCCCGAACTTGCCCGCGATGGTGGGAGACACGCACCAGCAAACTATCGCGCCTGGATGGAGGGGGATGTCGGTCGCCGCCACACTACATGGAGCCATTGTCGAACTTGCCCATGGTGGTGGGAGGCGTGCACCAACAATCTATCGCGCCTGGATGGAGGGGGTGTCGGCCGCCGTCACACCTTGCAGAGCCGTTGTCGGACTGCCTGCGATAGTGGGAGGCACGCATCGGCAAGCGCCCGCACCTTGGTAGAGAGGGGTGCCGATCGCCGCCACACCTCGCGGAGCCGATCGCTCGCAATGGTGGGAGGCGCGCACCAGCAATCGTCCATGCCTAGATGGAGGGGTTGCCCATCGTCGCCACACCGCACAGAGCCGCTGTCAGACTCGCCCGCGACTGTGGGAGGCGCGCACCGGCAGTGCCAGTCGCCGCGACACCTCGAGGAGCCGTTCGGACTCGCCCGCTACGATGGCAGGCGCGTAATGGCAATCGTCCGTGCTTGAATGGAGGGGGTGCCGGTCACCGCCACAACACGTGAAGCCGCTATCGGACTCGCCCGTGACGGTAGGAGGCACGCATCGCAGTGTCAGTCGCCGCCACACCTCGTGGAGCCATTTGGACTCGCCCGTAATGATGGGAGACGGGCACCGGCTGTGCCAGTCGCTGCCACACCTCACGGAGTTGTTAAGACTCGCTCGCTACGATGGGAGGCGCGCACCGCAGTGCCAGTGGCCGCCACACCTCGTGGAGATGTTCGGACTCACCCACGATGATGGGAGGCGTGCACTGGCAAGCGTCGCCCCACTCTTGCGCCCTACGCCCAGCTTCTTCGCCACTTCCGTCGCTGGGAGCTGGTGAAGCCATGGGGCAACTCCACCTGCCCAGCTTGCCAGCTGAAGGCCATGGATCCGTCCACCAGCCGGCTGCAAACACAGGCCCTATCCACCATCGCCGCGTTAGGGGGTTGGGGGGAGGCGTTGGCCGCTAGTTACCTTCCACACACATCTAGCGGGTTGGGGGCGCTGGCCGTCGCCATTCCACGTCGGCCATCGCTGGCACTAGCCGTCAGCGCACGCTGCTAGGCCGCTGCGGGCACCGGCTGCTGTCCAAGCCGCTCGCACCCACGCGAGCGCCAGCCGGCTGCTGGTGTGCACCGCCCGGACATAGGCTTGTTGCCGCCGAACTTGACCCGCCAGCCATAGATCTGAGCAGGGACGGCCATGGAGGCCCTGGATCCACCCCGTCGTCGCCCGAATCGCCGGATCCGTTCGTCGGAGCAGGGTGTGGGGGAGGCGATGTCAGCAGCCATGGATATGGAAAACTAGGAGAGAAGTGGATGTAGGGCCCCGCTGCTGCCTTCATCGCTATGCACGGCCACTAGCCGGCAAGCTCGAGCAGCAGCAGGGAGGGGATGGGTGGGAGGAGCAGCAGTACTAGTCGACGGTGCGAAACACCAACAGTACACACATGATGTATGCCTAGTATTATGGCCAGGTAGGATTAGGACTGTAGGAGGACGCAAAAAGAAATTGGCTATTTTCTTTCTTAAAAATAGTGTGGGAATGTAATTTGTGGGACTTCAATGAATGGTTGTGCATTTGGAGTTAACTATAATTCATGTAAAGGTAAAACATTGTTTTGTAATTCGCAATTTCACGTACACTCAAGGATCGATATGTAAAGAAGCCGCAGCAAAGCATGTTGCGTAGGAACAGCCGAACAGGTCAAAAGTGGATGCTCTGCCATCGAACGATGACGACAGGCCCTGTTATTCTTATTCTCTTCATAAATAAAGGTTTAGAAAACATAAATACCTGCCGCTAAAGTGATGGTGAAAAAAAACACTAAGTAGTCTTTTTGAATAGATTTATAGAAAATATTAGTGATATTTGTATCACCAAATAAATGTATTATAAAATATATGTAATAGACGCATCATAAATATTAATAATCACTTATATGTATATTTAGTCAATAAATACGTTTGACTTATCGATACATGAGAATGATGAAAAAATACACGGAGTAAGTAGTCTTTTTGGAATAGAATGACAAAAAAAAAAGATGGACGAAGTAAGTAGTATTTTTTTTACAATTATAGTATAACTTAGACACTCACAACGCACGTACACTCACCCTTACAAATACACGCTTGTAAACCCTATCTCTGTATAAGTATCTTTCAAGATTGGCCTCCTAATGGAACCGTGGAGGTTTTTTTTTCTATCCCCTCGCTTTAAAAGGAGATCGAATCATGGACCGGTCCCAACTGGCTCCTGTCCTATCAATAGGCTCCGTTCTCTTTTCTTTTCTTTATATTTTTAAAAGGTCTTTTTGGCTCATAAGTTAAAAGGTCTTTTTGGCTCATAAGGTTGTTCATGCTACTACTATCATCGCGTTCCAGCTTCAGAGGGTTGTAACACTTCGTTCTCAATATAAGAAAAAAAAAATTCCGCCTCATGAGCTACCTGACGATGCTACTCTGATCATCTGGTGCCTTCAACTTCAGGTGTTATGACTTATAATAATACAATGCTTTGTTCTTTGTGACCTTATACAGCATTTATTTTGTTATAGTATAGCAAAAAGAAAAATGACTTGTTACTTCGTTAGTATGTCGTTGATGCAAGCATATCCACGCCTTGCTAACTTGTTAGTGGCATGCAGCTCCGGAGGGATCTGTCTATGGAGGATTCTATGGCCTGCGTTTTGGGGGACGCCGTATGGAGACTTGTTCCTGGGAGGCTCCACGAGCTACTGCGCCGCGGCTACGAGCTGCCCAAGGGCGCGGAGGACGAGATCACGCTCATCAAGCGTGATTTCGAGGAAATCATAGCCATTCTCGAGGGTCACAGCAACTCAAAATCGTCAGAGGACCATGCTATGACGCTCAGTTGCTGGATGGCGGAGGTGCGTGAGCTCTCGTACGACATGGAGGACTTCATCGATCAGTGCGAGCACGCTGCCGGCGCCGGTTCCCAGCGCACTCCTCGGCGTTGCCGTAAAATCACACGGCCGCGTCGTAGGAGCAAGACGACGAGTCCCCCTTGGCTTTATGAGAAGCTGAGGCAACGCCTGTGGATGGCCAACAAGCTCAGGGAATTCAGCCGGCGCGTGCAGGAAGCGCTTCAACGGCAAAGCATGTACAGATTTGGTGCCATTGCTGCCACTGCTGGTACTAGTACTAGCCGTACTGATGATATGTCGTCATCCTCCTCTAGCTCTTGGCATCCAGCGCCCTCTCAGCACGACGACGACGTCGATGTCCATGTCCCTGTGGGCATCGACAGCGCCATGAACAGGCTCGAGTGGTTGATTCCCGTTAATGATCAGGATGGGGAGCAGCAGAAGGTCAACGTGGTGTCCATTGTTGGACCGGGAGGAGTTGGTAAGACTACGCTCGCCAACCAGGTGTATCGCAAGCATGGATGGGAGTTCGAATGCCGGGCATTTGTAAGGACATCCCAGAAGCCTGATATAAGGAGGATTTTGATCAGCATGCTTACCCAAATTTGCCCGGACCAGCCTCCTGACAATTGGAAGGTGCATAGCTTGATTTCCAGCATTAGGACACACCTGCAAGATAAGAGGTACTAAATTTTACAGCTGCTACCACTAATTGCATACATGTTTTTTTCCTTAAGAATCATATACATATTTGTATCGTGACTTTTTTTAAGAAAATGGAAGAGACTTCCCGCCTCTGCATTTCTGCCAACGCAGCATTTATATTATTACATTACATAGTTTTATTGATATTACTAATGAATTAGGAAAACAAGAAATGCAAAATTTATGCATGACAGAGTTTATTATTAAATTTCCACCCATAAAAGACGAACAGCTCTAACGCAGTGCTTTCTAATTTTTTGCTCGCTAACCAGAAATACTCCTTTATTTTATCATCACACTGCAGTAGTGTCCAAAACCATAGCCAGTATATCTCCACAGAAAGGAGATGGCCTTAGCCCTTGTCACTATCTATATCTCCTATAAAGATAAAGGCCCTGTTCGGCATGCTGTTTTTTGGTTTATAAGCCGGCTGTGGCTGATTTGCTGTGAGAGAAAAACACTGTTCCACGGCTGATAAGCCGTGCTGATAAGCTCAGCCGAACAGGGGGAAAATCCACTAGCCTAATTCTCTAGCACCTCCTTGAGCCACGTCATCATCTACTTCTCCTGCTGCCGCATGCAATTAAGTGCCCACCCACAAATAGTTTCAGTAGTGGATGCAGTTAGCTACACATGATCATGCACGCATACTGTTAGCATTATTCTCTCACGTGACTTTCTCTCTTCCTCTTTGAAAACTGACTACTAATAACTAAACTATACATAGATGACTCGATAGACTACAGTGATGTCATATTTATATTCCTCCTTCATACCCGCGGTAACGCGCGGGGAATCCTCCTAGTTTCTAATAATCTTACTGCAGAGAAAACACACATTTTCTAGTAAAAAGTGGCAAGTGAGGTCCTAAATAATTAATCTACAAGAAGTATGTATGAATTACTACTTAGAATGGGACAACAATAATAATACTGTCAATATTAATTCATTTCAGCTGTTACTTTTTTATGTTACTGATTTCAGCAATTAATGTTACTGATTTTATTCGTCAATAATAAGTGTTCTGACACAATTTTTGGTTGTACAAAATTATTTTTCAGGTATTTGATCATAGTTGATGACATATGGGCTACATCAACATGGGATATTATAAGATGTGCTCTACCAGATGGTAACAATTCCAGCAGAATACTAGTGACGACAGAAATTGAGGATCTAGCTGTGCAATCTTCTGGTTGTGACTCCACACATGTTTTTCTGATGAAACCACTTAGTGAAGATGACTCAAGAAAATTATTTTTCAGTTCACTTTTCGGCTCTCAGAGTACATGCCGTCCAGAACTCAGGGAAGCTTCATATGAAATTGTAAGGAAATGTGGTGGTTTGCCGCTAGCTATCATCACTATTGCCAGTCTTTTAGCTAGTCAGAAGATGGGCAGACAAGAGCAATGGGATTATGTAAACAAATACTTAGGTTACAGCTTGGTGACAAATCCTACATTGGAAAGGCTGAAAGATGTACTAAACCTGAGTTACAACAATCTTCCTCGGCATTTGAAGGCATGCTTGTTGTATATGAGCATATATGAAGAAGACAACATAGTTTCGAAGGTTGATCTCGTAAATCAGTGGATAGCTGAAGGTTTTATCTGTCCAACAGAAGGACGAGACAAACAAGAAATTGCAGGGGCTCACTGTTTTGATGAGCTTATCAGACTGAAAATGATCCTACCTGTAGATACAAATGACAATGGTGAGGTCTTGTCATGCGTAGTTCACCACATAGTACTTAATTTTCTTATTAGATACAAGTCCATGCCAGAGAATTTTGTCAGTGCAATACATCATTCTCAAGCAGCTCACACACTTGCTGACAAGGTTCGCCGGCTATCTCTTCACTTTGGTAATGCGGAGGATGCAATGCCACCAACAAATATGAGGCTGTCACAACTTCGAACACTTGCATTTTTTGGGGTCTTCAAGTGTATGCCTTCCATCGTGGAGTTCCGGCTACTTCAAGTTTTAATCCTCCATTTTTGGGGTGATAATGACAGCATTACTTTGGACCTCGCTAGAATCTCTGAACTCTTCCGGCTGAGGTATTTGAAGGTCACATCAAATGTCACCTTGGAACTACAGACCCAGATGCGAGGCCTGCAATTGTTGGAAACCCTCGTGATAGATGCAAGAGTAACTGCAGTTCCATCAGAAATCGTTCATTTGCCAGGCTTGCTGAATCTTAGGCTTCCTGCTAAGACAAACCTGCCCAATGGGATTGGCCAGATCATGTCTCTTCGCACACTTGGATGTTTTAATCTCGTTCATAACTCGTTGGAAAATTTGCAGAGCCTTAGCAGGTTGAGCAATCTTCGAGATCTTCAGCTCACCTGTTGCACCGCACAGAAGCCTGAAGATGTGAAGGTTAAAATGCAACTACTGTTGGGCTCGGTTCTTGGCGAACTCAAAAACCTCAAGTCGCTAACCGTTATATCCACAGGCTCGTATGGAAATTCTCAGGATGATGCTGGTGGTGGTGCTGCTGCAACCATGAGAGATACTAGTACTATTTCCAGTGATGGCATCAGGAGTGTGTTCTTCTACCCCTTGATCCTTCTTCAGACCTGTACGTTTTCTCGGCGAGTTTGTATATTCTCCTGCCTCCCCAAGTTTATCGGACAACCCAACCTCCGCATCTTGAAGATTGGGGTCAAGAAAATGGTTATGAATGATGTTGATGTTCTCAGAGGATTACCATTTCTCGCTGGTCTGACACTGTATGTCCACAGAGAGCCCGCAGAAAGGATTGTCATTGGGAAAGCAGGATTCTCGGTTCTAAGGTACTTCAAGTTCAAGTGCTGTGATCCATGGCTGAAATTCGAAGCGGGCGCCATGCCTAATCTCCGAAAGCTCAAGCTATGTTTCAATGTAGCTAGAGCTGATAATCGAAACGCAATGCCTGTTGGCATCGAGCACTTGTCTGGCCTCAAAGAGGCCTTGGCAAAAATTGGATGTGGCGGTCCTGAAGTATCCAGTAGAAAGGTTGCAGAGTTGGCATTCAGAGACGCCATCGGTGTCGGTATGCATGCGAGGTATCTGAGAGTCTCTGTACAATTTGTAAACAAGATCTTTGGTTGCACCGAAAATCAGCCAGAAGCTGAATACGGGTGCCCTGGACAGTACAAGATCGAGGAGGACTTCAGTCAGCATGATGAATTCATTGCGGAGGAATCCGATGAGGACGATGAAAATGCTGTCGCCGAGCGGGGGCGGCTATTCGTGCTCTCCATGCCTCCTGGTGCCGCTAATGCTGACACTGCTGCTGCACAGGAAAGCAGGAGAGAGGAGAGTCGAGGCGGTGGCAGCAGCTCGGCAGCTTCGTTCACGGAGGGCGAGGACCCCTCTTTAAGCGATGCTTTGGCAGCCGCAAAAATGGCTCCTCTGGCGGCCGCGGCCCCGCTGCAGCTGGGGTCGCCGCACCAGCAGATGCAGCCGCGGCGCAAGTGGGGCAAGTGGGTGGCGGAGATCCGGGAGCCGCGCGAGCGCGAGCGCATCTGGCGGGGTTCCTACGCCGCGGCCAAGGCGGCGGCGCGCGCCTACGGCAGGGCCGTGTTCCACCTGCGCGGGCGGTCGGCGCGGCTCAACTTCCCCGACGAGATTCCCTCGCTGGCGCTGTCGGAGGGCGGCGAGCCCACCGACTGTGGCGGCACGCTGTCCGAGGCGTCCATCCGGAAGAAGGCCATCGAGGTGGGGTCCCGCGTGGACGCGCTCCAGACCGGCATGATGGTCCCGCCGCCGCAGCTGCGGGTGCACACGCACGCGGAGGAGAAGCACCAGCAGGAGCAGAAGCAGCCGCAGCAGCGTCCAGTGTGGAGCGAGCGCGTCAAGAACCAGGATCTAAACCGGGAGCCGAGCCCTGAGAGCTCCGACGACGACCTTCCTGAAGGAGGAGGATGGCCTTCTGCTGAAGACGTGCTGGAGGACTACCGAGACAATCGCGATGGAGGTGTTTTCTAGATACGGCTGGAGTTTTAGTAACAGAATTGCTCTTTAGTCCTTTCTTTTCGAAAACGTTGTAGTCTTAATGGCTAAAAACTTCGTGTTTGAGATTCCTTGGACTCTGTGTTGCTCGTTTGTAATAATGAACAGCCATATGCATTAGTCGATGCAGAAGCTGGGATATTAATATATTCCCTTTTCTAAAAAAAAAAGGACGGATCCACCAATACGGCGAGGTCTGGCGGGCCCGCCGGTGAGCCTCCCCTCCCCCGCGGCTGGACTTCTCTCCGGCCTCTCCCTGTGTGTGCGGCGGCCATGGCTCATCAGTTGTTGGAGTTATTAGACGAAGGTCGACGAGGGACGAGGCGTTTTCTGGGCCATCTCTGGGCCTTTAAGTGACTCCACAGTCAAGTAAATAGAGAGGCAGGTTGAAGTGGAAAACGAACGGGGTTTTCGGCCTTTTATAGCATGTCCGTTCCGACCCTTCGTACGCAGCCTCTGCGTCGCTGGCCAGCACTACATTCAGAATTTCAGATACCCAACGTCGCCGGCAACGGCACTGCCCTGGTGCCCTCATCGGCCACCACAACGTTCTGATGCCCAACGTCGGCGGCGACCTGCGGCCATGAGCTTGCTGTAGAAAAGGGGAAAAGGAAGTTAGTGAGAAATTGTGTATGTTCGCCGGCATTTATCCAGTGTTTGATTTCACATTTTAGTTTTTGTTTTGTTGATCAATCATATCGAAACGTCCATCTTTACTCTATTTGAAACATTACACAATATATATTTTGATGGCTATATTTGTTCATATTTTTATCGTTTTTATACATCCAGTTTATTTATAAGCAACTGGTAGTACAACGCTCGTCATAGGTGAATTTATTATTCTGGCAGAGCGAGGCTAATAATATAGCTGCCTGTTGGCTGCAAGAATATTTGTAGCCTACCTCTCAATCCACACATATAATAGTTAGCTTTTCGTCATTAATACATGACCCACGTATCCTTCTTGCATAGTTTTTCGGTTCTAAGCCGGCTCAGCCGTTTTTCCTCCCTCCTCTGTATATTATACTTGCTCTCAACAGTGACAAGCGAGTGAGTAGTAGCTACCGCAAGGCTGTGCTGCTCCTACCTAGGCTATCCGCACTCATAGACCTCTATATTCATCCTCTATACATCCTAGTCATCAAGATTCTCTCCTCTATATCTAATTCTCCCGCACTCATTCATCCTCTATATCATCCTCTATCTACTATGGGACCCACTTGTCACTTTCTCTAAGTATATCCATGTGTGATCTAGTTTTGAAGGATTTATCGAGACGAATTTAATGGTGTAATCGGAATTTAATTTGGATTTTTGGTTTGTGAGTTATAGCATTTTTTTAACGTTAAATAAGTGGGGCCCGCGCTAGATACTTCTCTCTCCTGCTCTCTCACGCGCACGCATGCTGGCTCCTGTTGCCGGACGTCCTTTATATTTACTGTACAGCGCCAAATATAGAGCAATCCAGCCGATAGCGTAACATTTAGAGGCCTCCGGTGCAGCTCTTTTCTACGCTAAAGGATGAGGTGGACGGGTAGCATACGTTTTGCAGTCCCCAGTGCGGTTCATCTAATAATGTCAACAACGGCGACGTCCGTTATTGGTTCCCATTCCCGTGATGACGCAGCAAAGCATGCCGTTGTCCTCTCCGTCTCCACGTACGTACGACGATCCAATTGACTCGCCTGCCTACCCGTCCATCTCCGTCTGTGTCCTCGAGCAGCTGGCGACCTGGCGTGGCGGCCGGGCGGCGCGGCGCGGCGCCGCGAGGGTTTTCGATACGTTGTGGATAAGCACGAGGGCAACTAGGCGGGGGTGGGTGGCACCGTGGGCGGGCAGGCGGAGACGGAGGAGGCTGCCACAAGCGCGATCTTTCCGAATGTCAAAAGATACACACAACCGTAAGCCTGTAACAGTGATACGAAAAGGGTTATTTGGATCACCATTACAATTATTGTGCTTCTAAAATATGTCATTACCCATTATAATTCTTTTTTAACTTGAATTGTACCATTTTCTACGTGTTTCATAGAATTGGGTCCCACACACAGGTGACCAAAGGCGATTGTATTCTTATATGGACTAAAATACCCATGTTACTTCTCTCTCCCTCCACTCGCTAAGAAGGAAAGGATGAAAGGTCGGGGTCACACGGATATTTTTATGTTGAGAGAGTCATTCTGACTTCTCACGCGCAAGTCATGTGACGGCGGCGAGGCATGCGTGCTGCTACTCCTGTGTCAGCACTTGTGCCCGTGCCGCGTGTGCGAGGCCAACGTGGACGCGTGCCCCATCTGTGCGACCGGCAATATGCGCGAGCAGCGAGCTGGCCACCGCCTGCCTAGGCACGTGATGTCGACAAACGCGTCGTAGTCGTGGAAGGCAGAGGTCACGGTTGTGCGGTCATTGGGAAAGTCACGGATGGTTGAAAGGTCCTAATGGTTAGAGGGGAGTGAATAGCCTATAAAAATTTCTACAACAACACCTAACAAACCGGTTAGACAAATATACGGCGAAGCGAATGTTGCGCTAGCCTACTAACTAAACTAAAAAGCCACACTAACCAAACTAACAAGCTTTCACAACTAGCTACACTAAAGAGCTTGACAACTAGTTTACGGTAATGTAGAGAGAGAGTAAGATGATTATACCACCGAGTCGAGGAATGAACCAATCAATCACAAGAGTGAATACCAATGAAGACCAATCACCTCGAAATCAAATGATGACACAATGATTTTTTTTGCCGAGGTTCACTTGCTTACCGGCAAGCTAGTCCTCATTATGACGATTCACTCACTTGGAGGTTCACGCGCTAATTGGCATCACACGCCAAACCCTCAATAGGGTGCCGCACAACCAACACAAGATGAGGATCACACAAGCCACAAGCAATCCACTAGAGTACATTTTGGCTTTCTACCGGGGAAAGGTCAAAACCCCTCACAATCACCACGATCGAAGCCGAAGACAATCACCAACCTCCGCTCGACAATCCTCGCTGCTCCAAGTCGTCTAGGTGGCGACAATCACCAAGAGTAATAAGCGAATCATGCAAGCGAAACACGAACACCAAGTGTCTCTAGATGCAAACACTCAAGAAATGCACTTGGATTCTCTCCCAATCTCATAAAGATGGTGAATCAATTATGGAGATAAGTGAGAAGGCTTTGGCTAAGCTCACAAGGTTGCTATGTCAATGCAAATGGCCAAGAGAGTGAGCTAGAGCCAACCATAGGGCTTAAATAGAAGCCCCCCGTGAAATAGAACCGTTGGGCTCACCGAGCAGCCCAACTCGGGGCAACCGAACACGCTGGTCGCGCTGATCGGACGCACAGCCCCAACGTCCGGTCACTGCTAGCCATCCACGTGTCCCCCGTCGTTCAACCTCGCGCATATGATTTCAATGGTCAAAATCAAACCCTCGTGCGTTAAGTTGTGACTGGACGCACGGTCACAAGGACCGGACGCGCTGACCACGTCAGTCCTCCCTCACGCGCGCCAAGGCCGAGCCTTGATCGGACACGCTGCTCCGCTCGGCTTCCTGGCATCAAATCAGTTCCAGAGCCAATTTTTCTCAACCGGACGCGTCAGGTCACGCATGACCAGACGCGCCGGTGAGTCCAGTCACCTCTGGCTCACGAAGAAGCACATGTCAGCGTACGTCATCCCCTGACCAGACGTAGGCCCTGCACGTTCAGTCATTTTTATTATGCAGCGTCTGGTCGTGAAGAGCGAGCTGCCTCTTCTCTACCGCGATGATTGGACTCACAAGTCCAGCGTCCCGTCACTACACAGCCAAAGTCTGGTCGATAAAAACGCCTCCTTTTGAACTCGAACTTTAGCACCCTTGATCAAATGTGCTAATCACCAAGTGTATCACCTTATGCACGTGTGTTAGCATATTTTCACAAACATTTTTAAGAGTGTTAGCACTCCACTAGACCCTAATGCATATGCAATGAGTTAGAGCATCTAGTGGCACTTTGATAACCGCATTTCGATACGAGTTCAAACCTCTTAATAGTACGGCTATCAATTCTAAATCAGTCACACCCTCTATAGTGTCTTGAGTGAAACCAAAAAGCTCCTATCGAGTTTCACATTTGCCTTGAGCTTTTGTTTTTCTCTTTCTTCTTTTCCAAATGAAGAGCTTGATCATCATTACATGTCCAACACCACCACTTTTGGACTTCGTTGCTCCACCACTTGGATTGGTGCTTAATTTATCTCATGATCACTTAGAGCACATGGTTAGCACCTAGGGTTTCATCAATTCACCAAAATCAAACTAGAGCTTTCAATGGTGCTACTCGACGAGCCCACCCCTAGGCTGATGATCTCCCTATCGAGGGTGCCATGTGCCATCGTGGCTTTGAAGCCGCACTTGCCGTCACTGGTGGGGTGGGAGTGCTCCACCAAAGAAATGGAAAAGGATGGCCGGAGATTGAGGGAGAAGCTGGTCTATGAGGCACACACGTTAGCGAGTGGAATGAGAGAAGCAACAGGGGTATTTTGGTCCATACAAGAATACAATGACTTTTGGTCACTTGCACGTGGCCCAATACCATAGAGTATGTAGAAAATGGCACGATTCAAGTTGAAAAAGAATAATAATGACAAGTTTACAAATAGATGAACAATAATGGCATGTCTTAGAAGCGCGGAATGAGCACCGTCGGTCCCTAAACTTGACCAGCGGTGTTAGCCCAGTCTCTGAACTTTCAAAGTGATATGTGTGGATCCTTAAACTTGGCTAACAATGTTATCCTAGTCCATAAACTTTTCAAGGTGATCAGCGTCGGTCCCTAAACTTGGCCAATTATGTCATTCTGGACCCTAAACTGCTTGATTTTGAGTCTCATCATGGTCCAAACGGGCCCTAACCCACTCTATATGTTGACATGGCATGCTAACTGCGCATTAGACATTTAGACCTGTGTGTTAGGGCCCACACCTGTTTCACCGTCTTGCATTTGAAGAATATGTGACCCCCATCCTCATCATACTTGCCACAGACCGGTCATATAGGCTCTATCTTCATCTTCCTCTGCACCAGGTTCATTCTCAGCGGGTTTCTATTCAAAAGCAAATCTCCAAAGGAAGTGCTAGATTTTATTTGGGCATTTCAGACTTCGTAAGTCTTTCTAGATTTTCTCTTCTACCATGGCTCCACTACCATGTGCGCTGCTTCTACTTTTCTTGTGCATGAAGTCTGCCCGACAAACTTTGTAAGCACTTTGTACACTAAAGAGACCCGTCGGGTCAAAATGCATGCTACCTTGTTTGGCCAATCCTCGTGCACCGGTAGAGTCAAAATTAGTCTGGCATCCTCCTCCCAAAACATATCACACACCATATCCCGATTCGGACCGATTAGCTCCACAACTTGGGTAACTAAATTATTTCCTTGTGGCGTAATCTATCTCCTAGACCACTCACGCGGTAGCCACGGATCTAACCAAATATTTAGATTCTAGCCATGTCCCATCCTCTATATCATCCCCTTTTCACTAGGTCGATTCCTCTCAAGCAGGGGCGAAGCCACGTAGGGCTAGCCTGGTGCACCGGCACCGGGGTAAAAATACTTCCTTATTACTACTAGCAACTTTTCTCCTCTTGTGCACTCCCTTGGCCCAGCTCAGCCAGCAAGGCAGTTGTATGCAACGGTTAAAGGCCATAGCTAGTCCATTAAGGAGCAATGCACAGCCCATCAATTAAGACTTGAGTCTACCAGCAACCATTAATGGTAGTGGCCCCCTATGTGGAGTCCATCTCTTGATCCATGCAGTACATATGCAAAAGTTTGTTCTTACACGCACCGCCATGGCCTAGAACCACAATTGAACGAATCTGGGCACGCGGCGGGGACGCAGTTACCGGCTTCGCTGGTCGATGGACAACATCTATGTAGGTTGTGGGGTGGTCGTCGTCGGACTCCTCGATGTCATCGTCTGCCCACCGATAGCTCTTTGTGCGCCCTCCCAAAGGCGGGTATAATGGAGCTACGGATAGTGAGAGTGTGGACCCCAGCATCGGCGGCTGCGGGGATAGAGAGGGGATTTGCGGAGGTGCTCCAGTGCCGGATCCCGCGGGGTAGGCTCAACGCTGGCAGTGGTAGTGGCATTGGGGCCTAGCGTAGTCGTCAACATTGATAGGGCGGTGGCGGAGCTCGGCCTTGACGGCGAAGGTGGCGTGGAGGGCTGCGGAGGTGGAGCGCCAAGTCCCACAAGGATGGCCACGAAGCTGCTGCTGCTAGCGAAGGCGTTCGCGTCGGCGGCGGCTCGGTCGGCCGGTGGCCTCGTGGAGGCACTGGAGCGGCAGATCCTGTGTATCCGGCGAGGGCGGGCTCAATGCTGGCGGTGGCCGCGGTAGCACTGCCCCGCGTCCTCGGCGGCAGGGATAGGGTGGCGGTGGGGCCCGGCCTCGACGACGGCAGCAGCGTGGAGGGCCGCGGGCCCCAAATGCCGGCCGGTGGCGGTGGCATCGGAGAAACGGCGACGCATCTAATAGGAATGGAACTGTGGCATGAGGGAGTCGCGGAAGCGGGGGCAAGAGGTGGTCGGGGAGGGAGCAGGGAGGTAGGGGGAGGGGAGGGGCCGCTAACGCCGGGTTGGTGGCCGGCAGCGACGGTGGCGGTGATGGGGAGGAGGCGCGCTGCAGACCGTCCTCGCATGGCTGCGTGAAGGAGGGTCGCTTGGGGAAAGGAGGAGGGGGAGGGGGAGGGGGTGCCAACAGCCGAGGGGCCTGCCAGGCCCGCTAGGGTTGGGGCGCGTCGGGTGCACGCTTCTATTATTATATACGGTAGTAATAGATACAGAAATAATCTAATAGACAGATAGTTCTTTGCAACTATGCTGGCAGTAGCTCAGTAGCCTCGTTTCCTTCACCGGCCTCTTTGTTTGTTCTCCATGTACATGCAAAATTTAACATGCAACCGTGCAGTTAATGTCGAATATGAAGCTCAAGATTACCTCTATAAAGGTACTACTTCGTTCTCTTTTTTCTTTAGCTTTGTGCTAGATCGCTAAAAAATTGATCGTGATAACATCCATGTTAGTTTCTACACCTGACAAGTAAAAATTTGTGTCGTACATGGGTTTTCCTAGACACATGAGATTATACTGTTTCAGGCAATCGAACCCTGCATCCAGTATGTGAGGGCGAGTTATTGTTGTATCCTAAGTGCTCACAGTTTCGGATATAGGCTGTGTTACAAGAGGAGATATGTGTGTTGCTTGCTTCTATGGATTGTGTTGCAGAATGCTCCCCCTCCCCTTTTTAAAAGCTTTCCATCTGTAACCGAGGGGATGTGGTTTACCTAGTGTTACTTGATCATGGGCCATGTGGCACAGCCGCCTAGTTAACCTGATCTCGAGTGCACTTGTCATCCATTTGACCATAAGTGCTCAAGAGATCAAGTCAAACCCGATAGTTTGTCGAGCCCACCAAAGAGAACTCAAAACAATCCAAGTAGCTTGGTTCCTGTCTGGTGCTTGGTTCACACCGCAACCAAGCACCGCCCCGTCCGTTGTACACCAGACTGGCTAGCACCACACCAGTCCAGTGCGAGCAATACTACAGTACACTCTTTACTCCTTAAGAGGTAATACCTCAAATGAATCTAAGCCCTTGATTTTTTTTAATTTTTGAAATTAATTAATCAATTAATTAATTAATCTAAGAGAGAAAAATATTGCCGAATCCTCAAATCATGGAGACAGAAGCCGTGTGTGCCCCTTCCTTTTACAAGCCGTGTGGCCCTTCCTTTTCCGTGGTTAGTGGACAATCTTGAAAACAAGAAACATGTAGCCCCGTGTAGCCCCAGATATATTATATTATTAAGAAAATATTTATTGATAAATATGTTTTTAGACCTTTTACACTCAATATTTAAATCTGTACACATACAGTTGCAAAAAATTTTCCAGCAAAAAAAATATACGATTGTATTAAAGTGGTTAAATACTACACAAAGTCTAATGAGAAGCACGTCATGCTAACTAATAAAAACCATTAAACAAATCACATAATGTGATAATTAACAGATCATGTCATGTCACTTGCAAATCAAGTACATGACACATCATGTCATGTCACATAATGTGATAATTAACACATCATGTCATGTCCCTTCATCTTCTCCTAGCTTAACCAATGAATCTTATGTTGTCCATCATTTTGATTCCACCAATATTGTAACACCTCGGGTGTTATAGTGGCTAAATAACTTGCTATGTCATCATATTGCACCGCAAAACATCCATGATTAGGTTAACTATGATATGCATCAACTAAAATGAGTTTACATACCTAGGTTGGATGTGCTTCTGAGTTGTGTGACTCGAATCGAAAACCCTAATTTCGAATGTCACCGCAAATACTTAGTTTATGCCCTGCGTGATTTGAGGTGTATGACTGTGTTATACACTAGTGCCAAGTGTAGGGTATGAACTCAAGTCCAACTCATAAAATGGAGCTTCAAGTTTGAGTTTGAATTTGGAATCCAAAACTTGTCGCAAGTTTTTCGATTCGAATTTGAATTCAAATTTGGGGAATTATTAAAAGGTTTTCAAAAGTCAACTTGGTCAACCAAGAGTGGCATTTGGTCAAACATGTGATGCTTGACTCAATGATGCCCTTGGATGATGGTGTGATCACTAAATAATCACCAACTAAAATAGCAACAAGTTTCAATTTGAAATTATTCCAAAAACCCTAAATCAAAAACCCTAATTTTACCCCTTTTGAAATAATTCAAAATTTAAGCAAAATTTGGGAAAAAGTTTAAAACCAAGTTTGTAGATCTTTTCAAGGGCTACAACTTTGGTGTTTTGAGTTTTCAAAGTTTTAGTGTAAAATGTGGAGTAATTTTGAAAAGAAGCAAAATCCAAATTTGACCCCTTTTCATCCCCAAACTCAAATTTCAAAATAAAGGCAGAATTTGAAAATGGTTTGAATAGCAAAGTTGTAGGTCTTGGCTAGATGTACAACTTTGGTGTTTGGATTTTTTGAAGTTTCAATATAAAATTTAAAGTAATTTCTAAATTACCAAATTCTAGAAAAGTGTCCCCTTTTGATTTCAAATTCAAATTTCAAAATCCAGTTCGAATTTGAAAAAGTTTTCAACATGAAACTTGTAGAGCTTGAAATTCTGAAGATTTCATATTTTGGAAATTTTTCAAGTTGCTACATGATTTTGGGAGTAATTTCAAAAATACCGTGTACGGTTTGGTGTTGGGGGTGGTGCTACAGTAGTGACGACCAATGGCGGCCGGCCACCGTCCGGTATGGGCGCCGGCGAGCCACTGTGGCTGCTTCCAGGCCGTTCCCCGCGAGCTCACGATCGCCACCTCGTCCGCGCGCGCCTTCTAGCACTGCCAGCAAGGTCGGAGCCCCTTTAAAAGCCGAGCGCGTCGTCGTCTTCCCTTCCTCTGTTTAGCCGTCGCCGCCGTTGAATTTCGCCGGTGAAATTCATCGCCAGCACTGCACTGCAAGCTACTCCCTCTTGCAGCCAGCTCCGCCACAACCCCATGCTTCATCTGAGCTAACCATCGTGTGGCGGAATCGCCCAGTTTAGCACGCTTTCAGGGGCGCTTGCCTTCCACTGGACACTAAGTGCCCTGAAAGTGAGCTAAACCAGATGATTCCGTCGAGCACACCCAACGGGAGAACTCGAACACTCTATATTTTACACCCAGGATCCAATAATGAGTACAAACTTATAATACTTAGTCCATTTCATACAACGGAAAAAGTCTAATTGACCCCAACTATAGAGGGTGCTCTAGTTTACACCCCGAACTATGAAATGGTCTAATTTACCCCCTGAACTTTGCAAAATCGGCCAAATCACCCCTTCGAGCGGTTTTGGGCGGTGGTTTTGCTACAATAGCAGTGGTTTTGTCTTTCTCTTTTTATTTATTTCGTCTGAATCTTTGAAAAATCATAGTAAATCACAGAAAAATCATAAAATGGAAAATCCAATTTTGTTGGACTCCACATGAGTAGATCTACATAGTGAATATATAATATAGTATGCTTTAGTACAAAGTTTTTGTTGTATGAATTATTTAAATTAATTACAGAAAAAATAGATCAAAATTTACAGCAAAAACTTTGTATTAAAGTATACTATATTATATAGTCACTGTGTAGATCTACTTATGTGGAGTCCAACAAAATTGGATTTTCCATTTTATGATTTTTCTGTGATTTACTATGATTTTTCAAAGATTCAGACGAAATAAATAAAAAAGAAAAAGACAAAACCACTGTTACTGTAGCAAAACCGCTGACACTGTAGCAAAACCACCGCCCAAAACCGCTCGAGGGGGTGATTTGGCCGGTTTTTGCAAAGTTCAGGGGGTAAATTAGACCATTTCATAGTTCGGGGGGTAAACTAGACCACCCCCTATACTTGGGGTCAATTAGACTTTTTCCTCGTACAACACAGAGTCTCAGAAATAGTTATTACAATATCAGAGGTTCAAAGTGCAATCAATAACAACGAAAAATAAAATAACATCTAGCGGAAAGCGATGAGAATCCGTCTGTGCCCACCAGAAGAATCCTCCACACAAGACAAACCTGCTCAAGGTGCACCTGCAACAAGGGTAGAATAAACCCTGAGTACACAATGTACTCGCAAGACTTATCCGACTGGGAAATATATTTCCCGACTCTCAAGGGTCATGATAGGCTTTAGGGCTTGTGAGTTTCTTGTTTGTGAAAACCAGCACTAAGCGTGTGTCCTTAATTTTGTAACTTTTAGAAGCCGTAGTTTATTCATTAACCAATAATCTATGTAAGCACCTATGCGATAATCAAGCAAAAGTTGAGTAATTCAGGACCATTTCTCCATCTTTCAATTTCCAATTCTTACTACGATGCCAGAGCGTAGTCAAGCCGTACCGTTACGCAGAAACGGCGATTCACGAATCAATGTGCCCAGCTGGGTACCCTGAAAAATACACGCCTCGCTTGTACTCCAGGCACAAGCAAGACCAACCCGTTCCCCTTCTGTCACGGGTTTCTAGGTCCCTGTCCAAACTTGGACTCCTAGCTCCCGTACTCGAGGCCCGGCCTCAATACGGTGCTAAGACCTCCACCTATCCCCGCCTCCGATCAGTCGGTCCGGAAAGAGCCGGAGCCCATGACAAGAGAGTAACAAGTCTTCCTAGCCCCCATCCGCTAGTATATGCTCGGGATAAGGAGATCTATGACTTGACCAGGGTCCATGCAACGAACGGTCCTTAATTGACACGGACAGGGAAACAGTGCAACCCAATTATGCCCCATGGCCGCGGGACACAACTTGCTACACCCACCAATACCCATACCACATCCCTGCCCGGTCGCCATTTCCTTTCCACCATTTTACCCAAAATGTAATAATCATAAGAGTGACTCCCTATTGTGAGTAACGATAGGTTACTCACTCTACTGATGATCCTAAGCGAAGCAACTATGCGATCCTATACTAGTAAGACTCATGGGTATATATATATATATATATATATATATATATATATATGCATGTGGGTATCATAGAAATTCCTGTAACTTAAATGCACAACATTTAAATATATATCAGATTTGCAAAAATAAGGGTTATGCACCGGGGCTTGCCTTGGGCAGGCGCACAGTCAGAGGTGTCAGTCGCGGACGGCTCCTGGAACTCCTCAGGTACAAAGATTTCCTCCTCGTACTCCTCGATGACTTCCTCGTAGTCCTGCTCCTCTGCGGCCACGTACTCAACCACCTCGTGATCTATATGCATGCAATGATAAAACCACACTTAAAAAGGTGACAACGGTAACTCTAATAACAATAACTACCAACTGCTAAGCTAACTCTAAAAGTTAGTATGCTAAGCTATCATTATTTCTACTAACAAGGTTGACTTGATGCAATTCAACTCCAGCAACTAACAAGCGTACCATTTTCTGATTACCGCTTTACTACAAGCACTACTAGGGAAACTTAGCTACCCTAACAACAAGCTATTCGATGGCTATAAAATTACAGCAAGCATCTAACAACATCATGAAGCTACCGTAAAAACTTTAGAGCTAGAGCTATCCTAGATTTGCCACAAAAATTCCTACAATATTGGTTGCATTAATATTCGTCGCTTTATGCAATGATTTAATCGACCGAGCATCACTATAGTTATACGCGAAGTGATTACATCAACTGCTAGAATATGAATTTACCGATCTAACAAAACTGGTCTCGTAATTTTTGGACGCTTAATTAATTTATTACAATTTTCCAAAGTATAGCCACTTACATGAAATCATAACTAATTTGATTTCTCTAAGAAAAAGGGAAACCCTAAATGACTGTGCGGCCCAACCCAGGCGGCCCATCCACGCTACGTGCGCGCGGCCAAACCGCGCGAGGCGGCCCGCGGCGACGCGACCCACGCAGGAGGAGCCCGCGCGCGCCGGCAAAAATGCAGCCAAGCCCCTGAACTAACTAGTAATGCGGCGACCAAACCAGGCACTATTCCTACCCTCAAGGGTTTTGCAAGAAAACCCTTCCGAAAGGCTGTCTTCACCACCGGGAGGTCCCCGACGCGCCCCCGCACGCCAGAGCGGCATTGGCTGGCACTGGCCGGTCACGCCGGCCACCCAGGGTCCCGAACGACTCGGCTAGCAGGCCGACCTGTAATAGCAGCTCCAACGCCTACACTAGGCGGAGGTAAGGGGGCAGCTGAGCTCGCGGGGCCAGTGGCCACGAGGAGCGGCCATGCGCGACGGTGGCGCGGCCGTTCCAGCCACCCAAACCAACCGCGAAGCCAACCAACCGCTGATAGAGCATCCCTGACCTACCCCGGTCTTGGCCGTAGTGCTCGAAGAAGTTGGAGAACGGCGGGGGAGGCTGGCCACGAGCGACCCGCGGGGCTAGGCAGCGCACCGCGGCGGCACGCCCGCAGCAACGACGGCTAGGAGGCACACGGTCACAGGGGTGGTGCGCGGGGTGAACGGTAGGCGAAAGCGACACTGCGGTTGCTTTCAATTGGACTCGAGGAGCACGGCTCGCCAGCAATTTAAGAATGCAGTCGAGCTCGGCCGAAAGGCCCGATGTCGGGTAACCTCCAAAATTGGAGCTCGATGGCGAGCAGCCCGGGCTGAGGTGGGGACGGGCGACTGGGGCACTGGGCAGCGGAGCACGGCGCGCACACAATTTTGGCCGAGGCGGCTCCACCAACGGCAGCCGACCAGCGCGGACTGGCGAACAAGGCGGCATGGGAGGAAGGAGAGGTCAGCGGCCACGTCACTTCCGAACGGTAGCTAGACGACGCGCGCACAGGGTGGGATACGCCTAGGCAAAACACCGAGGCAAGGGGGAGACATGCACGGTAGACCGGTCGGCCGGCCAGGACGCGGACACGACACCGCGCTGACCCCGGGTGCGCGCAATACGACGACCGCGGCAACGTGACTGTCGCGACAGGCAGCCGTGGCGTGCAGAGGGACAAGCGGCCAAGGGGGGGCAGTGGCTGCAGGCGGACGCGACGTCGAGAGGACGGCGGCCGCAGCATCGCGACGCGAGAGGGAGACGCGGGTCAGCACGCGCAGACCCGCGCACCAGCAGACGAACGAGCCGGCCGCAGCGCCACGACGCGAAGGAAGCAGCGCGCAGGCGACAGGCGACCAGCAACCGGCCAGCGCGGCTAGTACAGCGACGACGGCACCCACGCGTGGTGACCGCACACAGACGACAGACAGCCCGACACAAGTGTTGTGCACGCAATTTAAAGCGCGCGAAACCTCTAACTCAGCTTGACTCGAGCTCAAACAAATAAACGTTGCCTGAGAGGATACTTAAGGCTAGCTACCGGGGCTAAGCCATGACACAACCACTGACGAACTCAAGCGAAAACAACCTCCCAAACAAGGCCACGTCAAGCTGTGTTTCCATTTGAATTTATTTCTCTAAAACTGATTTTTGTTCGCAAGTTCGATTTCCAAGCTACAAGAAACTCCAGCTACGAGCACCACCTCGCTGAGACAAACATTGCACTAGCATCCACGAAGTTCGTACTACAACTTTGCTTAAAGTTCACCCACACGCTTTATAGTATTTTTGTTAAATAAAAATTCATTCCCAACCTTAGTTGATATATTTCGGTTATTTCGTCAATCTTCCAACAACATTTTTACTTGCTATTTTAAATTACCGAAATGGTTCTAAGCACTTCAACATTATGCAAAACACAAGGAACTGATGCTCATGCCATGTTTAGATGCCTTGTTACACGCGGTAACACCGAGGGTGTTACACATCGCTCCACCTCGCCACCCCAAACGACCTCCGAAGCTCCGTCTTCCTCAGCTCCGGTCAGGGCTCCGCCGCACCCGCCTCGTCGTTGACAGCCTACTACGGTGAGCCTCGGCTAGTAGCATCTTCACGCTTTGGACCGCCTTGATGCCGTGGTGCTCATAAGCTTGCTAATTTGTACTCTACCGCCCCAGACGCGTCGGAACGCCATCTCCGCCGCCAGCTCACCTCACCGGAGCGCCGCCGCTGTGAATCATCCACCCCACCGCCTCTCTGTCTCGGCGAAGCGTGTCAGCATGTGCAGGGTGAGTTTCTGAGCATGATGCTCTCCTCAGCTTAGTCACTACTGTAGCAGAGGCCGTCGTCCATCGTTTCCACCATCGCCGGAGTTCATGTCGCCATCGCCATCGTCGCCGTTGGTGCTAGGGACCGCTAGAGTGGGCCAGAGTGGCACCAGCGTGTTCGTGAGAGGGAGCAAAGCTGTTGGTGTAGACCGTGTTGTCGGGGAGCTAACCGTTGGTGAGCTCGCCGTCGGTCAGCGCCGCTGCAGCGGGGGTTAACCCGGGCTGACGACCGGGCCCCGCCTGTCAGTGTGTGGGAGAGAGAGAGAGGGACGCGCACGGCCGAGCCGCTTGTTGGGCCAAGTTGGGCCGTTGCGGGTGATTTCCAGAAAAGATTTTGTTTTTCTTTTTTCCTTTGTGATTTAAAGTTGTTTTACTTTGGAATTTTGTAGAGAACTGTTTATACCTCCAAAAATTATGAAAATTTTATTGTAAGCTTTTCAGGGTGTAAAATAATTAGGAAAAATATTAAATGCCAATTTTGATTACTTTTTGTAAGTTATTTAATTATCCCAATTAAATGTTAAATGCAACTTCCAGGAATTTTAGTAATTAAAATATTAATCCAAAAATCATGAAAATTGTTTTGACACTGTTTTAGACCACAACCAATCTATAGAAAAAGTTTGAGCTCAATTAGATGAAGTTTAATTTATTCTTAATTTCTGTCTTAATTATTTAAGTGATTAATTAAATGTTAAATCAATAACTTTAAGTGTTGTGTGATCTTTTTGATTGAGTGATGACCTTGGTCATTAACCCTTAATGATCCTTGGCACCTTAATTACTTGGTTGAGCTCATGATTAACATGTTCTTTAAGAGATAATCACGTTGCTTATTGAAGTACTGTTAGCTAGTAGGTTTTGTTATTTTACAACTGTACCACGAAGGAAAGTTGTACTCAAGATTGTTAACCGTGGCATGTAAACATTAAGCATCATGTTTATCACCGCATCATGTTGAAACATGTCATATGCTCGTGTAGTTCCCGCTTTTGAGGAAGTCAACGTTGTTGAGCAAGCCTCCGGAGAAGAGCAGTCACCGGTGGGTTCTGGACCGGACGTCAGAGTTGTTGAGCTGGAACCAGTTGTCTCGTCTGAGCAAGGCAAGCCCTGGTGCATTTAAACCCTTCCTTGAGTTTTACAAATCTTTATCAGTGGTGCTATGGTTTATTGCATTAAGTAATTAGGAATTGAGTGATAACTCAATTGCTGCATTATCATCCTTGATTATTGCAATATCACCCTTGGTAAAATGCGTAGTATGCTTTGCTATGCTTAATGAGTTAGGCTTTTAAATGAAATGTTTACATGGCCATGATGGCATATTTGAGGAATCATGAAATATAAGAATGAATTCGATGATCGGGCGGGTGGTTTGGCCACTGCTAACTTGTATTGAGAAAGGAGTCTCATTGTAATGTTTCTGCCTTATCAGTTAAGGACCGTACGTTATTGACCCTCACGTCAAGGAGTTTTTATTAGTACTAGCCATGTACCCATATTGGGTAAGCCTTACTTCGGCTATTCCATTACGAGAACGTCTAACCTCGCACTGGGAGTGGAGAGATGGCGAGAGTAGCATGTACCCTCGGGACTAGAATTGGGCTGGGTTCGAGGAGTACTGTACTCTCGGATGGCGATGGACACGTTCTGGTTTTGGGTTACCCGAGTAAGAGTTGATATATGCAAGATTTGGTTCTATATATGTCGTGTGGTTAGGAAACCCTAGCTGGGTAAATCAAGCGGTTCGAATCGTCGTTACTCCACGAGAAAGGAGTCTTTGCCTTACACCAACATCGTAGCTAAGAAATGGAAAATGTTGAAAGAATCAGAAAGATCTTGATGAGAATTACTTTGATCTAGAGTAGGATTACTTAGAATTGGTTAATGAACCATTAATGATAAAAATAAAATATTGAAGGTAAGGACTTACTTTAGTAAGCTTTTCTGCAAAAAAAATTTTGATTCTTGATTCCCTAAAGCTAGCATGCCCTTGGAGTCTTTTTCTTAGTCGGGTAAGTTTTGTTGAGTACTCTGCGTACTCAGGGTCTGTTAAACCCTTGTTGCAGGTGCGGTTCATGAGCAAGTCTGCTTTGAGCCTTACTACATGATCGTTGTGGCTGAAGAAAGTGACGACGAGTATGCTGTGTGGCCTTTGGGCAAGGCACCTCATTTGGGTGTTGTAATAAAGTTACTACTGATACTCCACTACTACTGGTTTATAATAATGTTACTTAAGGTTTGAAATTTGGAAACTGTGGTTTGTAAACTTAAGTTAGGTAAGACTTCCGCTACTTTATGCTGATGGTATTTTGAATAAACTGTTGTAATATTGCAATACTCCTGTAATTGGATCCTGTTCAGAGGAAAGCAGGCCTTTTAAGTTATGAGGAACATAAGTATGGCTGTCAGAGGTCATTATGACAATGACAGGTACATGTGGGCCATCATAATTAGGAGGTTTTGTGATAAATATCGACACACCATAACACTGATTTGATCACACAGATCCTTTGTAAATCAAAACATCTCATGGCAAAGGTTGAGATTGCCTTTGCCAATCAGAACCTCCTTGTCGGCCCATGATAATTTTTTTCCTTGTACCCTTAGATTCTCTTCCACACTCGATCCTTCAAATATGCAAAGGCATCGGCTTATATTTGTTTGTTGCAAAGGTGTGGGCTATATTTGTGGGGAATGCTAATCAATCGACCGATTTGGCCGATATGCTGCATCTTAGGTGGACTGTATTACTAGTCCCGCAGAGGAAAAAAACTACTGCAAGCCTGTCAGAGACGTCTGGCCCTAGTATACAAATAAAAGAATACCTCAGGGGTTCCTCTGAAAAACTCCATACCCCTAGATCCGGAATCGGATCCTCTGCAGTCAGGGGCAGCGACTCTTCTCTGCAGTCGGGCGTATCCGACCCTTCGTTTCAATCGAACGGCTACCAGGTCGCACCAGACTTTCAAGCGCCCATCCCTTCGCGGTGCTGGGCCTCGGCCCAACAAGCTCACGGCGCTGCTGGTTTGTGCGATCGCCTGTCCGTGAGGAATAGATGCGCTACTCTTGATCGTAGTCTGTAATCTCTTCCTGTGTGCGCAGATTGCATGTGCACTACTATTCCCTCGTATCTTCCCTCTACTCAGATTGCAATGGTGGCTTTTGATTGCTTTTGTCCCCCCTAATTAGATTGTATTGAAAGAATGAAAGAGACACATATACTTGCTTTCTACCCTTAACGGGCCATGTTGTTGGGCCGGAACGACTGCCGGATGCAGTCGTGAGGGTCGTCTGCAGAGGATCTGGTTCCCGGCCCACCGACTCGCGATTCCCGAACCCCAAAAATCCCAAACCCGTAGCTGTAGGTCTCGTCTCCTCCTCTCCCCAACCCGATCCAACCGAACCCAGGCGGCGGCGGCGTCAGCGGCAGCGATGGCGGCGGTGACGAGTGCCGATGTGGAGGTGGTCGACTTCGACCTCGACGACGACGACCTCATGGACGAGGACGCCGGGCCGGATCCGGCGCCGGCCCCCGCCCCCGCCTCCCGCCTCCGCTCCACCATCGCGGGCGACGACGCGCCGCGTAGGACCAAGGGCCGCGGCTTCCGCGAGGATACTAACTCCTCCGCGCCCCGCGACTCGCGCTTTGGCGCGGGGGGACGCGCCGACCTCGACTCTCTCGGCGGCCCGGGACCCATCCAATGTACGCCTCCCCTCTCTTTGTTTGTTTTCTTTTTCCTCAAAGATTTGCTTGAACCGATTAGGTTTTCTTGGCAATTTAGTACTGATGAGGCAAGTAGGATTGTTTGATCTCAACTCTATTATAGGATCCAAAAGCCTATGTAAGTTGATATGTGTGCTGCCTTGATGTATTGCTTTCTTTGTAATGTGAGCGGATTTGGGGGTTCGAAGAACCTAAAGATTTCGCATTGATCCGTTAGTTCCATGGGCCAGTTAGCAGTACTTGTTGCGATGTGGAAAAGATCGAATTTTTTTTATGTGGATGTGGAAGTGGAGCTTTGGGTTGCTGCAGTGGATTGTTCCCTGTTTTTTCCCTCATCATTTTTCTGATTTAGTCAAGGCCAATGTCTAATGGGGTTCAAAGAGCCCAAAGGTTTCACATTGATCAATTAATTCTACATTGGGTTAGTTTCCACTTCAAATATGGACTACTCTGATTTCTTCTAGGGTTTGTCTAGGGAACTTCTATATTATTTCCAATGGAAATTTCAGTTCCCTCTGTGAGCATGATTGTTCATTTTACTCATCACATGGTAATGTGCGCAGAGTATTATGTTCTTTGTTGGTCTGTTTATCTTTCTGCCTTTTGGTTATCAGTTCTTTTTAACACCATAGAGGTTGGTTCTTGATGTGAACTGAAGACTGTCAATGTATCAATGTTAATCAGCTTGTTAGGTGTTAGTGATGGGCTGAGGATATAATGAATTAAAAATTCTTTTACTTTTTTTTGTAGCTATACGATACGAAGAGAGTTATTTTCAACCTAACTACTGTTTATACACCATTATTTGATTCTGTAATTCTGAGTTCCTGTAGGCACAACTGAGCCTCTTAGTGTTTTGTTTTGTTCTTTCCCTAGCATCCTTTCATTTGGAGCTTTATACCTCTCTTTTACCTGTATGTGAGTTTTAAATAGTGCATGACTGGGAATATGAAATCTCGAAACTTTTTAGTTCATGTTAATTCGATGCCCAGGTTTGCCCACGTCACAAAATTTAGTAGCTTCTCAAAAAAATCTATCACCAGTTGAACTATGATTGGTTAGATGTGCCTTTATAAATTTGTACTCTGCTTGTACTCTAGGTAAAATAAAGCAAATTGATCACACTGTTTTTCAAAAAACAATAACTTAATGAAGTCTGCAGAGTTCTTTTACTTTTGTAGAAGGTTCTTCTCTATGATGTAATTAGTTCCACTTTGAGTTCATGTATGTTTATTTTGTTCTCTTGTTGCAGCAATTGAAGGATGGATTGTGTTGGTCACTGGAGTTCATGAAGAAGCTCAAGAAGAAGACCTTCAAAATGCTTTCCAAGAATTTGGGCAGGTCAAAAACCTGCATTTGAATTTGGACCGTCGTACCGGATTTGTCAAGGTCTGTTTTATTTTACTTAAATACTCTTTAGCTTGCTCGCTTGCTGCCTGCATCACAATATTCCTCATTTTAGAATTTGACATTCTTAACTTATAATTCTTGAAAGCATCCCTTGATAGTAATTAGCAAACGACTTAGGGTGGAAACTCCTATATATATGTGATCTTGCAAATGACTAAATGAGTACCTTTATATGTGGTATCTGTTGTTTAAATACCAGGTTTTTTTTTATCTTCTCTCAAGCATTGGTTTTTACTTTTGCCCCTTTCTCTGTACAGGGGTACGCTTTGATTGAATATGAGAAGTTTGAAGAAGCTCAGGCTGCAATAAAAGAACTGGATGGAGCTGAGCTTTATAAACAAATAATGAGTGTCGATTGGGCATTTAGCAGTGGCCCTGCCAAGCGCAGAAATACTCGGAAAAGGTATTTGCTTCTTTTTTCCCCTGCAATTTTGGTATGGGAAAAACAGGGCAAGGTCACTACTAGTTTTACTTCCTTCTTTTTGTGCTAGCTGTGTTAGTTTGTTGGATTCCTTCCCCTTTTTGTACTAGCTGTGTTGGTTTGTTGGACCCAAATATTTGGGTAGTACATGTTTCACAATGCTCAATATTTGTTGGTGTTTAATAATATCTGAAGAAAGGTTTGATCTGATCCTGATTTGGGGATGGAAGGAGGTTTTAGAAATTTTCAGAGCTAATTGCACCAGTTACTTGGTCATTAGTGTAACAGACAAGCCAATTTGACTAGAGTTATGGATTGATATTTTTTAGTTAAAACTGCACTGAATCAACATGGAGTTGAAACAGGTATGCAAGTACTGGAGCGCATTAGGTTAGCATATTAGAAACCAAAACTGACTGCAGTAAAAGTTATTGACCTTTCATTTGCCTACCCCAACTTGCTTGGGACAAAAGGCTATGCTGTTGTTGTGGAAATTGGCTATAGACCACATCCATTATCGAAAGGTATCATGCTTACGACTTTCCAGAATATGTGGTAAAAAGTAGGTTACCTGCTTGGTTCTTAGAGGTTCCAGTTCATGTTGTCATTGGTGAGTGGTTCTTCTGAGTATGTTTTCCGGAGACATTTTTTCCTCTTAAGGTGTTGTCTTACCAATGCCTGGCATTTCCAGAAGAGCCATGTTAACTTTCTCAGTTTTCTTATATTTGGCTTGCCTCAATATAATTGCTTAATAGATGCCCCCTGTTCCTTGTGATTATTATAAGATATACGAGGGGTCTACTGTTACTATATCCCCTCATTTCTTTGTTGATGCTCGGCTTGTTGCCCAGCCACTAACTAAATGAAATATTGCTGACTTTATTTGGTACTTTTGTGTTTCTGTCAGGTCACCACCAAGAGCTCGTTCTAGGACCCCACCCAGGAGAAGGCACTGATGTTTCCCCAGCATTACTACGTCATGTAGTGCAAGAAGTCTGGGGATTCCAAATATTAGCTTGGTGTATGTGTATCACTGGAGTTTGATGGTGGTTATTAGATTGCCTGCTGTTTCCTTATTTGGGACATTGGTAGTTGTATCCTGCTTTGAACTCTGGTTTGAGTTGATGGAGACATGGAGGTGCACTTAGCCGCTTAACATTATGTTTGGCATGCCAGTTGGAGACTATTGTAAGCGATGATCCTTTTGGATTTTTGGCAAGTGATGTGTTGGTGTTGGATTTTTATGTTTGTGTGTTCCTAAACTTTGTTATCGCCATTCTGACGAGTGATGCGCTGGGTTTTGATGTTCGTGTGTTACCCTGCTTCACTTTGTTGTCGCTCAAGAAATGCTCGTATTGAAATGCTCTTATTTGTTTCTGCCCCTCTTTAAGGTAGGTTGATTGAACAATTAGCAATTGGCAAGCTCCGAAGGGCTCATTTACTTTTGGCACTTGCGTGGAGCTCATTCATATTGAACAATTAGCGACGGGCAAGCTCCAAAGAGCTCATTCAGCACTTTGGAGCTCGCTCACTCAGCACTACGTACTTCGCAGCTCACTCAGCACTTGGTTGCTCATCGTGCTGCACGTTGGTCCCGCATCAGATGTCATACTTTGGTTACTGTGAGCATAAGTTCTACAGGGCAATTTGAAAATTGCGGAAGCTTGGTTTGATCAAGCTGCTTAGTATTGAAAACAAGCTATAGCGCTTACTCTATGAAATTATATTGAAGCACAAAACTGGTTAAAGATTACGAAGCGCTTTGAATTTGAATAAGACCACTCTCCACTTCCATAAAAAAGGGTGGTTTGGTTGAAGATCAAATCAAGAATTTAAGGTCCGTGCCGTCTCAAGAATTGCATCTGAACTCTAGCCATGTTGGGATACAAGGACTAATCATTAGTTAGCTAAAAATTAATTCAAATTAGCTCTAGTGCATCTGAATAGAAGGGCTAATAAGTAGGTTAGTTTTTTTAGACAAGACTTTAACTAGTTGTTAGCCAACTAGCTAACTAACCTTGGCTAATTTGAGTCATTTTTTAGCCCAACTAGTAACTAGCCCTAACTCATCCAAACAGGCCCTCAGTCACGACACAACGGAAGTGGTTACTCAGCGACATAATAGAAGAAAACTCGGTCAACACAATGGAAGAGTTTACTCAGCAACACATTCCTCTTAGCTAAACAAAATGCAGCATTTTATTAACAACCATAAGCAGGATTAACTCTCCATCAACAAACAACTCCTCCAAAACAGGAACATAATATAATACACCTCTATAATCACAGGACACAAAATTCAGCAACCACAGGCATTCGATGGCCCTGGCTTTGATGCCATTTCATTTGCCTGATGACTACCCACAGAAGCTGGCGCCGCGTTGCTGTTCCAACCGCGTGCCTTGCATAAGGTCTTTGAGTCTAGCTTTGATCGTACCTCACCTTCTGTCAAGGACGAGTCCTCTTGCTTGATTGAGACTCCAATAACCGGTTTCTGCTTGATGGAAATCCCGATCCCTGCAGGTTGGCTGCTGGTTGGAGCAGCTTGGGCGTCATGGCTGGGGCATGGTGACTTGGATGTTGAGCTGGGCTTCAGGTCCTCTGTGGACGTGACAGTAGTGTCCTTCTGATAGATGTGGCTGGAAGCGCTGTTTGTGGCTGACGGAGGTGCAGGGATCATGGGGCCTGGAGCTTCCTCAGGCGTATTTGAAGCTCTGCACAACGATTTCCGGGCGTCACAGCTATCATTGTCGTCATTTTCATCATCTGATTCTGCAAACATTTTGAGATAGATCAGTGAAGATGGTACCTTTACTAGAACAACATATATAATTTGCAGGAAGTGACACCACAGTAAAGTCCTTTTTTTTATAACAGATCCCTATACAAACAATGTAAAGAAGGGCAAAAAGGATCAACGGATTGGATTAACTAAATAGCCCAGCTTTGATAAGGAAAAGGAAGGAAGAGATGAAATGCAACACAATTTTGCAGGCTTGCAAGTGCTGGTTCAGAGGCATGGGAGAAAAGGAGATATGCAATCTTTTTTTGTTTTTCTCTATAATGTTATGTTTGTAATTTTCATTTAGTGGAAAAAACATTTCATCCTATGCTACTAGGATTTCCTGTATTTGCATCACAAATTAGCTAACTGCTGTAATCTTAACACAACCAGATTAGCTAACCACGTGACAACCATTTCTATTTTTTTGAACGCAAATGACAACCATTTCTACACATGCAACAATCAGAGTAACATATGCACAAGAGATAAACAGTACCAGATTTATAATGTTGAAGTAGACGAGCAGCATGCCGACCTTTTCCGTTTGCCTAGTAACAATAAAATAAACATATTATTCAATACATAAAAATATTATAGACAATAAATTATGCCAGAAACTGCACTTCATTATAATATAAAGTAAATATACTACCCTGGGAAAACAATCATGAGTCACCTATACTCAATATATTCTAGCACTTAAATACACAGATATATAAAGAAATAATCTAAAGAAAGAATTTAAAATCCATCAGCTACCTGTGAAAGAGGGACCGTCCAACCTTTTGCTAGAGACCACTCGAGAGTAGGCCTCAGATCACTACAATTAGCTTGATAACATTTGCCTTCACCTATGGGAGGTTCCGGCAGCTCTACCTGTACACAGTTTTAGTAACATGTGGATATATTCAATGAGTAGATGGTTATAATATTGGCTACGGAACGAAGAAAACCATGAGAAGATGATGATCAAAGGAATAACTAGTTTCTTTCTACTAGATGAAATGATATGCAGCTCTCATGCATGTTCGATAAAATAAAGAGGACTAACTAGTTGGAGAAGTAAAGTTTAAATCATCTGTTGCATGGTACATGAAAATAACAAGAAAATTTATGAGAACAGGTAATTTCTAGGAACATGGTAAATCATTAAATTCTTACCTCAACCAGATCTTCATTGAGTAACTTAGTAATTGTCCCAGACCAATAACAACCTTCATTCAACCAATCAACCAGATCACCTATTTGCCAGGTTCCATCAACAATTGCTGTGACATCACTATTTGGGAACTGCTGAGGAACTTCATGCACAAAATACCATTTTGGAAACGAAGGCCTTATCATGATTTGAGTACCCTCTCTTGAATTTTGGTTGGACCTTGTTGCAGGGTTCTTTCGAAAGAGCCTAACCCATTCCTTCTCTGCAAGGAAACAGCAAGGGGAATGGAATATAATGTGCTTAAAACTCATGATTAATGTCAATAGTGATGCACTCATGCTGACGTTCCTATGTTCTTTTCAACTGGACACAGGAATCATGAACTGTGAAGGGATTGTCTGGACCTTATATTCTTCCTGAACACCAAATTTTATCAAAGAGATTTATAGTCTAATTAACCAAATCTTGTATGGTGAGATAACATATGAACATGATTACAAATCAGTTTGTGCTAAAAAAATTTGGTAAGCACAAAGATAGTAAATTCCTATTGAAGAAAATGGTGCCACCCAAACCTCAAAATATGTACCTGCAATGCCCTTAAACTTGACATCTCCATTATAGATGCCAAAGCCTATAAGTGCTTGTGGCTTCTTTGTATTATTTTAAGGTCTTCTAAACATTAGGGTTTGGATTACGTAGATTGTACAATAAAGGAAGGTACTAGGTACATAAAAGTCAGCAGTATGAAATATTCACAAATTTTAGTATAAAAAGGGCAGACCCAGTGCCAGGCGGCTCCCACTTGAGTGGGGTTCTGGGGAAGGGTTTAACCGAGGCCAGCCTTTACCCCCGCAAATATGTAGGGAGGTGGCGTCGAACCCAAGACCTGGTGCTCAGTGGGTGAGCTTCTCACCAACTGCACCAAGCCTGCCCTTCTATTCACAAATTTTAGTATCACTATTGAAAAGACAAAACAATTTCTTAACACAAGAGAGCTAAGATAAAGCTTTGCTTACTTTCGCCTGGATAATCAATGTACTCCAAGTAACACTCCAGGTATCCAAACTTGACACGCATATTATGTATCTGAAAAATAGCTGCACTTAGTTAACCCCCATGCTCTACTTTTGTCCATCTAATATGAATACACATCTATAATTCATGAGATGCACGATGAATGAAACAACGAAAAAGTTTGTTTCCTTTTATTTTTAATGTATGGATATGTAGGTCTGTTTCCTTTTCTTTTTTTGAATGTAAAATGCAGCAGGGGAGGCCCCCACTGTAGAGATTTATTAGAAAAAAAAGGCACTGTACAAAAGGGAGGCTTTACCCAAGCCAAAGCACAAAAAGAAAAAAGAACAGCAGATGCAAGCTCAAGGAGAGCTGCAAAGCTAGGGTAGGGAATCTATACAGAAAAGGAACTCATGATGTTTGTCTTCACTAAGTCTACAAGCCTGCAACCTGGCCTCTTCACAGAAGAGACGTTTCCTTTACTTTAAATTGGCTTTGTAATATGACTCTTCCTTTGCAAGGTTAGATACTTAACTTCTAGATTCATATATGGAGAAACTACTATTTTTCAAAACTTTTAAAGCTGAATTTAGCTATTTATTAATGATTATTAATTATATTAATCACTGGTTCAATCTAGATTCTAGACCATTAAAAAAATCAGAAACATCATTGCTGTAGGTTGTTTTTTTTCCTTCTTTGATTGATATAGTAATTTCTAGACCTTGGTCTCTTTCCAGATGGGTACATAACCTGGGAAGGACACTGGCCAGGCTGTCAGTGCTGCTGCGTGGAAAGGTCATCAACGAGTCATAGCGCCACTTCACCGCAGGTGGTGGCTGCTGGAGGTGGGCGGAGTCTAGCGCAAGGCCATCGCAGCAGCAGAGTTAGGAAGGGCTGAGGGTGTGTGGAAAGCGAGAGGTGAGGCACCAGTGGCAGTTGGTGATAGGGGAAGATGTCACACAGCAGTTAGCGGTGGCATTGACAGCTGTGACAAGGGCCGACATGACAGGGTTGCGGCAGGGGTAGAGGCGGTGGTGGCTCAGTGAGAGGAGGCAGGCTGCTGGTTCATTGCAAGGAAGACGGCCACCGGGCACACGCTTTGACATAGTGTGAACCGCCACGCATTAACTTTGTCCTTTTAACTCTCAAATACTTAGATAATAGATCTCGTGCTCTATTTCTTTCTATCAAACATGAATAAAAAAGGCGTTCATCTGTGATTTATGAGATGCATGATGAAACAAGGGAATATTATGCTGTACTCCCTCAATTAAAAATGTAAGTCATTTTCAGTTTTGTCCTAAGTCAAACTTGTATGGGTTTCATCAAGTTTAGAACAAAATAATATAATATCTTCAATACTAAATAAATGCACCATAACGACATATTTCATCATAGGAAAAAATAATGAAACTAAATTTTATTTTGTAGATGTTCATGCAGTTTTCTATATAAACTTAGTCAATGTTAGAGATTTATGACAAAACTAAAACTATTTACATTTCGGAACCTGAGGGAGTACTAACTAGCGACGATATGAAATTCAGACGAGAGGTTACTCGAATATAAACAGTTTAAATTAGTAATTCACTGCCACCACATATTACAAACAAATGCAGGCAACACTTAATTAGAGTATGGTAACTGAACAGAGAAGTAATAAGGGGGGATAAAAGAGGCTTGACCTTGCAGCGAAACCATGCACCCCTGTAACCGCTCACCAAGGATTTGGACTCCGCGAGATCCCCAATCTTATACGGAAGAAGCAGATCCATCTCCAGCTACACAATCTAGAGGCATCAACAGTGGAAATCTAGTAAGCAGAATGTGAAGAGCCTAGAACCAAAAGTCCAATTACAGCGACAGTCATAGCAATCCAGGTTTAACAAAGACCAGCGACTTCCTATTGTCCATCGATTTGGGAGGCGATGAATAAAGTAATTTGACACCACACAATAATCAACAGCCCAAAGGCAAATGCTTTCCTCCGAAAGGCGGACAGCGAGCAGGGGCGTACCGGGAGGGAGGCAGAAGGGCAGCGTTCGATCAGCCTCGATGCGGAACCGCAGCCAATCGCCGCCGGCAACCCCGGCGACGGTTGCCGGCTCGGCGCCTCGTCCCGTCCCTCGCCGGTGGCGGCACGCGGCAGAACTGTGCATGAAGGGAAGGGAGGAGTTTATAGATTTTTTTTTTGAAAACTGAGTTTATAGATTTTGGATTTGGACTCGCTGAGAAAACATACGACTAATCATAATTTAATTATTATACACTATATATAAACCTATGTGGGCCGGGAGACGAATGAGAAAGAGGAGTGGCGCGGCCCACCTGTGTCGCTCAACTCTACCTTATAAGCTAGAGGCTGCGCTCATGAATCTCCTGAACTTATCACATGTTTAATATATACATGGAGTATTAAATGTAGATTAATTATGAAACTAAATATACAGTTTAAAACTATTTTGCGAGACGAATTTTTTAAGCCTAATTAGGCCATGATTTGACAATGTGGTGCTACAGTAAACATGTGCTAATGACGGATTAATTAGACTTAATAAATTCGTCTCGCGAATTACTGACGGATTCTGTCATTTGTTTTTTATTAGTATCCAAACACCCCATGCAACACCCCCATGTAACAACTCCTAAACTTTAGTCACTGGATCTAAACACTCCCTTAGGGCATATTTGGTTGTTCTACTGACCTAGGTATCACGTCGGATAACTATATATCCCTAGGCGTCTAAAATCAGATGTCTGGAAACACTGCCTGGGAGGCGAGATCCAAACAGGCTAGTGTGCAAAAAAAATGTGGTAACTTGTAGTCTATGTAATGTAATGGTTAGAGCATCTTCTAACAATAACCTAAAAATAATCTTAAAAATATAGTGTTACAACCTTTTCAATAAATATTAGAAAAAATAATCTGTCACTAACCATTTCCAATACTTTATGTCTAAAAGATAAAAAAGCATATCCACTTGGACTTTTGGTTGCCGCCAGTGCCACATCAACACCCTTGCCATTGTCACTGCTAGTCATCGCATAGCCGGACATTCTTAACACCTAACTCACACCTAGAATTTACAAAATAGGATTTTCATTGCCTACTCTACTTTTCAATATTCTCATATCTAAAAAATAGTGTTGGAGATTCGACTCCGGCAAACCTCTAGGCAGCGGCAGTCGAGATGACGGAATGTCTAGAAAAGAAATTGTCACCCGTAATAGAGAATACATGTCATCCGGGTATTTTCGTGAGTGGATGCCGTCGTTTTTTCGAGCACGGATAGGTTGGGAGTTAGAATATGGAGCCATTGGAAGAGGGTTTGTTTTCATTCTACCAAAAAAATCAAGATTGCGAGTGGCCTTACCAAACTGTTAGAGATGCTCTTAGAGCAACTCCAAGAGTCTCTTTATATTTTTCAGGTGTTGACAGGAAAAGAGATTTCAGCAGAAAATCCTAACTAGATCACCAAATATTCCCATCTTCGTTTCCTTATTTCTCGTTTATCAAAGATACATAGTGGAGTTACCTCTTAAAAGTGTCAAACAAGATATAAAGAAGTTATTAGAGGGTGGAGAGATATATAGAGAATGAAAGTGCATCTAGTCTCTAAGTGGGTTTTGGTGGATTGAATGACAACACGATTAAAGGACTAACAAATTTCATGAGAATTATAGGTGTTTAGTCCCATGTTTATTTGATAGAGTTTAGGCTTATATTGTGAAGAAAATGGTATAAATGAGGAATGAGTCCAAGATAAGTAAATTGGAATGCATAAATGACAAACATGTGACATAAATGTTGAAAGAGACTTGAGTTGTTGGATATCTATTGATCTCTCATGAGAAGCTTATTCATGCTATGCAATACAGATATTTGTTTTATGAATTGATGAATTGGCAAGCATATGTGTTGAACTTCATCTTCATCTAGGTGAAATGGAACTATGCATTATAGAAGGTTGTTTCAAATGAATTGAATGCTATTCGCTGATGTGGTATACTTGGAAATAACCAAATAAAATTACCCATTGAGATTAGACTTATGCACTATGGCCAACTGTAAGCTTGAGGTACACTATGAGAATCTTTCTCATATTGCTTACTTGCACAATATATAAAAAAGCACCCTAGGAAAAGGTCACCTTTTACCACATTGCGGTTGCTCTTAGAAGTGTCAATATCATTCCATAATAAAAGGGCCAAGAAATGGATAAAAATATCAACAATAAAAGAAAAGTTTCTCCGAATGTCTAACATGTTTTTGGTTGTTTTCCAGTATCATTTCTAAGCTTTGGGGTCCAAATTTGTGTTTTTGTTTTGTTTTTCCTTTTCATGTCATTTCAGTGATCACAATCGAAGAGAGACATAAGCACTAGTGTCGAGTGGTTGCGGTTTTGCTTTTTTTTCATGTCACACACAATAAAGTTGTTCTATGGACTCATTCTCAAACTTTAATGGAGGAAATTCGATGTTGTGAGTAATAGAGAAGGTTATGGTATGTGATTGGTTCCTTGGGGAGCTCAGCTAGTCTCCTCCTCATTAGGCTGAGACCATGCAACAAGTTGTTGTTTTTGGTTGGTCACATGGATAGAGATAGGCCACACAAAGCTGGTGTTTGGTTGGATGGATGAAGCACAATAATGACTCGCAAGCTTGATCGTCTCAATTGGACAACTCTTTTGCATTAATTATAAAGAAGGTGCTTAGTTATAAACAAAAATGGCATCACAAAAAGAGGCAGGTGCTCAGTTATAAAGAAGGATATCATCATTAGCACTTGAATATGCTCAAGGTACATATAAATGCATCATCAACACAAGCACTTGTTCACCTTGTAATCCACATGGAACTAAATTGTGTGCATCAATATGTAAACCATGTTATCATAATCACATAGAATCGTTGTAGTAAGCATCAATCATACAATGAGAGCCCAAAGGAGAGGACCAAAGAAAGAGGAGATAATATTTGGGGTTACCATAGTAGCAAAGCAACAAGCACGGACACAAAAAACTGGAGGAGACCTCAGATCCAAGCCTAAAATAGAACATATCAAAAAGAAGGCCATGCATTAGTACAAACCACATGCGGATCTGAAGATATGACACCAAAATCAACAAGGGAGGGAGTAAAAGGGAAGGGGAATCAATGTGAAATATTTGCCTTTTTAACTCAAAGCACGAATCAGAAAACTCTAGAGTGCACGAATCAAGATGTTAAATTTACATCCCTATCTACTAAAACCAGAGAAAGGGATGAGGATTAAGGGAGAAACAACTTGCCTTTGTTCTTGCGCACAACACCAATCAACCTTCAACCACTACAAAATAAGAACAAGGACGAGACATGGATTAGGGATGTCGCCATGTATGAGACTCGAGATGCTAGAGAAGGCAGATGAGATGGAAGAAATAGAGAGGAGACGATCACATACCTCTGGGCAAGACACGAATGAATCTGACCAAGCGAGATAGCAGTGGCGGCGGCGGTGAGATAAATAGAGGAGGAGAATGCATGAAGGGGTGGTAACCCTAGCTATTTCCCATGCGCTGGCTCGTGCATGCGGAGGAAAGCACGGTAGCTCACGTGAGGAGGCCCACGCGAGCTAGGCTCTCCAAAGCGGATTTTAGATCTGTTCCTATGGGCCAGGTCCTGGGTGGTTTTTGAATCATCAGCGCCTAGCCTAGGCCTTAGCTCGACCAACCAAACATCGAATCGCTGCATCCACAGAGCCAAGTGAAGTTGGATTCAAGTAACATTCCCGTCAATGAGGGAGTGTGCGTGCTCGATAGAACAGGGTCCCCAAATTTAGTGCCCCCTATACATGCTACATCTTTTCCCAGCCCACCCGATAGGAATAGCCTAAGTTGTGTTGGGTTCCTACAGCAAATTGCCCAGTAGTCCATCTCCACACAGACGTGAATGCGTCTGTTGATCTGCTGAGTTGTAGGCGTGCTGGTGTAATCATCTGCATCTAATGCCACCTTAACACTTGTAACACCGCTGCCTAACGATGACTAGATGGCACAATCACATAAGTAACAAGTAGGACTATCCTATTCTTGGTCGATGTTGTCTGGTAAGGTTCTGTATTTTTTATCTTTCCTAGCGCTAAGCATCATAGTTTTGTTGTGTTTAGGTTATTGAAAGGCTGAAAGTAATAGGCATCACACGATCATAATGTAACAACATCAATAATTCTCGTGCCAAGGTTTGGACTTCTCTTGTTTTGTTATCTTGAAATGTTTGAATCCATTAATTAAGCCATCAGAACTTCATGTACATACATTATTTGAATTAATTACATTAAATTTTCTTATTTACATTTGCACTTGAAAATGATGTCCTATAGAAGATTGATTATGAAAACATAATGGAAATTTTATTAGAAAGAAATATTAGAGGGTTGATGTATTTTAGTAAAACTTGAGGTTAGTAATACTTTTCCTATTTTATAATTAGTATTTGATATATTTGTACATCTTGTACAAAAGAATACATATTGAAGTTACATATTTAATGAGTAAAAGTATGCTTAAATTTTATTAGTCATTTAAATTCTATAATTTTTTGTCTCCACCCCAAGATGTATTTCAACCCAAAGCCCTAGATTTCTAAAGATGGCCTAATAATCAATCACGTTCGTGGTGTAAACTAAAGTTGGCCATATCTTTGTTTGGCTATAGCCCTTTTGATTCTTTGAGGGTAACACTGTTAGCCATTTCTAGATCTAACTTAAAGTTATACTCCACCAACAATCTTTAGCTTTATGGTCTAAAATTAACGGACTATTTATGGCATTGTAGTAATTAAAAATACAATCTATGACCTAGAACTCTTCCTTTTAATGAGTCAAATCAGTATTTTGAATAAAATGTACATTAACATAAAAGTTTGAACTTAACATGCAAATATAAGTTACAGTAGCTAATAAAATCAAATATAAAATAAGTTAGGAGACATGTGTAAGCTGCTAATATCTTAAACAAGCATTAAAGACACACTGAGCTAGGATGCAGAGGAATAAGAACCATGTATATGTATGACAAAATACACATTGAAAAATGACTAGTAAGTTTATCATATCTTGTCCACAAAAATAAAAAAATAGAGCACAAAAGGTAAATTGGAACCCCCATGGTCTACTCCTCAAATATTGAGGACATGTTTGGTTCACATGCTGTCTGGCACAATGTGCTTTCGATTGTTGAGAAAGCTTTGGAGCCCCTAGCCAATCCTGTTTTGCTCCACATGGTGTCTTCATTGGACTTTCCCATAGAGCATGGCGCCTCCTCTGAAGATATATATTGTTATGGTGAAAAATATATCCAACGAGAAGGAAGCTGGGGGGTCATTTGGAAGGGCTCTGCGAAGAAGATTGTCCATAAGAATTACTCATCATCCTCCAAACAATAAAATTCTGCCCTAATTTTAGTGGAGAATAGATAAGAATAATCACTTCTCCATTTACCATGGGAGCTAAAAAACCAGCTCCCCACTTCTCCCTATTCAATCTCTACCATAATCACTCCATAATCAATTCTCACCTGCTTCCTACTCTGCCTAACATAATCAATAGAATCACTCCATCAAACAATCAAGGAGCTAGAGCTAAGAATCAGGGAGTGGAGCTCTATCAAATAAGCCCTGAGGTAAATACATATAGGACAGTTGAGGGCCCTATTGTTGCCATCAAAGTAGAAGAGCCCAAGATACAAAATGAACCATTTACGGAGGTGAGACCCCACATGGAGATCATCGCTTGAAGATCGAAGATTGTACAAGCCCTGCTATACATCCACCACCGATGACACCAATGATGAGACGCCGACACAAGTTTTATGACAATGACTTATTGATTGTTAGGAATAACAGGAGGCTCAGTGAGGATACAATTCAAGAATATACAGATTGTATGAAAGATTGTTGCTAATGGATCTCCTTGAGTCATTGATGCGTACAGAAGGTCATGCTTTGTGGGATGTATGGACAGGATCTCTTTGCCTCTTCGCTAGACTGCGTTGATATTGTTGAACCTTTCTTATGTTGTTATCAGTTTAGTTGTCATTGTCTTATTGTTTACCTTGGTGGTTGCTTTGGGTTGCTTGCCTTGTTGTTGTTGTTGTTGTTGCTGCTGCTATAGTTATATTCGTCGTCGTTGTTGTTGTCGTTATTCGTCCTTTAGAACTAATTGTCGGTGTAAGAAACGGCGGTTCTAGCACCAATGAGTAATATGTGTCTGCGCGACGGGGATCCGGATGGTGTGCAAGAAGAACGCAGACGATTTATACTGGTTCGGACCGAAGTATGCCCTACGTCCAGTGGGGAAGGGGAGTCTTGTATTATCTTGCACTAAAGTGCTTGTAGTAAGGGTTACAAGCGGGTGAGAGAGGGAGGAGCTCCCAGGTCTCAAGATGTGAGTGGAGTGTGTGTATTCGTCTCTGATGAGTCGAACGTCCTATGGATTTGCCTTTTGTCTTCTCTGAAATGGTCCCTGCCCTCTCCTTTTATAGACGCAAGGGGAACGCCGGATTACATGCATGTGCTACGTGATATTTTTCCTGAAAAGGAAGATCCGAGGCCTTCACTCTTGCCTTGTAGTTGGTGACGTGCAACTATTGGAGGAGTGACCCCTGTCCTTTGATGCTGTAGCGATGTGTCCTGACATGCGCGGTTCTGTGGATGACGCAGCTACAACGCGCAGAGTCGTGATTGTCCCTGTGGCGACGTGCCTGTCCTGTGGTTTGACTGGCGTAGAGGGCCGATGCCTCGGAGGCGTGAATCATGGCGTGATCTCGCTTCGTTCGAGGGAATAGTGGCCTAGAGCGGCGTTTCATAAGCCGCGCAGGCCTGGATCGTGCGTATAGTGCCAGTATGGGTGGCATAGTGACCAGCAGCTCTTCCCCATGCTGTTATGGGCGACGACGTCGTGATTTGACCGCTGTCATTCCTGGCTTGTCCGGTTGGTTGGCGCAAAAACGTGGGTGACGTCACAGGGGGTCTCGAGCGCGCCAATGGGGGAGCGGCATCGGAGGCCGGTCTCAGACGAGGCGGAGACAGATGACGTCATCTCCGGGGCTCGGACGAGACGGTGATGATGCTGCGGGTTGGTCTGTGCCCGTGCCCCAGCGCTGGGGTCTCGGCCGAGTCGGAGATGTTCCGAGACCCCTTGTGGGAGGCCTCGGATGAAGTGGAGAGATGGGCTGGTAGCCTGGTACACTCACGCGGCTTGCTGGAGGCGCAGCAAGGGGAGAGTTAGCACATAGGTCTCTTTAGTTGATTTTTTTTCTTTAGACGGGACAGATTAATCGTTTGTTTTGGGAGACCAGGTGGATTTTCCAACCTAATTTGGATACCCCTAATTATGGTACCCGACACTAATGTTGCTTTGTTGTATTGCCTAGTCTTTATTTCTTTCTTTTAATATACTCTACGGTTCTCTTGTCTGAGTTATATAAAAGTGCTTATCCAGATGTTTGAGTTTAGGTGATTGCGGTGGAGACTGATGCACGAGGCGTTTCTTATGAAAAGGCCTCAAACCAAAAAAATAGATAGAGAAAAATTTAATGAGCGGTCTATGAAATAAATATGAGCATCCGCTGTGAATTCACGACACGTGTCTATGCACATGTATCTAATGTACGTCAAGATAGTGGTTTTTCTTTTCTTTCCAAATATTTTCTCCTAATATTTTAAATGTTGGAATTATGCATATAAACGTGGGTCACGAATTTACAGTATTCTATGGAGACTGTTCCTACTATTTCCTTCTCCTAAGTCCAAACAGCGGAAGGCTGAGCTGGCGACTCCCCTGTTTTTTATCTCGTTGATTCGCCGGGATTTTTGCTACCTATATAAGCAGATTCAGACAATGATGCTACGCTACTAGAGAGGTCCAGCGGGTGTAGGCACGTTAAGCGGCGGCCGGCGGGCGTGCTTGTTCTCCGAGCGGTCGGAGTGGGACGCGTGGGCGCGGCAGATGCGAGCCTCCCGCCACGTCCGCAGCCACGCGCCCACGCCTGCCTGCCTCGCCCCCCTTGTTTATATGCCTACTGCCCTCCACCTCTTGTCTCCCTCACCGTGCCATGCGCGCACTGCTTCGTCTCCTCCAGCTCCCTGTCGTTGCTAGATCACCACCACCAACCCGACCGACGCTGCTCCTCCCCCAGCCTCCTGCGGAGTCTTACTATCACCGGCAGAGCACGCCTCGTTCCAGGCAGTAGTAGCCCCGCTCCGGCGGCTCGCGCCATGGCGTCGTACCAGAAGCAGTTCCCGCCGCAGCAGCAGGGGTCCCAGCCCGGGAAGGAGCACGCCATGGACCCCCGCCCGGAGGCCATCATCAAGAACTACAAGGCGGCAAACAAGCTCAAGGATAAGGTGGCGCTGGTGACCGGCGGCGACTCCGGCATCGGGCGCGCGGTGTGCCTGCTGTTCGCGGCGGAGGGCGCGTCGGTAGCCTTCACCTTCGTGAAAGGCCACGAGGACAAGGACGCGGAGGAGACGCTCCGCGCGCTGCGCGACATCGCCTCCCGCACGGGCGCGCGCGGGCCGATGGCGCTCCCCGCTGACCTCGGGTACGAGGACAGCTGCCGGAAGGTGGTGGAGGAGGTGGCTGCCGCCCACGGCGGGCGCATCGACGTGCTCGTCAACAACGCCGCCGAGCAGCACGAGCGGCGGTCCATCACGGACGTCACGGAGGCCGACCTGGACCGCGTGTTCCGCACCAACATCTTCTCCTACTTCCTGGCGACGAAGCACGCGGTGGCGCACATGGGGCACGGCGGCGGGTGCATCATCAACACGGCGTCGGTGAACGCGTACAAGGGCCACAAGACGCTGCTGGACTACACGTCCACCAAGGGCGCCATCGTGTCGTTCACGCGCGCGCTGGCGCTGCAGCTGGCGGACAAGGGCATCCGCGTCAACGGCGTCGCGCCGGGGCCCATCTGGACGCCGCTCATCCCGGCGTCGTTCGGCAAGGAGAAGGTGGAGCAGTTCGGGTCCGAGGTGCCCATGAAGCGCGCCGGGCAGCCCGCCGAGGTGGCGCCCAGCTACGTCTTCCTCGCCAGCGAGCAGGACTCGTCGTACATCACCGGACAGTTCCTCCACGTCAACGGTACGAGCCGCCGCCGCCTGGCGCCTGCTATCTGCTTTCTACTGCTTGCATTGGTTCTCTCTGTGTCTCTGCTGCTGCCTAGGTACTAACCGCTGCGTGTTGATTTGCAGGAGGCGTCATCGTCAATGGGTAGAGAGAATCTAGCTAGACGACGACCTCGAGGATCGCCGGCGGCGCGGCGGTATGAGGTGTCGCCATGGGATGGGCGTCCTCGTGGGGTGTGCGTCGTCGTGTCCAAGTCGAAGGAAGTGTCAAGTACGTGTACGTGCAGACAGCCAGGCTTTCAGTTAAGTTGTAGTGGTGTGTCCACTGTCCAGTGTGGCTACTCTCTGAGCTAGCAGCACGTGTACAAAAGGAGGAACGTGTCTGAATAAACAAACATGTGTGCAGTGCATGCCAACTTCAATTCCGTGGCATCTTCGTAGTCGATCGTGCTGTGTGTCTGCCTCTTTATAAGTTGCCCATTCTTTTCACATGTTTAATTGTTATGGGCGCACGCTGTCCAACAGTAAGTACGTGCAAGCGCATTGCCGAATGCTAAGCAGCAAACTGTGCAGGACTGCTGGTAAGAATACGGGATACCAAGAAAGTAGACATTGTGTGTCTGTGTGCAACAAACAAGTTAACAGCAACTGCGTCTCTGGTCATGGAGAATAGCTGAATATAGGATAGCACGTGCAGGATTGTTATTTTTTTTAGAAACAGTACGTGTAGGATAGGTGTGAAGCATATATATAAATGTACACCTAGCAAACTATACGTACGTTTATAAGAAAGATAACTTTTGTAACCGGCTGATTGCAGTGCTCCGCAGTTGAGTACAAACTAATTTTTTTTGAAAGCTTAATTGTAAGTTTATAAGAAAGATAACTTTTGTTTTTCTTCATACTCCTGAAATCACGACTCCATGTTGTGACTGCAATGTTCTCTAGTTGAGCACGAACTAATAATGTTAAGCTCTTTTTGAAAGCTTAACTTTAAAGCTTATAAGGTAAAAACTAAGTACAATGACTGCAGTTGCTCATGGACCTTTTTTTACCACTAGCGATGGTTAGAGACTAAGACGGACCTAGTACACAAATGAGCGGAGAGACCCAGTATAAGGAGTGGGGGCACATGTCCCCATTCAAATTCTGGCTAACTTGTTAGCAGCCTGAGGGATAGCCTTATGGACCTCTATATTCATCCTCTATATGTCTTAGTCAGCAAGATTCTCTCCTCTATACTCAATTCTCCCACACCCATCCATCCTCTATATCATCCTCTATCCACTCTATCCACTGTGGGACCCACTTGTCACTTTATCTAAATATATCCATGTGTGATCTAGTTTTAAATGATTTATTGAGATGAATTTGTGCAATCGAAATTTAATTTGGATTAGTTTATGAGTTATAGCATTTTTTCCTTTGTTTAGCTAGTGGGGCATGCCACTGCCCACTGTAGAGTAAGCATTGTACCACTCTAAATATAGAGTGAGAGAAAGGATATAGTATCGTTTTAGAGTACCCAGTGTAGCAGTTTTTACTCTATATTCATACTCTAAAGCTTTAGAGTATTTCTTTAGAGTACTCACTGCGGGTAGTCTAAGACGGACCTAGTACACAATGAGCGAAGAGACCCAGTATAAGGAGTGGGGGCACATGTCCCCATTCAAATTCTAGCTTACTTGTTAGCAGTCGCCTGAGGGATTGTTTTTTTGTCAGTTACTTTTGTGGTCCGTCGGATGTGAGATGAATGGCTCTCCCGTCTTTGTCTTTGCTTCATGTATACTCCTCTGTCTATGGGTGTCGTCCTCTGTCTGTGGGTGTTTTCTGTCCTTCCCCCTGTCACTGGTTTCTTTTCTATGTGGTGACTGGTGAAGAACGGAGACCCAAGTGAGGCGACACGCGGCGATGTGCGAGTCCGCTGCATCCCGCGGCCTAAACCCTAGCCGGGATCTGGCCCACTGGCTGCTGCTGTGCTAAGGCGGGTGCCCCGCATGCAGCTCCCATCGGAAGGATACAGATTCGCAGATACGGTAATTTCCTAAAAACCTAATACGCGGATACGTTTACTATTTTAAAAATAAAATAAAAAATAATAATACAGGTCTGAATTTAAAACTGATAACAATAAAACGTTACAATTAACTACTTAAGTGTACTATTATTATAACACAGCAGGTCTGAAGTCTCCTCAACTCTCAAATATAGTAGTCTCAAATTTAAAAAATTAATAAAAGGCATTTAGGCTTGCAATTCATGCAGCAACAAGTTTCTATTCCTCATTTATCTCATTTGTTTCATTGTCATCCACAACATCGAACCCGCAGATTAATTATCCCAACCAAAAGTCACACCTTGCAATTCAGTTTCATCAAGGGACATGTACTAGTTACTGCACTGCAGAAACAGTGGCAGGCCCAGCAGGTAGTCCAGGTAGGCCCGGGACTACCCTGGAATTTGGCCCAAAAAGTTTTTAGTATTCTGCGCATCCCATGAAAATTTGGCCCATTGCTCGTCTCTCCCGGTCTGCTGTCTGCGCGAGTGCAAGCGAGGCAACCCGGCAGGCGGCCGTCTTCCTCACCCGACGCGACGACGCCGGTGCCTGACGCCCTATCCCCACCCCACTGGCCTCCCTCTCCAGATACTAGGCGCGCGGCGACCGGCGAGCAGCGACTACCGGCGCAGGCGCGCAGCGGCGGTGGCAGCGGCCGTCCGCCCGTGACCCCGTCCCCTGGTGGCCTCTGTCTGGCCTGCTCTCCTGGTGAGTTTCTCCACTGCTGCAGCACTGCTTTCTCCCAAATCCCATTGTTTGGAGATTAGAGATTGGACTGTAAAGGCTTAGGAATTGTGGATCCATCATCTGTGAGCCTAGAATTAAATGAAATTTGTTGTCATTTTTCAAAAAGTTGAGACATTGAGAAATCAAATATGAACTTGTTGGTACTAATAAACATGAACTTTATGAGTGACAAGTTATTGAATGATTGTTTGGTTTCCTTTATTGAGCGAGCGTGATATATTCTCCACTATGAGCAAGGATGACATACTTCATGCTTTCATGGCAATGAGAAAATGCAAAGCAAGAACCTTTTAAATATATTATCATAATTTGGTCAATTTATAGCCATCTTAACTAATTTTTTCTTTAGATTTCATCGTACTGCACATGAAATTTTTTTAACAGAACTACTCTGGCTTCAAATCCTGGGTCCGCCACCGTGCAGAAATCCAGCAACAAGCAGCCACAAACTAAAGAAGAAGAGAAGATCGAGAACGGGGAAGGGAATTAACTCACGGGAGTTGGCTAGAGCCTGGATCCACGTTGCAGTGGTGGAAACTCGTCGCTAGCGGATGGCAAGCAAGGATGGAGGCTCGTCGCCGGCGAGCGGGGATGCGGTGCGAGGCGCGGGCGTGCGGGCATCGAAGGCCAGGGTGTCGGGGATAGAGGCATAAGGGACTGTCTTATTGAGCTGGGCCGTATCGACAAGACCGATACGTAGACGTATCCAATATTCACGAAAAAAAATTCAGATACTCCAATACGTATCGGCGGCAAAAAGAAAAAAAAATTCGGATACTCCTCCTATACGTATCGGACACGATTCCGTACGTATCGGATACGTGATAGGCGGTGCCAGACTGCCAGCGACGTATCCGTGTAATGTAGCTTTGAATAGCGCACAGCACACTTGAGAATTTCCAGCGTCTGTCATTTCATCCTCCCCTGTTGCTGTTGGGTTTTTCCAAGCCAAAACATCACTTTGTCGTTGTGGCCTGTGGCTAGACAAGTCCCTGCACGGCTGCCCCGCGCCGGCCATGACAACGCCGCTCGCATTCGCCGTGCGTCGGGCGGAGCCGGTGCTCGTCGGCCCTGCCGCGCTTACGCCGCGCGAGACGAAGCGCCTGTCGGACATCGACGACCAGGAGACGCTACGCGGGCACGTGCCGTTCGTCTTCGTCTACCGCTGCGGGCGCGGAGAGGTGGTGCGCGCCGCCGATGCCGGCGACCGCGACCCGGCGGCCGCCATCCGCCGCGCGCTCGGCGAGGCGCTGGTCCCGTACTACCCGCTCGCCGGTCGGCTGCGGGAGGTGGAAGGGCGGAAGCTGGTCGTCGACTGCACCGGAGAGGGGGTGGTGTTCGTGGAGGCCGACGCCGACGTGCGCCTGGCGGAGATGGAGGAGGCCGGCGGACTGAGGCCGCCGTTCCCATGCATGGACCAGCTGCTGTTCGACGTCGACGGCTCTGGTGGCGTGCTCAACTGCCCCTTGCTGCTCATCCAGGTAGTTACCCACTACCCATGCAAGTTTGCTTCCAGTTCCAGAAAAAAAATTATATTAAAAAAACGCTCGCTTGCATGATCTCACTAGGTGACCCGGCCAGGGTTAAAAAAACCGCTCGGTTTATCGCGGTAAACCGCGGTTACCGTCCTAACCGGGCCGGACCGGTTCTGGTCCGGTCCGGTTAGGTATTCCCCAAATTCAAATTTAAAATTTGAAAAAAAAATACTGAAAAAATTTCTAAAAATAGTTCATGATTTATAGAAGCCAATGGTGTAAAATTTTTTCAAATTCGAGTTCATTTAGTATTTATTTATACGTATAGAAGTTTGAAAAAAAAGAAAAAAAATCCCGGTCCCGGCCCGTTAAGGCCCCCAAATTCAAATTTAAAATTTGAAAAAAAACAAAAAATGCTGAAAAAATTTCTAAAAATAGTTCATGATTTATAGAAGCCAATGGTGTAAAAATTTTTCAAATTCGAGTTCGTTTAGTATTTATTTATACGTATAGAAGTTTGAAAAAAAAAAGAAAAAAGAAAATTCCAAACTCAAACCGAGCGGTAAACCGCTCAAACTGGGCGGTTACCGCTCCAAACCGCCCGGTAAACCAGTGACAAACCGAACCGAAGGAGCGTTTGAATTCAAATTCAAATTCGACCGGTTACCGACCGGTTACCGGTAAACCGGTCCGGTAAACCGCTATCGGAGGCCGGCGGTTTGGAGTGACCGGTTGGTAAAAAAAAACCCTGGACCCGGCTGCTCTGCGGCGGTTTCGTCGTCGCGCTCCGGCTCAACCACACGATCTGCGACGCCATTTGCGTCGTGCAGTTCATGTCCGCCACGGCCGAGCTCGCGCGGGGCCTCCCCGCGCCGACCGTCGTGCCGGCATGGTCCCGCGAGCTCCTGGAAGCGCGGAGCCCGCCGAGGCCGTCGTTCCCTCACCATGAGTTCGACGCGGTGCCGCCGCCGCCGCCACCGCCGGGCGACATGATCACGCGGACCTTCACGTACGGTCCAGCCGACGTCACCGCGATCAAACGAGGCCTGCCGCCGAACTTTTTTTTTTTTAAAACTTTCATCGCCTCCAACTTTGTACACTAGTGTTTTGTTTGCTCGCGGCTGGTATTATCTACTAGCAAATACAGTATCTCCCTACGTTACAACCGAAGAAAAAAAATATACTACTCAACGTTAATGCCTTAATGGTAAACGTTAACATGGAATGCTCTCTATTATCCTTCCCCTACATATGTGTTTGTGTTGTGCCCCTTTCTATATAGACTTTAAGAGCTAATTAATTATTGTTCCATATACATTATTCAATGATAAATATGCCATTACATAATTTAAGTTCATGTTGACAATATCAAATCTTGTAAATATATCATAACTTTAATTTCTGCTGTATTCAACATTACAGCTAAATATCAAGTTCCTTTTCTTTGAGGACCCACAAAAAACTGCAATTCTTATATTTGATCTAAGTCGCCGGGAGTTCGTTGCCGATGTAGTAAGGACTGATTTTTTTCGTTGATGATTTATGGTGGGTGATGTCTCAACTTTTCATATGGCGGTGTTCATCGGAGATTGCACTGGAGCATGCTTATAGCCTAACCATATTTATTTAGACCAACTCCTTAGGATTGATTAGGTCATGTTCATCCGGCTTATAATCTGTACTTTTTAGCTTGTTTTTTTAGTTACAACAGTATTTTTCTCTCACAATAAATCAGTTAACGGTGTTTTTCAGCCAGAGCACAGCCGAACGAGTTTTGTTTTTCACAATTCCTATCTATCCGTTCAGGCGACGTGTTGAGTAGTACTCCGTACTGGAGTAGTACGCTAGTAGTAGCTGCCTGTTCCGAAGCGCGCGGACGCGGTGACAACGTGACATGACTCCAGCTTGTACCGTGATTTATTAATCGTCTTTGCGTTATATTATATTAAATTTTGTATTTGTCTAACTATACAAATAATTGTGTTTGTGATTTATTGATTGTCTTTGTGACAATATATTTAATTTTTTTTGTCCTTATCTGACTATAGAAATAATCGTAAATTGTTAATTATATTTGTGATAACACAATTTAGATTTTATCGGGTTTGTGATTTTGTCTAATGGGGTTTTATTCTTGAATCCAAAAATTGCAAATTATGTCAGCAGAAATTGCAACGAATTAAAGTTGTAATTTTAACATAAAATATATGCAACAACTGTTGTCTGAAAGAAAATTAAAATTAACAAGTCGTTTTGTTTTTCTAATCAGAAACGCAATAAAAACTTGATGATGGGAACCATCCTTTCTCAACAAAAAAATGTTAATAGTTTAAAGGCTCATGTTAATGGTAAACGGGAACATGGAATGCTCGCGGGGCGGGTGCGGGAGCTGGAGGCGGCCTCACCCGGCGGGCTGAGCGGCTGAGCCTGAAGCCGGCGTTCCCGTGCGTGGACCAGCTGCTGTTCGACGTGGAAGGCAGCGGCGACATCCTCGGCTGCCCCTTGCTGCTCGTCCAGGTCACCCGGCTGCTCGGCTCTGCGGCGGCTTCGTCGTGGCGCTCCGCCTCAACCACACCAGTGTGACGCCCATGGCGTCGCCAGTTCATGTCTGCCGTGGCTGAACTCGCGCGCGGCCTCCCTGCGCCGACCGTCTCGCCGGTGTGGTCCCGGGAGCTTCTGGAAGCGCGACCGGAGCCAGCCGTACTCCATTCCCATCGCCGCGAGCTTGACGTCGTGCCAGTACCGCAGCCACCGCCACCCCCGCTGCCGCCGCCCGGAGACGGAGACAAGATCGTGTGGACATTCACCTTCGGCCCGCGCGGCGTCGCCGCGATCAAGAATTGCCTCCCGCCGCGCCTCCGGGACACGGCCACGAGCTACGAGGCCCTCACGGCGGCCCTGTGGCACGCCCGCACGGCGGCGCTGGAGCTCGCGCCTGGCGAGGAAGTGAGCCTAGTGATCGTCGCCAACTGCACGGGCGTGCGGGGGCTGGGGATCCCCGACGGGTACTATGGCAACGCGGTCGGGTACCCGGTGGCTCGGGCCGCCGCGGGAACGCTGCTGACCGGCAGCGGCGGCTCGCTGGGGCTAGGGCTCGGCAACGCGGTGGAGTCGGTGCGGGAGGTGAAGGCTGCGGGGACTGCTGAGCGCGTGCAGTTCATCGTGTTGACTTCGGGTGGGGCGTGCCCGTGTTCGGCGGCGTCGTGACCACCGTGTTTGGGGCGAGCTTCCTTGTCGTCGTTCGCGGCGGCGACGGGGAGGAACTGAGGAAGCCGTGGCCGTGCCGATCGTGCTGCCACGCCCGGCCATGGATCATTTCGTGTCAGAGCTAGAGATGACATTGACCTGCCTCGCCGCCGTTGGTTCAGCAGTGCCGCCACCCCGTGGGAGACTTTGAACTTTGCTTACTGCGCACAACCACAGAATGGATTAAGGAAAATACGGAACGTTTTACCTTTGTGCAACTTGAACTATGTCCGTTATGCTTTCCATATTTACAATTTGTCCGGGACTATGCTGAAAATAAAATCCTTTTTATATGCAGAATAAGGATGGATAAGGTGCTGGTCTTGTATACTCTCCTGTCCTAAAATAAAAGGAATCAAAAGTTTAAAATTTATACTACCTTCATTCTAAATTATAAGTTATTCTAACTTTCTTGGAGAGTCAAAATATCTTAAGGTCAACTAAATTTATATAATAAAATAATAATATTTATGAAACCAAATAATTTTTTCATTAATTATATTTTCATAGTGTATTTATATGATGTCATAAATCTTTGTAATTTTCTCTATAGTTTTGATTAAACTTGAGAGACTTTGACTCTTCAAAAAATCGAAATGACTTATAATTCAGAATAAAAGGAGTATTAAACTATAAGAAAATCTAGGTGAACAAACACTCTAAAAGACATTATTCACATGTATACCTACCACTAATGTCTATCACCAACTCAAATATGGTAATCAAGAAGAGTTATATGCATCATTTCCCTCGTAATCTAGGCGGCATCCTTCTGACCATCGGCTGCTGACTGCTACAACATGATTGGCTTTGTCCTATGCTCTGCTTCTCTATGCTCCAACAACCTCCTTACGACTTCCAAGTAATCCTCCTGTCAACACAAACATAAAGTCTTTTTTGTTTGCTTTCTCAAGACAGACTTAGCACTCGCAACATTTTGAGAAGCAAGAACATGCAACTAGCCTCCTTCAATTGTGTGTTACGCTCTCTGAATGCTGAAGAGACAGTTGAACACCTGTTCTTGGAGTGTGATTTGGCCAAAGCCTATTGGAGCCTTATTGGTCTAACAGTTAACAATGCCCTTGACCCCTTCCTGATGTTTGAGAGCTTTAGAATGCAGCTTAATGTCAGTTTCTTCATGGAGATAATTATCGTCATGTGTTGGAGCATTTGGACAATCAGAAATGATGCCATTTTCAGAGGGATCCGTGCAAGCAGTATGCGCGGGTTAGAAATCTTCAAAAGCATCTTTGGTCTGCTCTTATGGAGGGCCAAGAAGAAGTATTTCCCTGCAATTGAATCATGGCTAGAGCAAGTAGTGTAATAGCTTTGATTTTCTTTGTCTCCGTTTTTTTCCTGAACCTTCTCTGCCCTCTTTTCTACTCCTTGTTTGTAAGCTTGTTTTTATGTTTTTTTCCTGTAACCTCCTTGGTTGCTCTTAATAAAATTTCAGTAGAGGCCCCTAGGCCTCTCCTGTTTCCTAAAAAAACATGCCATCGATCGCCTCTGCCCTCTAGTACCATGGTTTTGTCTCTATTGACGAGGCAAAAAAGAGGTGCGCGCTCTAAAGACCTTACGCCACCGATCACCTCTGCCATCTAAAACCTTGGTTTCGTCTCTGTCGACGAGAAAAAAACAAGAGGTGCGGAAGAAATAGGGGAGAAGTGAGAACCACTGTGTCATCAAAGGGCTTTGTTCTAAAAAGGGAGCTCCGGTCGTCATGTTGAACCAAAATGAGATCCAAACAGTTTAAAGACAAAGACGATAGCATACAATTTATGGACCTAAGAATCTTGGAAAGTAAAAGAATCTCAAGTTTGACCAAAATTATAAAGAAAATTATAAAGATTTATGACATTAAATAAGCATACTATGAAAATATAATTAATGAGAAATCTAATGACACATCATAAATATTATTTATTTTATTATATAAATTTGAGATATTTTGATTCTCCAAGATTTTTAAAATGACTTATAATTTGGGATGGAGGGAGCAGCAGATACCACCAGCTGCGAGCAACAAAACAGTGAAACACTAGTGTACAAGGTTGGAGGCAATGAGTTGCCAACTTGCGATTGATCTCGAGGCTTTTCCCTGTATACCATTAAGAAAGATGGGCTATTCCTCTATACCACTAAAAAGTTCGATCGTCCCTGTATACCATGACACTTATCTCTTTTGCTCAACACGCCATTCCGTCCGTTTCTGCTCCTAACGGTGGGTAACAGCGAGGAGAAAAGACTGAAGTGCCCTCAAGGCAGAGAGGCTGTATAAAATAGTCGTTTGCCTACGTGCCACTCCCTGGACTGAGCGTTTGGGCGCCAAGATTGCTGATGTGGGCTAGTTTTTTGGCGCCAAAGTGACGGGTTGGCACAAACTAATTGTTATTGACCATTTTTTATCGCACTAATTTAATTAATATTTAGATTATTTGCAATGTTTTTAAGTTTTGAGTAGCAGAAATTTGAAAACCTTATTATTCTCTCACCGCTGTAATCACAAATACAGTACAAGCACGTATTGCATTGGTTCATGCATTGGTTCGAATATGCGGCGGCAGCAGCAGCGGCAGCCTCGAAACTGCCAGCCATGGACGCGGCGGCGACGAGCATGTCATCGAGCAGTGACCCTCCCCTGCTTCTTGTCCTTGCCCACGCCGTCTCCCTGCTCCTCGCCGCGGCCGTCTGGACGAGGCGCGGCCAGGGACACCGCAATAGCGCGCCGAGTCCGCCGTCGCCTGCTGCTCGGCCACCTCCACCTGCTCGGCAAGCCGCTGCACCGCTCGCTGGCCGCGCACGTCGTTGGTTGGTGTTCTTCTTCTCTCCTGACCAGAAGCTAGAGTACATGAGCAGCATTTGAGATCATATCCAAGCGAGCAAGTGCGAACCGAACAAAAACTAGCTAGCTAGTAGGACGTACTAAGATCTTGGTTCGAGCAAATGGGAGGTGTGCACGGTGTCTGCTATGGCGTGCTCGGCGACAACCTTCCCTCGCGTGCGGACGTGGTGCAGCTCTACAAGTCCAACAACATCCAGGCCATGCACATCTACTTCCCGGACCAGGCCGCCCTCGCGGCGCTCCGCGGCAGCGGCATCGTCGTCATCCTCGACGTGGGCGGCGTGGACGCGGTCCGCGCCCTCGCCGGCAGCGCCTCTGCGGCCGCGGACTGGGTCCAGGCCAACGTGCAGGCGTACCAGCGCGACGTCCTCATCAGGTACATCGCCGTCGGCAACGAGGTGGGCCCAGGCGACGGCGCCGCGGGGCTGCTCCTCCCAGCCATGCGGAACGTGCACGCCGCGCTGGTGTCCGCGGGGCTCGACGGCAGCGTCAAGGTGTCCACGGCGGTGAAGATGGACGCGTTCGCCGACACGTTCCCTCCCTCCCGCGGCGTGTTCGCGCAGGGGTACATGGCGGACGTCGTGCGGTTCCTGGCCGACACCGGCGCGCCGCTGCTGGCCAACGTGTATCCTTACTTCGCCTACAGGGACGACCCACGGAACATCAGCCTCGAGTTCGCCAGCTTCCGGCCCGGGGCGGCGACCGTGACGGACGGCGGCAACGGACTGACGTATATGAACCTCTCCCTCCCCTTATATGCCCCTCTGTCTCAAAGGGTAAGATGGACAAATTTTCTACCCGGTCTCACTTGTCAGGGCTTTCAAACTGTCAAAACCAAACAGAACGTGGACGGAATGGCTTTGGGGGCAAAGAAATAAAGTGTCATGGCACCTAGATAAGTCCGAACTTTTTAATGGCTTGTAGGAAAAGGCCATCTTTTTTAATGGTACACGGGGAAAACCCTCATTGATCTCCGGTTCTCCGAACAGGCCGGCGCACCAGGCCAACTTTCATGCATGAGCGAGCTAGCACGCGCGCACTAACTCTTCAACAACGTCTCGACTTCCGACGCGAAACGCTCCATGGCCGGGCGCGGCAGCACGATCAGCACGCCCACCTTGCCCATGCCCTTCCCGCCGCCGCCGTTCCCGACGTGGACCAAGAAGCTCGGCCCGAACAGCGTCGCCGCGGGGCCGCCGTACACCGGCTCGCCCCACCCGAAGTCGACGCGGTGGAACCCCGCGTGCCGGTTGTCCGACACCAGGAACAGGTTGCCCAGCGCCACGCACGGCCGCCCGCGCAGCACCAGCAGGTCCACCGTGGACCGCACGTACTCGGCGGTCACCGCCGCCTTCGTCCCCCGCACGAGCTCCACGGCGTCGCCCAGAGAACCGACCAGCAGCGCCCCCGCGGTGGTCAGCGCGGCCACGGGCACGCACGCGTTGCCGTAGTAGCCGGCGGGGAGCGCCAGCTCGGGCACGCCCCGGAAGCCGACGATGGACACCACCCGCACCTCCTCGTCCGCCGGGACCTCCAGCGCCGCCGTGCGCGCGCGCCACAGCGCCGCCGTCAGCGTCTCGAAGGTCGTGGCCGTGTCGCGGAGGTGCGGCGGCAGGCGCCTTTTGATCGCGGAGACGTCGGCTGGACCGAACGTGAAGGTCCGCGTGATCATGTCGCCCGGCGGTGGCGGTGGCGGCGCCGCGTCGAACTCACGGTGAGGGAACGATGGCCTCGGCGGGCTCCGCGCTTCGAGAAGCTCGCGGGACCATGCGGGCGCGACGGTCGGTGCGGGGAGGCCGCGCGCGAGCTCGGCCGTGGCCGACATGAACTGGGCGATGCCAATGGCGTCGCAGATGGTGTGGTTGAGCCGGAGCGCGAGGACGAAACCGCCGCAGAGCAGCCGAGTCACCTAGTGAGATCATGCAAGCGAGCGTTATTTATTTATGAACTGTTTTCTTGGAATTGGAAGCAAACTTGCATGGGTAGTACTAGTACCTACCTGGATGAGCAGCAAGGGGCAGTTGAGCACGCCACCGGATCCGTCGACGTCGAACAGCAGCTGGTCCATGCACGGGAACGGCGGCCGGAGCCCGCCGGATGAGGCCGCCTCCAGCTCCGCCAGCCGTACGTCGGCGTCAGCCTCCACGAACATCACCCCCTCGCCGGTGCAGTCGACGACCAGCTTCCGTCCCTCCACCTCCCGCAGCCGCCCGGCGAGCGGGTAGTACGGGACCAGCGCCTCGCCGAGCGCGCGGCGGATGGCGGCCGCCGGGTCGCGGCCGTCGGCGGCACGCGCACAACCGCCACCGCCACCGCGGTAGACGAAGAGGAGCGGCACGTGCCCGCGCAGGGTCTCCTGGTCGTCGATGTCGGACAGGCGCTTCGTCTCGCGCGGCGTCGGCGCGGCAGGGCCGACGAGCACGGGCTCCCTCCGACGCACGACGAATGCGAGCGTCGTCGTTGTCGTGGTCATAGCCGGCGCCTGGACGTAGTGCTCCGTCGCTTCCGGTATGAGGTGCAGGGACTTGTCTAGCGAGCCACAGGCCACAAGGTGATGTTTTGACTTGGAAAACCCAACCAGCAACAGGGGGGATGAAATGACAGACGCTGGAAATTCTCAAGTGTGCTGTGCGCTATTCAAAGATGCGATGCTGCCTAGTTCATATGCAAGACTTGTAGGCGCAGTGCAGTGCGTGTCACATCGTTTGTAAGTTTGGTCAAAGTGTGTAGATGCTTGGTTCGTGAGCAGGTTAAAACTCTTCGGGCTCTGGTCGGGTCGGACTCATTTTGCTCAGGTATAATACTTTTAAAAGAAATGTCAATTTCTCAGAAAAAAAAAGCACTTCAACAAGTCAGGGTCCTTTTATATACAACTCCTATGCGTAACTGATAGATTTTTTGAATTCTCTCTCTCTCTATATATATATATATATATATAGGGAGAGTATACTCTATAGCTAGCTACAAAATAAGTTATTTTGTAGCCACCTCTATTTACGATAATTTTATATACTAATTTACGACAATATCAGTATATATTTACGATAGTTGAATTACTATAGCACATGGCGATATTTACCATAATGTTATAGTAAATCACATAGTAAGGAGTTACTATAATCTCGTAAATTGGCATAGCAATTATCGTAACTACAGCTGGCTACAAAATAACATATTCTGTAGCCAGCTGTAGGGTAATATATATATATATATATATATATATATATATATATATATATATATATATATATATATATATATATGACGTTGGACAGAGCAGCTTAAAAGGGAACTCGCACTAGAGGACAGCTCTAAAAAAATACTGAACACTGGCTAGGAAATGGGCTACTTCCTTCCTATTCGCTTGTCTTATAATCCGTATTTTTCAGCTTGTTTTTTCAGCCGGAACAATGTTTTTCTCTCACAGCAAATCAGCGAACAGTACTTTTAGCCATGACTTTTCTGTGAAGAGTATATATATGAAAAAAGGCAAAGGAATGAATTGTTTTTCTAATTACCTTCTCTCGGACACCATAGATCTTCTTGTTACCATTGAATATCCCCGTCACTTTCTAATTATCTTCTCTCGTTTTTTTTTCACAGGACTTTTTTTTTCCACAGAACCAAGAGTTTCTGACTCTTTATTATTCTGATTCATGTTTTTTTTTCTACCTGACAAAAAGAAGACATGCAGTACAAATGAAAAAGTAAGATAACCAATAATAATATGATAAATGTAAAAAAAATGAAATAGACATAACATGTGCCTTGAAACTATTAATACTTTTTTTTTGAGAAAGGATGATGGACCTTCAAACTATTAATATTATATTTTTTTTCTTCGGTTGTAACACAGGGTGATACTATACGAAAAAGCTATCTGTTGCCGGGGTGATTCTCTCCTTGCGCGTGCTTGATTTCTCCTGGCCATCAGATCCTTTGCTCCGTTGATATTGTGTGTCTATTCCTCACCGCGTTGCCTCGTGTCGGAACGTACGCGGCGTGTCGCGAGCCCTGCTCTGTTTAGGTCTACCACTGCGGGCTGTGCGATGTGGACCTCCACATCGAGTGCTTGCACGTCGCTAGATCCTCCGGAGGGAAAGGGAACAATGGGAAGGGGTGCTCATCATCGTTGGGTCAAGTACTAGGCAAGAAAGTTACGGAAAGCCTTGCAGATTCATTCCTTGCTTAGTAGTTTGAGATTACATCTCATTGTATCATATTTTACTATTTATGTTGTGTGTAAGTTATGTGTTTAATTGGTGTAAATTGATTTTTCATTATTGAGAATGGACATTTGGATTACTTGAATAGTAATCTGATAATTTTTTTGAGAAATTTTATATCACAATCGAGTGTTTTGGAGCAATCCAACACTCGGTTTCTTGCGCCGGGTGATTAGCTTGGTTAGGGTTTGGGGTTGAGTGTCCTTTCTTCTCCAACTCCGGTGGATTTAGAAGGGGCTCAGGGAGGCCAGCCGGCCAGGTAGTGGGGACGATGGGAGGGTGGCTTTAGGGTTCCGGCAGCGGTGGAGGCAGGCAGACTAGGTCGGGGTGGGGGCGCCCATGGCCATGGCAGCGGCAGGACGAGTAGGGGGAAGAAGGAGGCCGCCGTGGGCACGGTTAGGACGGCAGCGGCAGGAGGGAGGAGGAAGAAGAACCATGAAGAAAAAAAATCGAGTCCCCCCACCGGCAAAACACTCGAGTGTTGTATAGAAGCCTATGCTCGATTTTGTTTGTCTATTTGTTTGGTTGGTTTCTCTTTGAAATCTTCCAATTTGGCTTCCATATAAATAATCTAGGTACTTTTTTGTTTTATATGTTCTATCTGTTTGCATTAATTTTGTTCATCTAATCTTTTTTTTACTGAAACGGCAGGGAAGCCCTCGACCTATATTTTTTCTTTTTTTCAATTAAATGAAAGAATGTTTATGCACAACAAAAAAGAGATACAAGGCATCTAGGCCCAAAGAGGAAAAAAGGTAAAAAAAACATCATGTGTTACTATCTCTCCACTATTTTTTTCTCGAATACGCAAGAGAATTGTGTATCATTGCATTAAGAAGGAGAATAGTTTAAGTACAAGGTTCGGCCTGGGCCGAGGCATGCTTAGAGATTACATTTTGTTAGACTCCTTAAACATCGCGAAGCTAAACTACTCAGCCCTTGCACCCCCGCCTTGATCCAATGATTTGCCTCGGCTTTTATGAGCGCCAAGAAGTTGTTCACCGTTGTGGAGGCATCTCCGAAGCATCTGGCATTGTGTTCTTTCCATAATTCCCATGAGACCAGCGAGAACAGGGAGACGAGACCGCGTTGCTGCTGGCCATGGCAGTTAGATCGCAAGTGCCTCCACCAATTGATTGTTGTGCTAGTTGCTGGCGGTAGTTGGATGCCCAGGTTTTGACAGACATGGAACCAAACCTCTCTCGAGTACGGGCATGAAGAGATGATGTGGTCGATCGTTTCTGGGGCTTGATGGCAAAGGTAGCATTCTGGTTTGGCTTCCAGACCGTGTCTTGCTCGCCGGTCAGCCGTCCAATGATGTTTCTGGAATGCCAACCATACGAACACATTCACTTTCAATGGAGCCCATGTCTTCCAAATGAAGACGGTGTCCTCTGAATTCAGCTGAACCTGTGTGCAGCATCGCATATGCTGATTTCATAGTGTATACTCCGTCTGGTGTCTAGCACCATACAGTTCTGTCCGGTCTTCATTGAGGATGACGTTTTGCAAGGTGCTCCAAAGATCCAGGTACTCGGTGATGACATTCATGGTAATGCCGCCAGAGATACATCTGACCCATTGTCGATTTGCCAATGCCTCGCGTACTATCTGTTTCCTCCGAGTTCTTGGAGAAACTAGTTGTGCCAGGCTCGGCGCAATATCTGTGGCTGATTCCCCTTGTATCCATCTATATGTCCAAAACAGCGTGGCCCGTCCATCGCCCACCAAAGTGTACGTGGATGCTCTGAAGAATGCCTGTACTTGTGGCTCTGTGCTAATAGGCAGTTGGTTCCAAGCTCGCTCGCTGTCAGTTTTCTGAAGCCGCAGTCACCGTGTTTGCAGTGCACAACCTGCTAGTTTGAGATCACTGATACCCAAGCCGGCGAGTTGAGTGGGTGTGCAACATGCTTCCCAAGCCACCATGCAATATTTGCCTCTTATTGATGCATCCTTCCCAACCCAGAAAAATTTTCTGCAGATGGCGTTGGTTTCTTTACGGGCCCATGGCGGTAGGTTTTCAGCCATCATAGAGTAGATAGGGACTGCTCGTAGCACTGATTTGATCTAAACCAAACGGCCGCTTCTCTCCATTAGCGATCCATGACAAGGTGGCAACTTCCGGGCCACGGCTTCGACAACTGTTTGGAACTCCACCTTTGGTATTTTCTTTGTGCTCAACGGCAATCCAAGATATTTGATGGGGAATTGTTGTACCTGGCATCCCAGTATGGAGATTATGTCTTGTAATGCATCTTCCCCACCAAAGATAGGAGTGATTGAACACTTGGCCAGATTTGTTTTCAAGCCGGTGGTGTCCCCAAATATCCTCAATATCTCCTTCACTGCTGAAGCCTCCTGTACTGATGGATGGATGAATAAGATGATGTCGTCTGCATAGAGGCTGCATTGAAACCTGATCTCCTGAGGCTCCATTTTGCGCAACCATCCCTGGTTGCTTTGGTGAACAACCTGTGCAGCACATCCGTTGCTATGATGAAAAGCATGGGTGATAGGGAGTCTCCCTGCCGAACCCCTCTGAAGTGCTTGATCTTCAATCCTTGGCGGCCATTGAGGATGATTCGAGAGGATGCTGTGGACAGCAGGGAGGAGATCCATCTGCACCATTTGGGCCCAAAGCCTCTTGCTCGCATGATCTCAAGCAGGAACGGCCAGGAGAGTGTGTCAAAAGCCTTGGAGATGTCGAGCTTCAGCAGCAGCATTGGGATCTTCTTTTTGCGGATCAGTACTGCAGCCCTTTGGATATATTTGAAGTTGTCATGAATGGTTCGGGATCGGATGAAAGCGTTTTGATTTTTGTCGATCAGCTCGTTGAGTCTTGGTGCGAGTCGCATTGCTAAGATCTTGGAGATCAGCTTGGCAAAGCTATGGATCATCGTAATCGGTCGGAAGTCAGCCGGATTGGATGCGCCGATTTTTTTTGGAAGGAGCACGATCAGTGCATTGTTTAGATTCTCCAAGCCGCGATAGTCGCCCTGCACAAATGCCTGAACCGCAGCCATTACGTCATCCTAGATCACCGGCCATGCTGTTTTGTAGAAGGCACCGGTGAATCCGTCAGGCCCCGAGTGCTCTATCGCTCGGCAGTTCTTTAATTGCTCTCCAAACTTCTTCAACACTAATGTCCTGTTCCAAGTCACTGAGGTCAAGCTGCTGAGTCCCGAGCACTTGGAAGTTCAGTGTTGTTCCATGAGCAGGTGTCGTGCCAAATACCCCACTGAAATGATCAAACAATGCTCGTTCCATCCCTTCATGATCGGCTATGGTGTGGCCCTGGACAGACAGAGAGGGGATGAAGTTCCGACATTTCCTTCCACGTGCAATTAGGTGGAAGTAGGCGGTGTTGCATCACCCTCACTTAGTTGCCGTATGCGCGATCTCTGCCTTGCAATGGTCTACTCCAGGGATGAGAGACCCAAGCAACGCACCTTCATCCGCTTTCTCAGCTCGCTCTCCTCTATCGAGAGCTATCGGGCCTCCTGAGCTTGGTCCAATTGGTGTATGAGCTCTCGAGCCATCAACAACTGTTCTTTGATTCCTCCAATTTTTGTTGCGGCCCACCGCTGTAGTTCTTTGACTAGAGCTCGCAGCTTTGCATCGAAGCGCGCCATCGGCCCACCAGGAACCACCAGTCTCTGCCAGGCCTCCGTGATTATGTGTTCGTAGTCATCGAACTTAGGCCAAAAGATCTCGAAATGAAATCTCGCCTTTGTCATGTTCCCAGAGTTTGTGTGTAGTAGCAGCGGGCAATGGTCGGAGGCATCAGAGCAGAGCCCTCGCAGATGCGCATTGGGGAACAACTCATCCCAGTCAACGAAAACGAGCACCCGGTCCAGACGTGCGAGTGTTGGTATTTCACGTTCATTACTCCAGGTGAAGCACCGGACATGTAGGTGTAGGTCTTGCAGTTCCAGAGTCACGACCGCCCGTCTGAACCTCCAGGGATTTGTTCTATCGATCCGGTCGTTGTTATTCTTGTCCTTCTCGGACAGAATAAGGTTGAAGTCCCCCATGACTTCCCAAGGCCCAGGGAAGGCGTCCCTAATTGCCTCGAGTTCTTCAAGGAAGAGGGCTTTGTCACTGTCCTCCTACGGCCCATATACAACAGATAGCCACCATGAGTGATCAGCAACATCGCCCTGCGTGGGAGGTCACACCCGAACCGTGAGTGAGTAGCAGCCCACAAGAACGTCAGAAATAACCACATCTGGCTGGCGTGCCACGAGCAGTATGCCACCGCGTGTATTAGACGCAGGCAATTAGGCAAAATCTATGAAGTTAACTCCTAACATGGCTATGAACATGCTCTGCGGGATTACATCTAGCTTAGTTTCTTGAAGGCATACAATGCTAGGATGGATGTCATCAACCAGCGTACGTACATTGTCACGACATGCTCTGGCACTCAGGCCACGCACATTCCAAGATAATAAAGGTGTGTTATCCATTTAGTTGAACGCCGATGGTTGAGTATGCACGCCCTAGGCGGCGGTCGGAGTTGCACGAGGAGTAGTTCTACCAGCGGCCTTGCAGTTTGCGGCTGGGAATAGCTCGTCCAATGCGACTACCTGCTCCGGTGTCAGCTTCCCTGCAAAGATGGCTTCGTAAGCTCTCTTGGGCCCCGACGACATTGGTGCAGTGGGAGGTAAGACCCCCATCCTCTTCATGAGGAGAGCTTCTCCCCACTTTGCTGTGGGAATATGAGCTAGGGGTTGAGCTACGATCCTTGAGCTTCTGGTGGGCATGGGATTTCTCTTTGGTGGCACCTTTTGTTTTGGCGGACTGGAGATCAAAGAAGAACTATGTTTCTAGTGGACCTCTTCAGTAAGGCCCAGTTTGGTTCATGAATGTTAAAGTTTAACTCCTATCACATCAATGTTGCGGCAAATACATGGAGTACTAAATGTAGACTAATTGCATGCATGTCGTCACAGATTATGAGTAATTTACGAGACGAATCTATTAAGCCTAATTAGTCCTAAATTAGAAACTTTTTGTCAAATAAGGTGAAAGTGCTACAGTGTTGTTAACTTTAACACCTCTAACCAAACAGGCCCTAAAGCACGCGACCCGACGTGCAGCCTCTTGCGGCGTTGGTGTGGCCTCATTGACAGATGGCGCCACTAGCTGAAGCTCCTCTCTAGCCATGTGCAGCACCTGAGGAGCTCCCTGGGTGGGAGGTGAGTCAGTCGGTGATGCGTAGCCACCGTCCGTTTTGGCTTGCACTGGTGTTGCCGGGACTGGTGCTTCCATAATGGGTGTATCTGCGATGGTGGCGTTTGTCGTTGTGTCCTCAAGCAGCCCCAAAGAGGCATCGAAGGCCGGGGACGCAACATCCTCAGACTCCGTGTTGCCGCTTTGCCCAGCGGTCGTGGCGGCCGGCGCTTGCGCTTCGCGCGCCGAGTCCGTCCTCTGCGACCCCACATGGTCCGATGGGGCGATATCTGTCGATGGGAGATCCTGGTTAGCGGCGAGTTGAGGACCGTCGTTCTCGGTGATTGATTTTGCTTCTTGTCCTGTTGTGGCCGCGTTGGTGCGTGGCAGCCCCGCCTCTAGGATCATGGGATCCGAGGACGGTTGTCCTCCCGCGTCCCTTCCGCGCAACGCATCACATTCGAAATCCAAACTGCAAGGGCCCCAGAGATCAGAGGTCGATGGCGATGTTGTCCTCTTCTCCGTACTGACAGCGGTTGCCTCTGACGGCTCAGGGAGCTGGGGCCTTGTGAAAGGATCAAGATGCCCAAGAGGGGGGGTGAATTGGGCTTTTCTAAAAATTAATTGCAAGAATTAAATCCTACAAGTCGGAATTCACCCCTAGTGCCTACTTGTGTTCCTAGAGAGTCTACCGTTAAAAAGTTTTGCACCCTAATTTCCAATCCTAGTCTAGCATGGCAATTCTAGGAATGTAAAACAAGCAATGAAAGTAAATACGAGAAAGTAATTGCTTGAATGTAAAGGGGCAAGGAACACGGCGATGTTTTTCCGAGGTATCGGAGAGTCGCCACTCCCCACTAGTCCTCGTTGGAGCACCCACGCAAGGGTGTCGCTCCCCCTTGATCCGCGCAAGGATCAAGTGCTCTCTACGGGTTGATTCTTCGACACTCCGTCGCGGCGAATCACCCAAAACCGCTCACAACTTGAGTTGGGTCATCCACAAGCTCCACCGGATGATCACCAAACTCCCAATCACCACCAAGCCGTCTAGGTGATGGCGATCACCAAGAGTAACAAGCTAGAACTCTCACTTGACCACAACGAGCCCAAATGAGGAGATGGATGCACACTTGCTACTCTCTAATCACTAGTGAGGAATCTCAAACTTTGATTCTCAAAACTCTATCCTCACTAGAGCTCTTGCACTCCCTTGCACTCTAAAGGGTTTTCTCAGATGTTTGAATGAGCAAGAGACCTCTAAAAGAGGTGGAGGGGTTGTATTTATACACCCCTCAAAGAAAACGAACCGTTACCTTCTGACACGGGGTCACCGGACGCGCCGGTGCAACGCACCGGACGCGCCGGTGGCCCGTAACGGTCAAAACGCGATTTTGAAAACGAACCACCGGACGCGCCGGTCAGGGGTGACCGGACGCGTCCGACGTGCAAGGGTGCTTACTGTACTCGCACCGGACGCCAGGCCGCGTCCGATGCCTGAAGACCGGACGCGTTCGGTCCTCTCAGGACCTTACTGGACTCGCACCGGACTCGCCGATCAAGTCCAGATCGCGTCCGACGGGCGTTCTCCCTGGATGACACGTGTCAGCCACTGACCACTGCGTCCGGTCCTCGCGAGGACCGCGTCCGGTGGTCAAGACCGAAACCCTAGCGCTGAGCGTACTCGCCGGACGCGTCCGGTGCTCCCGAAGAGCGCGTCCGGTGACTTGAAAACAGCCCGAAACTTATCGAAACGCGTCGCAACTTCAACCAAGTTGCTTCTAACTGAACTTTGAGCTATTCTAGGGTTGCCTAGCGCCAAGTTTAACAAGTGTGCACCACACCTAAACATAGGACTCGCCTAGGTCAAGCTACCCATTCATGCCCCCCTTTATAGTACGGCCAAAAGAGAAAAACGAAGATCCTAACGACTATTCCGAATGTGTCTCAACACTTCGTCATCCGGAACTAACCGTCCTTAATCTTGACGTCACTCTTTTGAAAACCGAAACGATTTCCATCAAGGGACACGAATACCACAGTGCTCAAAGCAGTTATCACCTCCATGACCTAACTTACCAAGTTTCTGCAAAACACACGTTAGTCATGGTAATAAAGTGTTGTCATTAATTACCGAAACCAAACCTTGGGGCCTAGATGCTTTCAATCTCCCCCTTTTTGGTGATTGATGACAACACTAAGTTTCAATAGATTAGAGTGAAGGTTTTCGAGCATGCTTGGTTCACATAAGCAAAAGACAATAAGCATAAAGGGTTAGGAATTGCTTATGCGCTCCAAGCCAAAAGAGTGTACTTCATAAGATAAGACAAAAAGCGTTAGTACACATAAAGATATAGCTCATAAGAAATCGGAGTAAGGCACGGAAGCACAACCTTAGAGCTATAGCTAAAACGGTGACATGGATTAATCACTGAGACGAATAACACATTAAGACTCAAAGTTTTACGACTCGACGACAATGTCACACGAATGCAATGCTGAAAATAAACATGATATGCATGAATGTAGCACACGAAAAATGAAAACCCACTAACAAACTCCCCCTGAAACTACTCTCTCTCCCCCTTTGGCACCAAGCGCCAAAAAGCTAATCTAATCTGACGGGGGGACAGACGGAGTCGTGTCGGGTGCCGAGGTGCGCGGAGTGATCACGAAGTGAAGCGAATCGCCCTCGGAGTCGGAGCTATCTGGCTGACCCTCTGAAGAAGCACGTGGCTGCGAAGCGGTCTGGGTCTGAGCAGGAACAGGCACTGACTGTGTAGCAACAAGTGGATCTGTCTGAGTAACCTGAGCCTGAAGTGCGCCAGTAGCTGGGGGGTCTGTCGAGGCAACTGAAGAAGGGAGGGTCTCTGTAGTCCCGGTCCCTGTCACTGGTGGGACAACTGCCTCGGAAGCTGACAACCCTGACGAAGTGTGAAACGTAGTCGTGTGCGAGGGTGTCGGCTGACCAGTCAACTCGCTGTAGGTGGCACTGAAATCACCAATAGGTGTGCCTGTCAGAAGGTGCGGGCGAGGCTGATCTGACGGTGTGAACCCCGTATGTATAGGAGTGAAGCTCGGGGACTGAAAAGACTGGGGAACCTGCTGCTGTGGAGATGTAAACTGAAAGCTCGGCTGTCCCTGACTCGATGGACCGCTGGAATGCAAAGCCGGAGCCATGATAGATGTAGGCGGAGGAACCCCAACTGTGATGAGATGCCGTAGAAGATCCATGTACTGCTGCTGACTCTGTCGCTGCATCTCAACCTGCTGCCTCTGGATCTCTAGCTGCTGTCGCTGAAACTCGTCCTGGCGAGCCTGTATCTGTGCTAGTGCTGCAGCTGTATCCTGTGCCTGGCGCTGTATCTGCTGCTGCTGCTGCTCCTGAGCCTGGGTCAACCTCTCAAGTATAGCCACCATGGCTGGGTCTGAGCGGGAGGCTGAGCCAGATCCACCGGCCTCGTGGTCGTGAGACCGAGGAGACCGGTACCTGGGGATGGGCTGATAATCCTCATCAGTGCTGTCTAAAGTGACATCCTCAGGTATCTCAGCAGTCTGAGCCTCAAGGTCTGCGAGCTCTGCCTCGGCAAGCTCGTCAACTCTAGCGTCCTGCTCAGCTGCTGTCTCAGGAACATCTGGACGCTCACGCTGTCCTGGTGCTGGAGCCTGATCTCTAGTGATAGAAGCCCAAAGCTGTCTGATATCATAGTCAGGGAAAGCTGTAGTAGTGTTGGCAATCTCTGCCCTGATCTCTGGTGGCATATGGATAGCAGATCTGATAATGAAACAAATCCAGTGGGCATAGGGAAGCTGACGGTTACCCTTGAAGCCCTCAGCAATGGTGTCCTCCATCTCACTGAGAATAAGATCCCAGATATCAAACTGTCGCTGTGTCACGAGGTGGTGAACAACCCAAAGCTGCATCCTCGTCAGTCCCTCTCTGTAGCCAAGTCGAGGCAGTAGAGTGCGTCTGAGTATGGCATCCAAGACTCGGGCAAGAGGCGTCAGGCTGGCAGGTGTACGACGTGACCCTTCGCCAAAAGGCTCGCGAAAGCAGGGTCGAACCAGGTCGGTGGGTGGCACTGAACCGCCGTGAGGGCGTCTGGGAGGTGGAGTCTGGCCATAGCACAACTGATGGATCCTCGTGTCAGAAGCAGGTAGTCTGAGGATCTCTCGGGCTCTGGAGCTGTAGAGTCTGTGATCGCGGCCTCTGAATGCGAAGTGAATAAACTCATGGGCAGGATCAATCCAAAGAGAAGCATAGAACTCCCTGACCCATGTGCCGCAGTAAGCACCTGTCCGTCCAAGTAGATCTGATAAGCCAGGCAGATAGGACAGGTGAGGACGGAGCTGCTCTCCCACAACATCAACCAATGCCTCTAGTCGACATACCCTCTGAGGTCTGAAAGCAATGCCACTGTCAACTAGGGCCCTGTAGAAGTCCTCCTGAAGTGGGGTATAGAAACCCTCTGAAGCTCTGGGATCTCTGACAGGTGGAAACCATCGGCTGACCTCCACGAACCTCAGACTCTTCACCTGACGTGCTGAAGCACCCCTCAGGTCTAAGTGCTCAACCGGGGGTGACCCTCTAACTCTGGGAGGTGGTCGTGCTCCACGACGCGGGCCCTCTGGCCTGGGTGTCACCTGTGAACGAGCATGTGTGGAGCGGCGACGTGGTGGAGACTGAGCTGCCTGCTCCTCTGTATCCTCAGTGGCCTGTGGAGCCTCAGTGGCCTGGGTAGACTCAGTAGCGGGTGTAGTCTCTGTAGCCTATGTCTGCTCTGAGGGAGGATCAACTGACATCTGCTCTGAAGGTGCAGTAGCCTCGGTACCCTCAGTGGCCTCAGTGCCGAGCTGTCGACCTTCAAGACGAAAGCGACGCTCGCCTATGTGCAAGCCACTGCGTCTGCCACCTCTCTCTGCCTGCTCTGCGGCGTCTGCCACGGCCTGAGCAATCTCTGCATCTGACGGTGCCTTCCTCTTCTTTTTGGCTGCAATCTTGATGTGCTTACCACGTGCAATCTCATCACGACAGGGAGGACTGTTGTCCCCGTCACCAGGAGCACCACCGGCGTTCTTGCAACGCACCATGCTGATCAACTGCTTGTAAAACTCTGTGAGATGATGAACTGACACTCGAGAGGCTTGGCCTCAATCCGTATCCGCAGGCTTGGCCTCGGATTTAGCGAACAGATCTGACCCGACACACCGACTGACTCGCTGCACGTATGGAATAGAGAGATATACGATAAGCACATATATATCTAAAGATACGAAACCCTAGATAGCAAGCACGTGAGATACGAAGTGAAACGACGCTAAGCTACCTCGGATCGACGAGACGACGGTGAAGGGACGAGGTGACCTAGTTCGCGAGAACTCCCGAGATCGGCGATCGAGCACTGAAACGACCAATCGAGATAGCAATGAATAGTTATGGTCAACGACAAGCCCTAACGATGAAAAGGAATTGAATGGACTTGAATCGAAAACGGAATCGAGAACGCGCCGTTACCTCGAGCTAGGGTTGATGGAAACCCTAAGCTAGGGTTTAGGGTAAAACCCTAGATGAAAATCCCGGCCGAAGGATGAAATCAAGGTACCAGGGCGCTCAGGGGAGTAGATGTGGTGCTGGAGAGGCTCTTGGCAGGGTTTGGCTTCGCCGACGGTGAGGAACAACCGGCGATGTACGGCGGCGGCGCGGCAAGCAGTGGCAGCGGCGCGGGCGCAGAAGCGAGGGCAGGGAGGCGAGCGGCCAAGGAGGCGCGGTGGCGTGGCAGGAGCGCGAAGCGGGCGGCAGAGGAGCTCGCCGGAGAGGGGAACGAGAGTAATGGCGCGGCGAATCAGCGACAGTACGGGCGGCGGCGGATGTCGAGCGGTTGAAGGAAAAAAAAAGAAAAAACGATTCGGTTTTATGAAGGCGCAGATCCGCTCGATACGGTAGCACCGGACGCGGTGGTCAAAATCACCGGACGCGGTGGTGCAGCGTCCGGTGACACTCCAGTAAGCGCCTGGAGTGACCGGACGTGTCCGGTGTGGACTGACCGGACGCGGTCAGAGTCCGACGGCTGAGTGCTCGGGAATTCATCGCGGAGCACCGGACGCGGTGGTGGTAGCCAGGACCGGACACGGTGGTCGTCAGAGGCGCGTCCGGTGCAGCGTCCGGTGCCTAGATCTGGACATTGTCTTCTGGATGACCGGACGCGCTGGTGGACGCCGGGACCGGACGCGGTGGTGAAGCAACACTGCGTCCGGTGCAGCGTCCGGTCGCTGTTTTTCGCCATACTTCGTTCCGAACTTCGACGCGACTTCTCCCAATCAAGTTCCAATTCAAAGAGACACAAATAAACACCAATTGGAACCTGATATGAGTGACCTCACTCAAACCCTCAAATTTTTCAAAATAGTTTGCCTTAGGCTAGTATTATTTTTATGAAAATAGGCAATAAACACCCGAGGAGCAACGTATGGCCATGCAATAGAGTTTTTGGACCTTTAGGAGCGTCAAATGCTCTCTCTATTCATGGACGAACACAGAGGTTGCTCAAAGCTAAACCGAAAAGGAACGACAAACAAACAACCATGCATATGCAATGCAATACAAGAAAGTAAAGCTAGGTTGCTTGTCAAGTTTGATCCACGGTTAGGCTTCTTCACTCCTCCGAAGGAGGGTTATCGTAACCGTGTTAGCCAAGCCCTAAATGCATTGCGATAAAGTAAACGTGACATATGATACAATGCAATGCAAGGGACAACACGCGCTCATTTTTTAAAGTTACTTGAATCAAGCACATTAAGTTCACTTCTTAGTCTACAAAAAGTAGCCTCGTCCAAAGGTTTAGTGAAGATATCCGCTAATTGATTTTCACTTCGTACACCTTCTAGTGATATGTCATTTTTAGCAACGTGATCTCTTAGAAAGTGATGGCGGATATCAATGTGCTTGGTGCGAGAGTGTTGTACCGGATTGTTAGCAATTTTAACGGCACTTTCATTGTCACATAAAAGTGGCACCTTTTCAAGAACAACTCCATAGTCTAGGAGGGTTTGTTTCATATATAAGATTTGTGCACAACAAGCCCCCGCGGCTATGTATTCCGCCTCGGCGGTGGACAAAGCCACACTATTTTGCTTTTTAGATGACCAAGATACTAGTGATCTCCCAAGAAAATGGCACCCTCCGGATGTGCTTTTTCTATCAATTTTGCAACCGGCATAATCCGAATCGGAGTAGCCAACTAGTTGGAATCTAGCTCCTTTGGGATATCATAGACCAATGCTTGGGGTGTGCTTAAGATATCTTAGGATTCTTTTTACGGCACTTAGGTGAGGTTCTTTAGGGCACGCTTGAAAGCGAGCACACATGCACACACTAAACATGATATCGGGCCTAGATGCGGTAAGATACAACAAGCTACCAATCATAGAGCGGTAGAGAGTTTGATCAACCGGTTTACCTCCCTCATCTAGGTCGAGATGTCCATTTGATGGCATTGGGGTCTTGATTGGCTTGCATTCTTCCATCTTGAATCTTTTGAGAAGATCCTTGGTATACTTTTCTTGAGAGATGAAAATCCCTTCTCTCATTTGCTTGACTTGAAAACCAAGGAAGAATGTGAGCTCACCAATCATTGACATCTCGAACTCATTCGACATCAATTCACCAAACTCCTTGCAATAATCTTCATTTGTTGACCCGAAGATGATATCATCAACATACACTTGACAAATGAAGATCTTCCCATTAAGCTTCTTGGTGAATAGTGTGGTGTCGACCTTCCCGATGGTGAAGCCCTTCTCAATGAGGAAGTCCCGGAGGCGCTCATACCACGCTCTAGGGGCTTGCTTGAGCCCATATAGCGCCTTGGACAACCTATAAACATGATTAGGATATCTAGGGTCTTCAAACCCGGGAGGTTGATTGACATAGACTAGTTCATTTATAAAGCCACTTAAGAATGCACTTTTCACATCCATTTGATATAGTTTCATATCATGATGTGATGCATATGCAAGGAGGATACGAATGGCTTCAAGTCTTGCAACGGGTGCAAAGGTCTCTCCAAAATCAAGGCCTTCAACTTGAGAGAACCCCTTTGCAACTAGTCTTGCCTTGTTCCTCACTACAATGCCTTGGTCATCTTGCTTGTTTCGGAACACCCACTTGGTTCCAATGACTCTTGCACCTTTAGGATGCTCTTCAAGTGTCCATACTTGGTTGCGGGTGAAGTTGTTCAATTCTTCATGCATGGCATTCACCCAATCCGGATCTTGAAGAGCTTCTTCTACATTCTTAGGTTCAACACAAGAGACAAAAGAGTGATGTTCAACGAAAGAAGCTAGCTTTTGAGATCGAGTCATTACTCCCTTTGTAGGACTCCCTATGATGAGTTCTTGTGGATGAGCTTGAAGTAGAGGTGAGTTTCTTCTATCAACCACTTGAGGAGGTGGATGGGGAGCATCAACATCTTGTGCTTGTGCCTCGGCTTGTTCATGAGAGACATACGTATCTTCATTTTCAACTCTCTCATTCTTGTCATCATCTTGAGGCACATGTGATGACGATGGTGGATCAATGATTTGCACATCGTCTTCATCATCTTTTGGCTTGATGTCTCCCACGGGCATGTTCTTCATGGCCTCCCTCAAGGGTTCATCACCTACATCATCACAATTCTCAATTGCTCCTTGGGAGCCGTTAGATTCATCAAATTCCACATCATATGTTTCTTCAACCAAACCGGTGGTATGGTTAAATACTCTATATGCTTTGGACTTTGATGAGTAACCAACAAGAAAACCAATATCACAACGTCTTTGAAACTTCCCTAGGTGTTGACGCTTCTTGTAGATGTAGCATTTGCAACCAAACACCCGGAAGAATGAGACGTCCGGCTTCTTCCCATTAAGCAACTCATAGGGGGTCTTGCCAAGAAACTTTTGGAGGAAGAGGCGATTTGAAGCATAGCATGCGGTGTTGATTGCCTCGGCCCAAAACTTTTTCGGAGTATTGTACTCATCTAACATTGTTCTTGCAAGAGTGATCAAGGTCCGGTTCTTTCTCTCAACTACACCATTTTGTTGAGGAGTGTAGGTTGAAGAAACTTCATGCTTGATTCCAATTTCATCACAATAAGCTTCAATGTTGGTGTTGTCAAACTCTTTGCCATTGTCACTTCTAATCTTCTTTATCTTGACTTCAAATTCATTTTGAGCTCTCTTTGCAAACTTCTTGAAGCAACTTGCCACTTCGGATTTGTCATGAAGGAAGAAGGTCCATGTATATCTTGAGTAGTCATCCACTATCACAAGACAATAGAGATTACCACCCAAGCTCTTGTATGTTGTAGGCCCAAACAAATCCATGTGTAGAAGTTCTAGCACTCTTGAGGTTGACATGAAAGCCTTGGTGGGATGAGTGTTTGCAACTTGTTTGCCCGCTTGACATGCACTACAAGGTTTGTCCTTTTCAAACTTCACATCCTTCAATCCTCTTACTAGTTCTTTCTTCAATAGCTTGTTGAGAGTGCTCATTCCAACATGTGCAAGCCTCCTATGCCAAAGCCAACCAAGTGAGGTCTTGGTGAACAAACATGTCATCAAATTTGCATCTTCGGAGGTGAAGTCAACAAGATAAAGATTGTTATATCTAAAGCCTTTGAATATCACTTGCTTGTCATCTATCTTTGAAACTTCAACTTCGTTTGGTGTGAACAAGCATTGGAAGCCAAGGTCACAAAGTTGCCCAACGGATAACAAGTTGAAACTCAATGAAGCAACATAGAGCACATTTGAGAGTGAGTGATCATTTGATATTGCAATCTTGCCTATACCCTTGACTTTACTCTTTGAATTATCTCCAAATGTGATCTTCTCTTGGCATATCCCATTCTCTTCAATGGAGGTGAACATACGAGGATCACCGGTCATATGTTGAGTGCAACCACTATCAATAACCCAATGAGATCCACCGGTCTTGTAGTTCACCTACACACAAGAGATCAAGCTTTTTGTTTAGGGACCCAAACTTGAGAGGGGCCCTTGACTTTCTCAACTAGTGACTTGGCAACCCATATTTTCTTTGGCCTATTCTTGTTTGGGGGACCCAAAAACATGACTTTCATCTTTCCATTTGAATCTTTTCTTAGCATGTAATGAGCATTGAAGGCAAAGGGTCTAGCATGCTTGGGCAAGGGTTGTGGTGGTGGAGTTTTGCACTCATGAGCAAAGTGACCTTCTTGACCACACTCAACACATCTCTTTGGCTTGGGCTTTGACTTGCTTTGTTGTTGAGCTTTTGCTTTCTTCTCTTGATTTGCCAAGTACCCAATACCACTTCTATCCATCTTCATTACGGTGTTCATGAGGAGCTCACTTTGCAAATATTGGCCTCTTGTGAACTTGCTTAGGCCGGTCTTGAGATGCTCTTTCGCCATGCCCAACCTGCATTGTCATTGCCTCCCCACGATTTCTCTCTCTCCCCCCAAATGAATAGATAGAAGAATCGGAAGAGAAGAAAATGAGCACGGGATGGCATTCAAACCTGGATCCAGCGCTGCACGGGCATTTACAGAAGAATTTTTTTATTTGTAAATGCGTTAGCACGGGCATTATAAAAGAAGAATTTTTTTTATTTGTGATGTACAATTATTTGATATTTTTTATTTGTGATGTACAATTATTTGATATGCATTTCGTAATTTTAAGTGGTGTTTTTTATAAACGTTTGTGACCCAGTGGCCCAACCAAACTCTACTTTATTTTGCCTCCGATGGCTTGACTATGACTACATTTTATTACTGTCATAATTGGCCTAGCACAATTTTGATCATCTATTCACATATGCATATCAAAATCATCTATAAAGAGGTGTTGGCTTCATATCTGAGTTAATATATATCTCGTTTATTTCATTTGTGGTCTTTAGTGTACAACTCTGCTCTTAGGAACTGCTTACATATTTTTGGTCTATAATTGCACAATTTCGAACTTTCTCTTGTTAGATTAGTGTTATGTTATCGTTTCTACAGATTGAATGAAGTTAAAATATTTTGCAGGAAAACACATGAGAAAACGGGAGATAGATGGAAAGTATTTATTGATTTCTCGGGGGGACCCATGGACCAGAAACGTGCCATATTGGACATTGACCGTGCTAGAATTACCTTTGCCAACTTATTAAAGTACAAAGTTAAGATGGGTTATTCTGCGAGGGACTTCATGTACTATATGAAGAGATGTGGCAACGATAGAGCTTTGCTGCAGCGTATAGATTACGAAGAAGATGCATTGACAATGATAGAAGATTGTACAGAAGAGAAGACAATTAGGATAGCAGTTTCAACAACTCAGGAAGATCAGGAAGGAGAATATGCAATCACACCGATTAAGCAATGTAGTACACATGAGGAAGTTAGTGGACAAGGAATTCAGGATGAAGACATTGATGCGTACAAGGTGTGGCTCAATAAGCTGCCACAGGATGAAAACAACCCAGGTACTAATGTACTAGAAAAATACATCTCAATGATTTTTAGTTACTGATCTAAAATTGACACTATATATAACATTTATATATGCATCTCGCAGAATTTAAGGATGACACCCGGCTGAATACTGTTGCAACATATAAAGAATGGTTGAAGAGGGAAGGGCTTCTTCAAGATATATGTAATCTGATTTTGTTTTATCTTGGCATTAGTGGAAGCACTAATATATATATTTCTAACTCCATTGTAACTGTGTACTTTCACTTTTTTGTATGTGCAGATGCATATTTAGATGATGAAACCACTGAAGAAGACGGAAGTGGTGACAACAGCGCAACACCAATGCAGTTTCCAGCCCATGCTCGTAGACCAAAGGCCTCTCACAAAGGTATGCAATGGTTCAGAGTGTTCATACATTAAAAAAACATAAAAATGCTGATTTATAATGTTAACATACGTTCCATTTTATAACATCAATTTTACAGTAGGGGTTGGCGACAAGAGAAAGATTGGGCGTGGAACCATAAAAGGTTTATCGGTCGAAGCTAAGAGATTTAAACTTGGCACTGAGAAACTTAGTATCGATTTCTCATCCACGAAAGGCGGTCCTATAGGAGATAACTATCGCTCGTTTGTTGATGAAATAGTTCGGTTTACAAGAAAAAGGACTCCACTTATTGGAGTTAAAAAGTGGGGAGATGTCAAGCAGATTGTTAAAGATAAAATAGCACGAGATATAATTGTACGTTACAGTCTTGCTCCCGCATATGATAAATTAATTCTTTGTAATATCTTATTTGTTCATAGTTTGTTGGTATCCCTTTTCTATAGGTTAGGTGGAAGATTGAGAACAATGATGATGAGAAGGCTAGAATATGGAAGATTGCAAAGTATCGTTACAAAGGATGGCGAGCTCAATTGAGTGCCACATACAAGGCATACAACAGTTATCATGAAAGAATGAGACATAAGCCAGATGATTTGGACATTGTGGAGTGGCACTACTTGGTGTTGTATTTTGGAAGTGACAAATTCCAGGTTCCAAGCCTCTGACATATATGTGTTTATTGTCTGTATTTTTGTAGTGCATCTAACATATCTGTGTTTATATTAGCGAATGAGCACCACAAACTCTAGCAATTCCCAACATCGACAAACAATACATCTTACAGGACCAAAACCTTTTTCACAAGTTAGTTATGAGCAGGTAATGATACGGAACCTAATCTTCTTATATTATTTTTACCTAAACAGTAACATTGTTCAATTTTCACATCTTAGAGAAACCTGGAGACTGGTGAAGAGCCAGATGGTTTGACATTTTGGAGGAGTACACGCACCAAGGAGGGCCGATGGACTTCTGATGCTGCTAAGGAAATATATGTAAGTGCTACTTTGTTCATCAATACTTAGTGATGTTGCAATTATATATAACATAATTATTATATTGATGGTTGTACATGTCCTGATTGGGTGATAAAAGGTCATCATCTCCTTGTCCTTGTGTTCGGTTTGGCAATCCTATCTTTAGTTTCTTATTTATGCTATTTTTAGTTTTTAGTTGTGCCACCTGTTCTTTTTGGTATAGCAAGTTTGGATAAGCCAAATGCTTCCAAATTTTTTCTGTGGTCTCCTGATAGCATATGGTAGCTGCATCAAATAATTTTATTTTATGATGTCCATCATATTTTCTGGTGTCCATGAGTTATGTATGTGCCATGATATGGTTGGTATGGTCCAAATGTAAGTTTGGAACATCGTTAATTCTTTAAGTGAGATGTTGGTCCCATTTGGACAGATCTGGGGACATAGAGAAGTTCACCTTGATAAGTTGGTTTCCTGGGAAACTTGTGAGTACCAAAGTCGAAGATAATTGTCATATCTAGCTGCTGTTCAAATTTGAGATCATTTGGCCTAGTGGTTTGGTTTGAAAGTTACAGCTATTTGAAGTTACCTCACAGTTTTTGGGTGCTCTCTGTTTCAGCAGAGTAGTTTCTGTAATTCTGCTATTTCGAAGTACTTAAATTCTGAATCATGCTTTGATGTCTGAAGATGAAATCTGGAGAATTTTATAAGCTTTCCAGAATGTCCTCTTGCAAGTCATTTGGACTTGTATATCTCCAGATATGATTTTTTTTCTGTACAGCTGTTGCATGCCCAGATTTCTGCTCTCTGTTTCAGCAGAGTAGTTTCTGTAATTCTGCTATTTCGAAGTACTTAAATTCTGAATCATGCTTTGATGTCTGAAGATGAAATCTGGAGAATTTTATAAGCTTTCCAGAATGTCCTCTTGCAAGTCATTTGGACTTGTATATCTCCAGATATGATTTTTTTTCTGTACAGCTGTTGCATGCCCAGATTTCTGCTCTCTGTTTCAGCAGAGTAGTTTCTGTAATTCTGCTATTTCGAAGTACTTAAATTCTGAATCATGCTTTGATGTCTGAAGATGAAATCTGGAGAATTTTATAAGCTTTCCAGAATGTCCTCTTGCAAGTCATTTGGACTTGTATATCTCCAGATATGATTTTTTTTCTGTACAGCTGTTGCATGCCCAGATTTCTGCTCTCTGTTTCAGCAGAGTAGTTCTGAATCATGCTTTGATGTCTGAAGATGAAATCTGGAGAATTTTATAAGCTTTCCAGAATGTCCTCTTGCAAGTCATTTGGACTTGTATATCTCCAGATATGATTTTTTTTCTGTACAGCTGTTGCATGCCCAGATTTCTGCTCTCTGTTTCAGCAGAGTAGTTTCTGTAATTCTGCTATTTCGAAGTACTTAAATTCTGAATCATGCTTTGATGTCTAAAGATGAAATCTGGAGAATTTTATAAGCTTTCCAGAATGTCCTCTTGCAAGTCATTTGGGACTTGTATATCTCCAGATATGATTTTTTTTTCTGTATAGCTGTTGCATGCCCCAGATTTCTGCTCTCTGTTTTCAGCAGAGTAGTTTCTGTAATTCTGCTATTTCGTTTGGACTTGTATATCTCCAGATATGATTTTTTTCTGTACAGCTGTTGCATGCTCAGATTTCTGGGAACTTGCTGGAAAGCAAGGCGATTATGTTAGATGCTTTATGTAGTTATAAGTTATGTTCTTTAAGTGATTTGAATAGAGCTGGGCTACTCACGAGTGTCCAGTGATGTATGTTCTCATAACATGTTTTATTCATTTATCTCTAATGTCATACATATCTCTGAAATGCTAGCGTTCAACTGTCCATTGCTTTTTACCTCTCAACATGCTTTGCTAGGAATCATATTTGCATGATTAATATGGACTTGGATTTTTTTAGGAAGTAATTAGTTCATGAATCTAACTAATACAGTTTGATTTCCAAAGTTTCCATTTTACCTAATTCTTATTATACTTGAACTGAAACTGCTATTGCTACTCGCTAAAGTTGATAACACTAATTGTTTTCTTAAATATAGGAAAGCGCCTTCTCTAAAATTGAAAAGAGAATTGAGTTGGAAGCTTCTATGATTTCAAAAGAATAAGAAAAGCACATTCTTCATGAAACCTACAAGGAAACCACTGGATGCAGGAGCAAGAAAGGTCCTGGACATGGATACTTGGCAAAGTATCCGACCCGAAGCCTACTTATGAATGAACGAATTGAAGAGCAAGCTCGTGCATCTGCATTAGCAGCAGCAGCCCAACAGAAGAATAGTGAGATGCAAGCTGAGGTAGAGAAGTTAAAAGAACAACTTACTATTCAAGCCGCTGAGAGGGAGAGCGACAAGGAAAAAATTCAGCAACTGCAAAATCAACTGGAGAGTACAAGTAGCAAGATTAGAGAAGAACTAAGGCAAGAGCTTTTTTCACTAATCAAACAACAAAATCAAGCACCGCCTTTGGTAATAATACTACTTAATTGTTACCAACATCATTGATTTTAGTTAAGCTTGATTACTAATGTTTCTCCTTATAACTCCAATGCAAGAATGCTGCACCAACCACAATAGCCCATCAGCCTACAGAAACAGCCACTCATCCTTCAGAACTCACAACTAATGCTACTGGTATTGAAAATATGGTTAGCGCAAATGAAGGTGCAGATTTAGCAAAGGTATTATTTTTTGATAAATGCAAACTGCAATGTAATGGATACCTACATTTAATCTTACATAAAGTTTGAATCTTTTTTTTAAATATGAAGGCTGGTACAGAATCTGTCCTTCCCACACATAATGAACCTGCTGCTGTGCCCACTCCCATCCAAGGATCAGAACCTGTGCAACAGGTAATATACTTCAAAATTATCACCTGTAGTTAAACAAATTCTTAGAATTGCTAAGTGGTGATTGCTCCCTTCAAATCTTCTAGTTTTTACAGACTGTAGTAGACAGTGTATTGTTGAGCAAACAAAATAGTATCCTACCTAGAGTTCTCAGAAGCAGCGCCAACAGATCACTTTTCCCAAATGATAAAGATAGTAATGAGACAGTGACATTTATTACAACACAAACACTGAGGAATACTGCTGCAAATAAAAAGCGACAATGCAGAAAGAAAGGAGGAAAGGTATGAGCAATCAAGTGTCGTTTTAAGTTGTTGTCCAGATTATTAACATGAACTTTGTTCACTTATACATGTCTTGTCTATGTTTGGATTCCAACTGTGTGATCAACTATATATATTACTAATGCATGTCATTTTGACTTTTTCAGGAAGATCAACCTTGAGGGAGTCTCGGCAAGCTGAAATGAATTAAATATTGTGCAACGAGAAAGATGTCATGTTGATCTGTGCTAAGAGACATGTATTTTTTGTTCATGATTGCCTATTTGTAACATAAGTTAGTGGTTTGTAATGCAGTTCAACTTTGCAATTACCTATTTGGAAATAGGAAGGCATTTGACTTCCTTACATTGTACAAACTATTGAATGCTTATGATCCAAGTTATTAATATGATTGCCTTTTTATGCCATTGAATTTTGTAATTTTATGAATTTTGTGCAATTTAGTCGATGCAATAATTGGTTATCCTACCAACCTTATGTCGATGCAATAGTTCGAATTGCATCCAACCTCATGTCAATGCAATAGTTCGAATTGCATCCAACCTCATGTCGATGCAATAGTTTGAATTGCATCCAACCTCATGTCGATGCAATAGTTTGAATTGCATCGAGCATAACGTCGATGCAATAGTTCATATTGCATCGAACCAAAATGGTGATGCAATAGAACCTCTTGCATCGAATCAAAATGGTGATGCAATAGATTATATAGCATCGAACCTAATATGGATGCAATATAGTCTATTGCATCGAACGATAGCCGTTGCAATAGATGTATTGCATCAACATGATTTGGATGCAATAAGCTATTGCATCTCTCAATTTTGATGCAAGAGACAACGGATGGATGATGCAATAGCTACTTCTCGCATCAACCACAAGTAACCGATGCGAAAGGCTATTGCATCAAGACCACTTGCATCGGCTAGCATCGAACGAGAAATTGATGCGACACCGAACTATTGCATCTATTTTAGACCTATAACATCAAAAATTGACCGGTGCAACAGGGTCAAAATTTAGTAGTGACTCCATAGGAGGAGGACGCGGCGTCAGGCATGAACCTGCAATGCAAAGAAGACACAAGACAACAGAGAGAGTGAGCAGAGAGCAGAGAAATAGAGCACAGAGAAGAGCACAACAACATATCTAAAGACTAGGGTTAGGGACGACGAACCTATGCTCCGGAGCCCGGTGCCGGAGATGAAGAGGCTAGCCAGAGCCAACCAAACGAGGAGACAACGATTAGAATCGATGACGAGGTGGGGGAGACTGACATGAACACGAACTCACATGCTTCACCGAGAAAGAGAGGAGAGAACAGAGGAGAGGAAAGGAGGGAGGAGACGAGGACGGGGTTAGCGAGGTGGAGTGGATAGTAGAGGAGCGACGATGAGGTCACCGGAGTCGGGGACGATGGTCGATGGCGGCGGTGGATCGAGATCGAGAGCGAAAGCAGGGGAGCTGCGTCGCCGCGGCGGATCGGGGGGAATGGGATTAGGGTTAGGGATTGGGGAATGGGGATGGGGATGGGGAGGGCAGCAGCGGCGCTTATATATGGGGGCGGGGTCACACGGGGTGGGGTGGGAGTGGACCATTTGCCCGTTGAGCTGGCTCCTAGCTGGCCGCCCTGGCTGATTTAGCCATTGGGCCGTTGGGGCATCGGGCCGGCCTACTTCACCGTGCCGTGCCCGGGCCGTGCCACGGGCCAAGGTGGCGGCCCAAGCATGGCCTGGTGGCTCGGGCCGGGCCGGCACGGGCACGGCGCCACCGGGCCGGGCCGTGCCTTGGGTCGGGCCAAAACTCCAGGCCACGGGCCGGGCCGGCGGGCCGCGGGCTGCATGGCTAACTTTAGGTAAAGGACAGGCAATGGAGGCAGCGGTACACTAGAAATGCATCACCGATTCTAGTAGCAGCCAGGGAGTTTATCTAAGTCGTTCTTTGTTTGCCTCGGGATTCGAAAGATGCTGTACTTTTCACATGTAAAGCTGACCGTGTAGATAAAATATCCAAAGATGCTGTACTTTCGCATGCAAAGTGGGGACCTGGACCGAATCTCAATGTACCTGGATGAATCTTAGGCGTCGGATAACCTCCACGGCCGCTATGGGAAGTGGATTTTTTTTGCTCTGAGCGCCTCCGGAATGCCTCGCCGTCGTGGTACCCCTTTGGAGGCCGGGCGGAAGTTCAGCGGCAGATCCGCACGTGGTGGCAGTACCTCCCTCCAGCCCTCTGCGTCAGGTGGCGAAAGTCGTCGCCGCCGTCGACGTGGCATCCGCACACCAAGTTGCTGATGGGCGGGGATGCGTGCAGCGGCTGCTTCGTGCTCCCCTAGGCGCTGGTAGTCCACCCAGCCCGAGCATAGCTTGTCCACCGTTGGGTTGCACGCCGGTGTCGGAGGCGCGCCCGTTCCTTCGTCTGCGCCTGCGTCTCTTCCGGCCAGCTCGCGCCTCCCCTTCCGCCGTGACCGCAGGCTCCGCCGGCTGCTCAACCTCGGTGCGATTGACCGCCGGAGAGGAGGCCATGAGCACTTGGGGAGCCCCGGCGGACGGCATCTGCGTAGGAAGACGGGGTTGGGTCGGCGTCGTAGTCGGAGTCATAGCAGTCCGAATCCTCCGACTAGCGCATGGCCTTGGATCTCCCAGGGGAGCCACCGGGGAAGAAGGGTGGCGCGTGTGGGGAGAGGGTGGTTGCCGACTTACCTGGGGCCGAGAGGGGGAGAGGGTTGGGTGGCCGTCGGTGCCGGATTGGCGGCCGGCGGGCTGGGGGAAGGAGAGGGCGAGGGCGAGGGGGAGAGAGAGAGTGCAGGGGAAGCCATCTCTTCTTTTCCTAATATTCATCTCTCCCTCTCTCCACTATTTGAGTTAGAGCTGTCTTGCTGGTTTGGCTCTTGCACAAACAAGGCCAATTTCCTCCTTGAAATGTCTCTTCCATTGATTGATGCTAACCTGTCCATTGTCGAAGATGGCTGAATTTCTAGTTTGCCAGATGATCCAGCAAGCAGTAATAAAAATTTCTCTGAATATACTGTTACCAAAGACAGTTCTTGCATCTATTATCATGGACAGATTCCATGCAATGGGGATTGTATTCCAACAAGATTGGCTAAAGCTGCACTCAAAGAATAAGTGAAAGCTTGTTTCCTCATGTCCTGAATTGCATAATACACAGTCATAATCTTCTAGTTCCTTTGTTCATCTGATCTGGATCCTATGGTTATGAGAATCAAGTGTTTCGTGGACTTGAAATACTCGATTCTGTCATCTCACCACCTTCGAGTGTTTTTTAACCATCCAACACTCGGGTGAAAGGAGCTTCCAAATTCCTCGAGTTCAGAGTAGACACATTCACACTGTATTTGCTAGTAGATACCAGCATCGAGCAAACAAAACAGTGAAACACTAGTGTACACAAGGTTGGAGCTTGGAGGCGATGTGTTGCCAACTTGCGATTGGTCTCTGGTTCTCCGAACAGGCCGGCGCACCAGGCCAACTTTCATGCATGAGCGAGCTAGCACTAGCACGCGCGCGCTAACTCTTCAACAACGTCTCCACTTCCGACGCGAAACGGTCCATGGCCGGGCGCGGCAGCACGATGAGCACGCCCACCTTGCCCTTGCCATCCCCGTCGGCGCCACCGCCGTTCCCGACGTGGACCAAGAAGCTCGGCCCGAACAGCGTCGCCGCGGGGCCGCCGTACACCGGCTCGCCCCACCCGAAGTCGACGCGGTGGAACCCCGCGTGCCGGTTGTCCGACACCAGGAACAGGTTGCCCAGCGCCACGCACGGCCGCCCGCGCAGCACCAGCAGGTCCACCGTGGACCGCACGTACTCGGCGGTCACCGCCGCCTTCGTCCCCTGCACGAGCTCCACGGCGTCGCCCAGAGAACCGGCCAGCAGCGCCCCCGCGGTGGTCAGCGCGGCCACGGGCACGCACGCGTTGCCGTAGTAGCCGGCGGGGAGCGCCAGCTCGGGCACGCCCCGGAAGCCGACGATGGACACCACCCGCACCTCCTCGTCCGCCGGGACCTCCAGCGCCGCCGTGCGCGCGCGCCACAGCGCCGCCGTCAGCGTCTCGAAGGTCGTGGCCGTGTCGCGGAGGTGCAGTGGCTGGCGCCTTTTGATCGCGGAGACGTCGGCTGGACCGAACGTGAAGGTCCGCGTGATCATGTCGCCCGCCGGCATGGCACCTGCCCACCTGGGTACCGAAACATTTGCCGGCACTGCGTCGAACTCGCGGTGATCGAACGACGGCCTCGGCGGGCTGCGCGCTTCGAGGAGCTCACGGGACCATGCCGGCGCGACGGTCGGCGCGGGGAGGCCGCGCGCGAGCTCGGCCGTGGCGGTCATGAACTGCGCGATGCCAATGGCGTCGCAGATCGTGTGGTTGAGTCGGAGCGCGAGGACGAAGCCGCCGCAGAGCAGCCGGGTCACCTAGTGAGATCATGCAAGCGAGCGTTATTTTTTTTTCTTGGAATTGGAAGCAAACTTGCATGGGTAGTACCTACCTGGATGAGCAGCAAGGGGCAGTTGAGCACGCCACCGGATCCATCGACGTCGAACAGCAGCTGGTCCATGCACGGGAACGGCGGCATCAGCGGCCCGGCGGCCTCCAGCTCCGCCAGGCGCACGTCGGCGTCGGCCTCCACGAACATCACCCCCTCGCCGGTGCAGTCGACGACCAGCTTCCGCCCCTCCACCTCCCGCAGCCGCCCGGCGAGCGGGTAGTACGGGACCAGCGCCTCACCGAGCGCGCGGCGGATGGCGGCCGCCGGGTCGTCGCGGGCGTCGGCGGCACGCGCACCGCCACCGCCACCGCGGTAGACGAAGACGAACGGCACGTGCCCGCGTAGCGTCTCCTGGTCGTCGATGTCCGACAGGCGCTTCGTCTCGCGCAGCGACGGCGCGGCAGGGCCGACGAGCACCGGCTCCCCCCGACGCACGGCGAATGCGAGCGGCGTCGGCGCGGCAGGGCCGACGAGCACCGGTTCCCCCCGACGCACGGCGAATGCGAGCGGCGTCGGCGTGGTCATGGCCGGCGCCTGGACGTAATGCTCCGTCGCTTCCGCCATGAGGTGCAGGTGCAGGGAGCCAGGGACTTTGTCTAGCCACAGGCCACAAGTCCACAAGGTGATGTTAGCAACAAGATGAAATGATGCGATGCTGCCTAGTTCATATGCAAGACTTTATAGGCGCAGTGCAGTGCGTGTCACATCATCGTTTGTAAAGTTTGGACAAATCATCAAACTGTGAAGATGCTTGGTTGGTTCCATCTATTTCTGAGATTATGCTGCATTTGTCGGTATAAGCCGGCAACGAAAGTCGTCCAGAAATTCAGTGACAGTAGCTGACAGCGACGAAAAGGCTGGAGTACTCCAAAATTGCATGAACATTGAGAATTCAGTGCCATTATATCGTACTTTTCGTCAAACATCTGGCTCTTCCGCTATTACAGCAAGCATACTCGCTCTGTCCTAAAATAGAAGTCGTTCTCGCTTTTCGAGAAATTAACTTTTTTTTAACTTTGATCAATTATATATAAAAGAATATTAATATTTATAATACATAATTATTATCATTAGATAGATTGTTGAATATACTTTTATAATAAACTTATTTAGATATACAAATATTGCACATATTTTTCTACAAACTTAGTCGAAACTGAGAAAGTTTGACATGCACGTATCCCATAACGACTTTCTTTCTAGGACAAATGGAGTGTGTCTTTTTCTGTAGTCTATATCAAGGATGAAAATTAACTTAATAACATACAAACGTGCCCAAGGATAATGCTAAAACATTTTCAACCCCTTGAGCTTGAATCATCATCTTTTTTTTAGCAACGCTTGAATGATCATCTCACTTGTGTGTCCAGTACGATGTTGCAAATAGACCTGACGAGCGTTTCAGGCCCAGCCCGCAAAACTTGCTGGACAGGGCTAGACGGCAAAATATGATGAACCCGAAAAATATTATTGGCCTATTAAGTTTGGTCCCCCTAAGGCCAGTCTCAATAGAGATTTCATGTCATTGTTTCCAACACATCTAAATTTTAGAAACAGTGCAGAAGAGTTTCATCTCCATGAAACTTTCTCTGCTCCCATGAAACTCTTATCATCTCTCTTCATAAATATGGTGTCACATCAGCATAATTAATGCCTATGAAACTCTGATGAAACCCTATTGAAACTGGCCTGAGTACTAATTTTCCGAAAATCTTCGCTGCCGGCCAACCGGCGCAAGAGCGTGTGCGGCCCGGCGTGCATGTGGTAGGTGAGTTTTTTCCCTTTTCCTTTTTTCCTTTTTCTCTATGTTGTTTTATTCTTCTTTTTTATTTTCCTTTTTATTTCTTTTGTGCGCTTTTTGCTTTTTTTCCCTTTTTGTTCATTTATTTTCCTTTTTCCTTTTATTATGTCGCCTTTTATTCTTATTTTTTTATTTTTCTTTGTTTTCTTCTATTTTACTTCGCTTTTCTCTTTTATGTTTCATGCATATTTTATCATTTTAGTTTTCATTTTATATTTTTATTTTGCATCTTTTCTTCTATGTTATTTGACTCCAATTAATTAATTATTATTTTATTTTTTTTATATTTTATGATATATGTGATGTTTACGTAGTATACATGTGTTCTATGCTATATTTTGTGATGTCTGTAAATATAAATGTGATGTTCTACGACGTTCACGTAGTATACATGGTGAATGCGAGCGGCGTCGGCGTGGTCATGGCGGGCGCTTGGACATAGTGCTCCGTCGGTTCCGGCATGAGGTGCTGGTTGCAGGGACTTGTCTAGCCACAGGCCACAAGGTGATGTTTTCACTTGGAAAACCCAAACAGCAACAGGGAGGATGAAATGACAGACGCTGGAAATTCTCAAGTGCGTTGTGCGCTATTCAAAGATGCGATGCATGCCTAGATATGCAAGACTTGCAGGCGCAGTGCAGTGCGTGTCACATCGTCGTTTGTAAGTTTGGACAAATTAGGGGTGTTTAGTTCGCGAAAATTTTTGGTTTCGGGTACTGTAGTTTTTTTGTTTTATTTGGTAATTACTGTTCAATCATGGACTAATTAGGCTTAAAAGATTCGTCTCGCGATTTCATGATGAACTGTGCAATTAGTTTTTTGTTTCGTCTACATTTAATACTCCATACATGTGCCGCAAGATTCGATGTGATGTTTTGGGGTGAAAATTTTTGGGAACTAAACACCCCCTTACCAAAGAGTGAAGGTATCCATCTGTTTCTGAGATTATGCAGCATCTGGCGGAATAAGCCGGCAACGAAAGTCGGTTAGAATTCAATGCTAAGAGCTGACAGCGACGAAACGGAGTACTCCAAAGTTGAATGAACGTTGGGAATTCAGATGCCTTTTGCAGGATCTCACGTCTTTCAATGAGCTTCCACATATTAAGGAAAACAAAATGATACAGACACGCCTAGCCCAATGATATGTAATATTTTCAACCCCTCGAGCTAGCTTGAATCATCATCCAACTTCTGTCCAGAAGGATGTCGCAAATAGACCCATGAACATCTCAGGCCCGGCCTGCAAATCTTGATGAACAGGGGCTAATCAGCGAAATGTGAACAGAAAAAAATTGTTGGCCTGAATTTGGCTTGAAATGTTAATTTAAATTGTTTTTTATAATAAAAATTTACTGGCCCGTTCGCATCCCTAACCGAACCTTTTGCCATTTTGCCCCGTAAAATGCTTTGGTCAATAAGTGCACAACCTAACAATGATTTCTAACTCATCTATGGTCTGTTTGGAACACCTCACTTTCACAGGCATCATGCAAAAAAATTCACATGACAGTTCAATTTCACAGATAAAACATAGGAACATAAAAATTTGCATGTGTTCCAAATAGACCCTTATATAGTCTAAAAGTTCCAAATAAAGTGAACAACAAATTGACCGAGTTACGATGGTTTTGCAAAAACAATTCCCTAATTGGTTCAATAAAGGTTCTATAAATATCGGTTCATCCGTTTTACATTAGTTGTACCACCAAAAGCTTCCCTACTCAGTGCATGTTTGACACATCTTCACCAACAGCTTCATGAGCTGTTTTTTTTCTGCCAAACACCCTTTTTCAAAACTGCTTTATAGGTGAAGCTATTTTTTTCTCCTCTCACAAAGAGATGAGTTAGGACGAGACTAAACCCAGCTTCATCCCACCAAAGTGGGCCCCACTGTGTACGGATGTCAGGTTTGCCCACGCACAATCAGTCGCTGGGGTGCGGGCGTCGCTACGAGTGCCGCTTGCTGGGCACACGAGCACTATGGCTCGCCGGCGCTACTGCACGGGCGCCGCCAAGACATGGGTGCTCAAGCTCGCAGGCGCCACGGAGGCGCGAGCTGCTACAGCCACCGGCGCATGTGTGCTTGAGCTTGCGGACGTTGTCGTAGCACAAGCGGCCATGGCCATCGGCGCGCGGGCTTAGCCACGGCCACTAGGAGGCGCAAGTGAGCCACCATGGGGTGCCGGTGTCCAAGCGCATCTACATGCCACCGTGGGGAGCCAGCAGCCGGGCGTGGTTGCGAGGGAGGATGCAGAGCTGGAGCACGGGGCTGGGACGCCGCCGCTAGGGCTCGGGGACGGGGATGCCGCTGGCCGCCGCGGGGGGCGCGTTTGCTGGGTGACGCGACCGCCGAGCGCCAAGGATGTGGCCGCTTGGGGGCTCATGGGCGTCGGGGATGGGGAAGAAAGGGCGTGGAAGGGAAGAAGATAAGGCGAAGGGCAGTATGGTAATTTATTCCTTTTGTTTCATTCATGAGAGCTATTTTGCCAAACGCTGAGAAAGCTATTCGTGAAGCTAAAAAAACAAAAAAAAAACTTCTTCACTATAGCAGGGACAAAATTCTCCAAGCTACTTCAGAATTTTCCCTACTCTGTTGAACAAGTACATACTCTTTATTCCAAATTATAAGACGCTTTGACTTTTTTGTTTCATCCATTTTGCTATATATCTAGACATATATTATATCTAGATACATAGCAAAATGAATGTATCAAAAAAAAGTCAAAGCGACGTATAATTTGGAACGGAGGGAGTAAGTTCATTTATCGATGGAAGTCACATATGACTGTCTGAAAACTTCTAAAGTGGAATGAAGAGGGCTGAAAGGTTATCAAGTTTCAGTTTCTCGCGTTTTTTTTAATTACTGTATATCTGCCCATCAAAACATATTGGCCTTCAACAGGATCGGAGATAGTGTGCCTCTCGCATTCTAGGCCGATCTCGGTGTCACCTTGTAACAAACTCTAATCTTCTTCTTAATGATATACATGCAATGCATGTTCACGAAAAAAAAAAATTCCACAACTTCTCCAGAACTCAAGCGCTTTTGTAGAGCTGGATCTCTCCTATAACCATCTAGAGGGAGAGGTGCCATCACATGGGGTGTTCGCTAACATGAGTGGGTTTTCTGTAATTGGAAATGATGGGCTTTGTGGTGGCGTTGCAGAGCTGAAATTGCCTTCATGTGAGGTCAAGCCAAATAGCCACCGAAAACGGTTGCAACTGCAAATTTTTCTTCCAGCTGTTGGAATAGCTATATGTTTATCTCTTCTATTGGTTGCACTCTTTCTGTTCAAAGGGAGAAAAGGATTGGACAGGATCAATGCTACGCAAAATCATTTATTGGACAACAAGTATCCTAGAGTTTCATACCTCCAACTTTTTGAAGCTACGGATGGTTTTGCCCCTATTAATCTGATAGGAGCTGGAAAATATGGATCTGTTTATAAAGGAAATTTGTCTCTTACAGGTGCTAGGGATTCTGTAGTCGCTGTCAAAATCTTTACTCCTCAGCAACCTGGTTCTTCCAGAAGTTTTTTGGCTGAATGTGAGGCTCTACGACAAGTGAAACATAGGAACTTGATCAATATTATCACCTGTTGCTCCAGTATAGACTCTAGAGGGAAAGACTTCCAAGCTCTAGTGCTCGACTTCTTGCCCAGGTACAGCTTGGACAGGTGGCTGCATCCAAGAAGCAATGAGCAGACACACAAGTTAAGTTTAACCAACTGATGAACATTGCGATTGATGTA